>JBBGZY010002650.1:0-59117 GCA_037952925.1 Lithobates clamitans | reverse complement strand
CCATGATATTGAGTCAATCTCGCCACTGTTATCGGCGAGATTTGACACCTGCAAGCCCCGTCGCGGAGCCAGCGCTGAGCTGCCTCGCTCATCGGGAAAAGAAAAATGTGTTTTCCCGATGAGCGACAAGCAATACTGACAGGTGTTTGGTATGAATCATGAGGGGGAACTCCACGCCAAACTTTAAATAAAAAAACCGGCATGAGTTCCCCTCCAAGGGCATACCAAGCCCTTAGGTCTGCTATGGATTTTAAGGGGAACCCCCTACGCTGAAAAAAAACTTCGTGGGGGTCCCCCCCAATCCATACCAGACCCTTATCCGAGCACGCAGCCCGGCCATTTAGGAAAGGGGCGCCCCCCTCCTCCTCCTGAACCGTACCAGGCCGCATGCCCTCAACATGGGGGGGGGTGCTTTGGGGAAGGGGGGGCACCCTGCGGCCCCCCCACCCCAAAGCACCTTGTTCCCATGTTGATGAGGACAAGGGCCTCTTCCCGACAACCCTGGCCATTGGTTGTCGGGGTCTGCGGGCAGAGGGCTTATCGGAATCCAGGAGCCCCCTTTAATAAGGGGGGCCGCAGATCCCGGCCCCCCACCCTATGTGAATGAGTATAGGGTACAACGTACCCCTACCCATTCACCTAGGGAAAAAGTGTCAATAAAAAAAAAAACACTACACAGGTTTTTAAAGTATTTTATTAAGCAGCTCTGGGGGTCTTCTTTCAACTTCTCCGCTCTCTCCGGCGTCTCCTCCCGATGTCTGGTTCTTCTCCCGCTCTCCGGCCTCTTCTCCCGCTCTCTGGCCTCTTCTCCCGATGTCTGGTTCTTCTCTCGCTCTCCGGCCTCTTCTCCCGATGTCTGGTTCTTCTCTCGCTCTCCGGCCTCTTCTCCCGATGTCTGGTTCTTCTCCCGCTCTGCTGTTCTTTTCCCACTCTCGGCCTCTTCTCCCGCTCTCCACTATCTTCTGCTCTTTTGCTAGCGGTGGCCCGGTCTTCTCCGTCGTCTTGTTCCCTCTTCTCTTCTTTTGATGTTGACACGACGCTCTCTCTCGCTGTAATGCCGTGTGCGAGGTGCGCAACGTCTTATATAGGCATAGGGCGTGGTCACCGGGTGATGTCATCCGATGATCCCGCCCCTTATGACGCCACCATCCCGGGGCATGATGGGACTGTGACGTCATAAGGGGCGGGGTTCCCTTACTGGCAATGGCGGCTGCTGCAGCCGACCGCTGATCCAAAGATCGGCTGGGGTGAGGACATCCCTGGACAGGTGAGTGTCCTTATATTAAAAGTCAGCAGATGCAGTATTTGTAGCTGCTGACTTTTAAGTTTTTGTGAGGTGGCCGGATCTCCTCTTTAATGACTTTTTTTTTTATGTCAAAGTGCTAATTTTTTTTTCTTTTGCTTTTCACAAAAGTAAATGAGAGATTTGGTGTCTTTTGGACCCCAGATCTCTTCATAAAGAGGACCTGTCATCTCTTATTTCTATTACATGAGATCTCCATAAAGAGGACCTGTCATCTCTTATTTCTATTATATGAGATCTCCATAAAGAGGACCTGTTATCTCTTATTTCTATTACATGAGATCTCTCCATAAAGAGGACCTGTCATCTCTTATTTCTATTACATGAGATCTCCATAAAGAGGACCTGTCATCTTCTTATTTCTATTACATGATCTCCATAAAGAGGACCTGTCATCTCTTATTTCTATTACATGAGATCTCCATAAAGAGGACCTGTCATCTCTTATTTCTATTACATGAGATCTCCATAAAGAGGACCTGTCATCTCTTATTTCTATTACATGAGATCTCCATAAAGAGGACCTGTCATCTCTTATTTCTATTACATGAGATCTCCATAAAGAGGACCTGTCATCTCTTATTTCTATTACATGAGATCTCCATAAAGAAGACCTGTCATCTCTTATTTCTATTACATGAGATCTCTCCATAAAGAGGACCTGTCATCTCTTATTTCTATTACATGAGATCTCCATAAAGAGGACCTGTCATCTCTTATTTCTATTACATGAGATCTCCCCATAAAGAGGACCTGTCATCTCTTATTTCTATTACATGAGATCTTCATAAAGAGGACCTGTCATCTCTTATTTCTATTACATGATCTCCCCATAAAGAGGACCTGTCATCTCTTATTTCTATTACATGAGATCTCCATAAAGAGGACCTGTCATCTCTTATTTCTATTACATGAGATCTCTCCATAAAGAGGACCTGTCATCTCTTATTTCTATTACATGAGATCTTCATAAAGAGGACCTGTCATCTCTTATTTCTATTACATGAGATCTCCATAAAGAGGACCTGTCATCTCTTATTTCTATTACATGAGATCTCCATAAAGAGGACCTGTCATCTCTTATTTCTATTACATGAGATCTCCATAAAGAGGACCTGTCATCTCTTATTTCTATTACATGAGATCTCCATAAAGAGGACCTGTCATCTCTTATTTCTATTACATGAGATCTCCATAAAGAGGACCTGTCATCTCTTATTTCTATTACATGAGATCTCCCCATAAAGAGGACCTGTCATCTCTTATTTCTATTACATGAGATCTCTCCATAAAGAGGACCTGTCATCTCTTATTTCTATTACATGAGATCTCCATAAAGAGGACCTGTCATCTCTTATTTCTATTACATGAGATCCCCCCATAAAGAGGACCTGTCATCTCTTATTTCTATTACATGAGATCTTCATAAAGAGGACCTGTCATCTCTTATTTCTATTACATGAGATCTCTCTATAAAGAGGACCTGTCATCTCTTATTTCTATTACATGAGATCCCCATAAAGAGGACCTGTCATCTCTTATTTCTATTACATGAGATCTCCATAAAGAGGACCTGTCATCTCTTATTTCTATTACATGAGATCTCTCCATAAAGAGGACCTGTCATCTCTTATTTCTATTACATGAGATCTCCATAAAGAGGACCTGTCATCTCTTATTTCTATTACATGAGATCTCCATAAAGAGGACCTGTCATCTCTTATTTCTATTACATGAGATCTCCATAAAGAGGACCTGTCATCTCTTATTTCTATTACATGAGATCTCCATAAAGAGGACCTGTCATCTCTTATTTCTATTACATGAGATCTCTCCATAAAGAGGACCTGTCATCTCTTATTTCTATTACATGAGATCTCCATAAAGAGGACCTGTCATCTCTTATTTATAGTTCTTGTAACAGGAACAAAAGTGGTAACAAAACAAATTAAATAAAAAGGGACAGTGTAAAAAAAAAAAAAAATTTAAGCTCCTCGTCCTTCCATGCTTGCACACAGAAGCGAACGCACACTTAAGTTGCGCCCACATACGTAAATGATGTTAGAACCACACGTGTGAGCTATTGCCGTGATCGTTAGATAATAATTCTAGCACTAGACCTCCTCTGTAACTCTAGACATGTAACCTGTAAAAAAAATTGAAAGTATCGTCTATGGAGAATTCTAAATACCGTAGTTTGTCCCGATTTCACAAGTGTGCGCAATTTTAAATGTGACATGTTCGGTATCTATTTACTCGGCGTAACATCATCTTTTATAGTATACCAAAAAATTGGGCTCACTTTAATTCTTTATTGAAGTGAATTTTTTTTTTTTTTAAATGGCGTTTGAAAGACCGCTGCACAAATACCGTGTGACATAAAATATTGCAATGATCTCCATTTTATTCTCTAGGGTCTCTGCTAAAAATATATATAAAATATGTTTGGTGGTTCTAAGTAATTTTCTAGCAAAAAATACAGATTTAAACTTGTAAACAAAAAGTTCCAGAAAAGGTCGGGTCAGCAAGTGGTTAATAGAAGAAGCCGATTGGTCTGTATGCAGAGCGGCACCAGATTCTGCACCCCCTCCCCCCCCCCATCCCATCCCCCGTGTTCATCCTCCACCATGAAATATCACACTTGTCAATGTCAGAACTGAACACAACGTATTGAAGCAGAGAGGAGTAAAAGGTGATTTCCTGTTCATGTTTCCTGCTGACTACAAAACCAACATGAAGATTTGGTTACAAAGTATAAAAAAGAAGAAGAAACCAGAGAAGCTGCAGATTTCTAACAAGGACCCGACTGATTATTGGAAATAAAATATAGAGAATGACAAAAATAACAAACATGTCAGACTTTCCTCCTCTCTGTAGTGGATTTGTACAGAGCACCCCGGATCCTCCTCTTCTGGGGGTCCCTCTTCTGTGCTCCTGGCCCCTCCCCCCTGCCGAGTGCCCCCCCCAGGAAGCAGCTTGTTATGGGCGCCCCCCCCCCCCCCAAGTCACAGCTACATGTGTCCATTCAGACACCAAGCCGCAGCCCGCCCCCCTTCTCTCCCCATTGGCTCACTGACTTTGACCTCAGCGGGAGCCAATGGTGCAGACCAATGAGGAGGGGAGTCCCGGGCAGTGGAGTGCCTCGTACATCGCTGGACAAAGATGGGGTTCAGGTAAGTATCGGAGGGGGGGAGGGGCACACAGAAGGTTTTTTTACCTTCATGCATAGAATGCACCTTCCACCTTTCCAATCACTTTAAGGCTCGATTAACCCTTTCCTGCTGAGAGTACCCCTATATACGGCTTTATCCATCGGGCCCCCATATATACCGATCTGTGATTGTGCTGAGCTCAGTACAGGGACCGAGCTGTCACCGCTCAGGAACTGGGAGCTTCCCAATCACCTGATCCCCTGTGATTGGTGGTGCCCAAAACTGAAAATCCAGGAGGCACTGAAACCAAAACAGACAGATTTATAAAACATTTTTCAAAATTGAATTAATGTGGCTGCTGTTTTTGCATTGAAGTCAATAGGGGACTTTTTTTGCACTGAAGTCAGTGGGACGCGATTCTGCATGGAAGCCAGAGGGACGCGATTCTGCATTGAAGCCAGAGGGACGCGATTCTGCATGGAAGTCAGTGGGACGCGATTCTGCATGGAAGTCAGTGGGACGCGATTCTGCATGGAAGTCAGTGGGACGCGATTCTGCATGGAAGTCAGTGGGACGCGATTCTGCATGGAAGTCAGTGGGACGCGATTCTGCATGGAAGCCAGAGGGACGCGATTCTGCATTGAAGTCAGTGGGATGCAGCATGCCATTATCGGCACCTTTTTTTTTCTATATGCAAAATACAGATAACCATATTTTCGGGGGCTGATATATCGGTGCATCCCTACCTGTGATAGCCCCTGATTGGCTATTACATTGATCAGTCACTGTACAGCCCCACCCCTTTCCTCTTCTTGAATGGACAAAATTTTACAATGTATACTAAAGGAGGCAAACAAAAAAAACAAAAAGTGTAAAAAGTAAACAAAAATCAGTATTGTGTGTGTTTTAGAAAGAATATAAAAAGCAAAATGCACATTATTGTTTACTACGGGTGCAAACACCAAGCAACATACATATATATGGTGGTGCAACCAAGAAATTGCAAAAAAAATAATAAAAAATGTATATATATATACACACACACACATATACATATATATTACACACACACATACATATATATATACACACCAGGCTCTGTTACTATAGGATGACAAATATGCACAAATGTAAAAAAAAACAAAAACCACAAACCACAAATTCTATTTTTTGAATGTATTTTTGTAAATGTAACTGTATCTGACAATTGCAGTATAAAAGGTGTTGATGGTTTCAGTGACACTCAGAATTCATTGATGGGCACATTTCACCTGCTTCAAGCAGAATTTCCCATAGACTTCTATAGGGGTGTGAAGCCCGCTAGCAGCAAACCACAACCTGTCAGCACAGGCCTCTAAGCCCCTGGTTCCCACCATGCCGCCCCCAGGTTGTTTGTCACCAGTTCGGGCCTGGAAAATGAGAGAGCAGCACATGAACCTGGGGTCAGGGCACTGAAAGTTAACAACCCTGCCCCCCCCCCCCCCCGCATACACATTTGTGTCATAGGGGGGTTAAATTTCAATGCCACTGACCCCCAATGGGGCGGAAGTTTAATACTACTGATGCCAATGCTGGGGGTTATTATTGCTCTCACTGACACCAATGCTGGGGGTTATTATTGCTCTCACTGACACCAATGCTGGGGGTTATTATTGCTCTCACTGACACCAATGCTGGGGGTTATTATTGAACTCACTGACACCAATGCCGGGGGTTATTATTGCTCTCACTGACACCAATGCTGGGGGTTATTATTGCTCTAACTGACACCAATGATGGGGGTTATTATTGCTCTCACTGACACCAATGCCGGGGGTTATTATTGAACTCACTGACACCAATGCCGGGGGTTATTATTGCACTCACTGACCCCAATGTTGGGGGTTATTATTGCTCTCACTGACACCAATGCCGGGGGTTATTATTGAACTCACTGACACCAATGCCGGGGGTTATTATTGAACTCACTGACCCCAATGCCGGGGGTTATTATTGAACTCACTGACACCAATGCCGGGGGTTATTATTGAACTCACTGACACCAATGCCGGGGGTTATTATTGAACTCACTGACACCAATGCCGGGGGTTATTATTGAACTCACTGACACCAATGCCGGGGGTTATTATTGAACTCACTGACACCAATGCCGGGGGTTATTATTGCTCTCACTGACACCAATGCCGGGGGTTATTATTGAACTCACTGACCCCAATGCCGGGGGTTATTATTGAACTCACTGACCCCAATGCCGGGGGTTATTATTGAACTCACTGACACCAATGCCGGGGGTTATTATTGAACTCACTGACACCAATGCCGGGGGTTATTATTGAACTCACTGACCCCAATGTTGGGGGTTATTATTGCTCTCACTGACACCAATGATGGGGGTTATTATTGCTCTCACTGACACCAATGCTGGGGGTTATTATTGCTCTAACTGACACCAATGATGGGGGTTATTATTGCTCTCACTGACACCAATGCTGGGGGTTATTATCGCTCTCACTGACACCAATGTTGGGGGTTATTATTGTCTCACTGACACCAATGCTGCGGGTTATTATTATTGCTCTCACTGACACCAATGTTGGGGGTTATTACTGAACTCACTGACACCAATGCTGGGGGTTATTATTGCTCTCACTGACACCAATGCTGGGGGTTATTATTATTGCTCTCACTGACACCAATGCTGGGGGTTATTATTGCTCTCACTGACACCAATGCTGGGGGTTATTATTGCTCTCACTGACACCAATGCTGCAGGTTATTATTATTGCTCTCACTGACACCAATGTTGGGGGTTATTACTGAACTCACTGACACCAATGCTGGGGGTTATTATTGAACTGACACCAATGCTGGGGGTTATTATTGAACTCACTGACACCAATGCTGGGGGTTATTATTGCTCTCACTGACACCAATGCTGGGGGTTATTATTGTCTCACTGACACCAATGTTGGGGGTTATTATTGCTCTCACTGACACCAATGCTGCGGGTTATTATTATTGCTCTCACTGACACCAATGCTGGGGGTTATTACTGAACTCACTGACACCAATGCTGGGGGTTATTATTGCTCTCACTGACACCAATGTTGGGGGTTATTATTGCTCTCACTGACACCAATGCTGGGGGTTATTATTGCTCTCACTGACACCAATGCTGGGGGTTATTATTGCTCTCACTGACACCAATGTTGGGGGTTATTATCGCTCTCACTGACACCAATGTTGGGGGTTATTATTGCTCTCACTGACACCAATGCTGGGGGTTATTATTGCTCTCACTGACACCAATGCTGGGGGTTATTATTGCTCTCACTGACACCAATGCTGGGGGTTATTATTGAACTGACACCAATGCCGGGGGTTATTATTGAACTCACTGACACCAATGCTGGGGGTTATTATTGCTCTCACTGACACCAATGTTGGGGGTTATTATTGCTCTCACTGACACCAATGCTGGGGGTTATTATTGAACTCACTGACACCAATGCTGGGGGTTATTATTGAACTCACTGACACCAATGCTGGGGGTTATTATTACATCCACTGACACCAATGATGGGGGTTATTATTGCTCTCACTGACACCAATGATGGGGGTTATTATTGCTCTCACTGACACCAATGCCGGGGGTTATTATTGAACTCACTGACACCAATGCCGGGGGTTATTATTGCACTCACTGACCCCAATGTTGGGGGTTATTATTGCTCTCACTGACACCAATGCCGGGGGTTATTATTGAACTCACTGACACCAATGCCGGGGGTTATTATTGAACTCACTGACCCCAATGTTGGGGGTTATTATTGCTCTCACTGACACCAATGATGGGGGTTATTATTGCTCTCACTGACACCAATGCTGGGGGTTATTATTGCTCTAACTGACACCAATGATGGGGGTTATTATTGCTCTCACTGACACCAATGCCGGGGGTTATTATTGAACTCACTGACACCAATGCCGGGGGTTATTATTGCACTCACTGACCCCAATGTTGGGGGTTATTATTGCTCTCACTGACACCAATGCCGGGGGTTATTATTGAACTCACTGACACCAATGCCGGGGGTTATTATTGAACTCACTGACCCCAATGTTGGGGGTTATTATTGAACTCACTGACACCAATGTTGGGGGTTATTATCGCTCTCACTGACACCAATGTTGGGGGTTATTATTGTCTCACTGACACCAATGTTGGGGGTTATTATTGCTCTCACTGACACCAATGCTGCGGGTTATTATTATTGCTCTCACTGACACCAATGTTGGGGGTTATTACTGAACTCACTGACACCAATGTTGGGGGTTATTATTGCTCTCACTGACACCAATGTTGGGGGTTATTATTATTGCTCTCACTGACACCAATGTTGGGGGTTATTATTGCTCTCACTGACACCAATGCTGGGGGTTATTATTGCTCTCACTGACACCAATGCTGGGGGTTATTATTGCTCTCACTGACACCATTGCTGGGGGTTATTATTGCTCTCACTGACACCAATGTTGGGGGTTATTATTGCTCTCACTGACACCAATGCTGGGGGTTATTATTGCACTCACTGACACCAATGCTGGGGGTTATTATTGCTCTCACTGACACCAATGTTGGGGGTTATTATTGCTCTCACTGACACCAATGTTGGGGGTTATTATTGCTCTCACTGACACCAATGTTGGGGGTTATTATTGCTCTCACTGACACCAATGCTGGGGGTTATTATTGCTCTCACTGACACCAATGTTGGGGGTTATTATTGAACTCACTGACACCAATGTTGGGGGTTATTATTGCTCTCACTGACACCAATGTTGGGGGTTATTATCGCTCTCACTGACACCAATGCTGGGGGTTATTATTGCACTCACTGACACCAATGCTGGGGGTTATTATTGCTCTCACTGACACCAATGTTGGGGGTTATTATTGCTCTCACTGACACCAATGTTGGGGGTTATTATTGCTCTCACTGACACCAATGTTGGGGGTTATTATTGCTCTCACTGACACCAATGCTGGGGGTTATTATTGCTCTCACTGACACCAATGCTGGGGGTTATTATTGTCTCACTGACACCAATGCTGGGGGTTATTATTGCTCTAACTGACACCAATGCTGGGGGTTATTATTGCTCTCACTGACACCAATGCTGGGGGTTATTATTGCTCTCACTGACACCAATGTTGGGGGTTATTATTGTCTCACTGACACCAATGTTGGGGGTTATTATTGCTCTCACTGACACCAATGCTGCGGGTTATTATTATTGCTCTCACTGACACCAATGTTGGGGGTTATTACTGAACTCACTGACACCAATGCTGGGGGTTATTATTATTGCTCTCACTGACACCAATGTTGGGGGTTATTATTGCTCTCACTGACACCAATGCTGGGGGTTATTATTGCTCTCACTGACACCAATGCTGGGGGTTAATATTGCTCTCACTGACACCAATGTTGGGGGTTATTATCGCTCTCACTGACACCAATGTTGGGGGTTATTATTGCTCTCACTGACACCAATGCTGGGGGTTATTATTGCTCTCACTGACACCAATGCTGGGGGTTATTATTGCTCTCACTGACACCAATGCTGGGGGTTATTATTGAACTGACACCAATGCTGGGGGTTATTATTGAACTCACTGACACCAATGTTGGGGGTTATTATTGCTCTCACTGACACCAATGCTGGGGGTTATTATTGCTCTCACTGACACCAATGCTGGGGGTTATTATTGTCTCACTGACACCAATGTTGGGGGCTATTATTGCTCTCACTGACACCAATGCTGCGGGTTATTATTATTGCTCTCACTGACACCAATGTTGGGGGTTATTACTGAACTCACTGACACCAATGCTGGGGGTTATTATTATTGCTCTCACTGACACCAATGTTGGGGGTTATTATTGCTTTCACTGACACCAATGCTGGGGGTTATTATTGCTCTCACTGACACCAATGTTGGGGGTTATTATCGCTCTCACTGACACCAATGTTGGGGGTTATTATTGCTCTCACTGACACCAATGCTGGGGGTTATTATTGCTCTCACTGACACCAATGCTGGGGGTTATTATTGCTCTCACTGACACCAATGCTGGGGGTTATTATTGCTCTCACTGACACCAATGCTGGGGGTTATTATTGAACTGACACCAATGCCGGGGGTTATTATTGAACTCACTGACACCAATGCTGGGGGTTAATATTGCATCCACTGACACCAATGCTGGGGGTTATTATTGCTCTCACTGACACCAATGCTGGGGGTTATTATTGAACTCACTGACACCAATGCTGGGGGTTATTATTACATCCACTGACACCAATGCTGGGGGTTATTATTGCTCTCACTGACACCAATGCTGGGGGTTATTATTGCACTCACTGACACCAATGCTGGGGGTTATTATTGCTCTCACTGACACCAATGTTGGGGGTTATTATTGCTCTCACTGACACCAATGCCGGGGGTTATTATTGCTCTCACTGACACCAAGGCTGGGGGTTATTATCGCCCTCACTGACACCAATGCTGGGGGTTATTATTGCTCTCACTGACACCAATGTTGGGGGTTATTATTGCTTTCACTGACACCAATGCTGGGGGTTATTATTGCTCTCACTGACACCAATGCCGAGGGTTATTATTGCTCTCACTGACACCAATGCTGGGGGTTATTATTGCTCTCACTGACACCAATGCTGGGGGTTATTATTGCTCTCACTGACACCAATGCTGGGGGTTATTATTGCTCTCACTGACACCAATGCTGGGGGTTATTACTGAACTCACTGACACCAATGCTGGGGGTTATTATTATTGCTCTCACTGACACCAATGTTGGGGGTTATTATTGCTTTCACTGACACCAATGCTGGGGGTTATTATTGCTCTCACTGACACCAATGTTGGGGGTTATTATCGCTCTCACTGACACCAATGTTGGGGGTTATTATTGCTCTCACTGACACCAATGCTGGGGGTTATTATTGCTCTCACTGACACCAATCCCAGCCCCCTTCCTAGGTCCGCTGACTGCGTTCCAAGCCTCACTTTGGTTGCCCGAAAGACGGAAGTAATCTGGCTAACAGAACGCGGATTTGACGGCCCCACAGGAAGGATTCGGATGCTGCCGGTTTGTACAGGAGGCTGACGCTCCACTGGTCTACATTATGCCGTTTTAAAGATACCTCCATGTGAGAGTTTTAATGCATCGTGTCTATGAAGACCTCACAGTTTTACTTAAGTGGCCCTTTTTCTCTCTGTTCCCTTCTTTAGGATATTTTCTCTCCTGGTCGAATGTTCTTTACCTCTCCTGGTCGAATGTTCTTTACCTCTCCTGGTCGAATGTTCTTTACCTCTGCTGGTCGAATGTTCTTTACCTCTGCTGGTCGAATGTTCTTTACCTCTGCTGGTCGAATGTTTAGATTCTCTTAGGAATAAATGTTACATTCACCCTCCAAGAGGCAACAAGTAAACATTTCACCCACATTACAGACATTCCCGGATTATTTGTGAGACGATTTTAGAAATAGCGCCCCCCGGAGTGTGCCGAGGAGAAGAACCAGAAACTCTGAAGCTGGTATATAAAATCATGAAATGAGCGTCTCGCCATTCAGGCGGTGACATTTGTCGGTGTGCGGCTCTTACCCGGAAGGCGGGATTGGCGCGGTTCTCCAGCAGCGCTCGGGCGGCTCCCAGGCACAGGTTGGAAGCGGCGATGTGCAGCGCCGTCCCGAAATCAAAGTCACTGCAGGTGGCATCAACATCTGAAAGAGGAAGAGGAAAGTCACAGCGGGGCGGCAGGACGCCAAACCGCGAGATCGCATCTTCATCGCTTCACACAGAAAATACAACATTGACTCCATGGGGGGAAATCCGCAGAGAGACAACCGATAACCGCGGCCGGACGAGGAGAACATTCCTCCCTGAAGTGCAGACATGCGGAGAGCTAAACACTGCGGCATGCCACCGGAATCACAACCACCCCCAATATTCACTACACGGGACAAAGTCGAATCTTTCTTCTTTTTCTCCCATTTACAACATTTCTAAAAGCAAAAAACAGCAACTTCTGCCGCAATACCCGCCTTCAATCTGGAGAGGTCTCCTCTCTCCCCCCACTTTTTATTTTCACCAGATGCCGCCAGTCTTTTGATTTGAAGGACAGCCAATGACATTCCTCTGAGCCCAGGCTGTCATGGACACGGTTCTGGGATGAGTCCAATCATTGCCCAAAGCAAGGATGCAGAACAGCATTCTGTATGGTGCACACCCATTCAGCTGTTTCAGCGAGTTATCTATTTTATCCCCTTTCCCTGTCTATTGTAAGCTCCTCCCTTCCTCTCATAAGTCCCTCCCATTATTGGCCCCTCCCATTGTAAGCCCCTCCCCATTATAAGCCCCTCCCATTTTAAGCCACCCCCTCCTATAAGCCCCTCTTCCCATTATAAGCTCCTCCCCTTCTCCCATTTTAAGCCCCTCCACTCCTCCCATTATAAGCCCCCTCCTCATAAGCCCCTCCCCTCCGTATCCCATTAGAAGCCCCTCCCCTCTGTATCCCATTATAAGCCCCTCCCCTCATTATAAGCTCCTCTTACCTCTTGGATTTGAAGCTTTCAGAATGACGTCTATTAGCTCGGGGACATCGAAGTAGGCGGCGTAGTGCAGGGCGTTCATGGTGGTCCAACGGCTTCTCAGGCTTATATCGGCCCCGATGTCAATCAGGTGAGAAGCGAACTTGGCCGCCGTCTCTGCGTCCCCTGTGTGAGGAAATAACAAATGTGAGAGAGAGCAGGCGCTGCACCGCTACATCCCCTGTGTGAGGAAATAACAAATGTGAGAGAGAGCAGGCACTGCACCGCTACGTCCCCTGTGTGAGGAAATAGCAAATGTGAGAGAGAGCAGGCACTGCACCGCTACGTCCCCTGTGTGAGGAAATAACAAATGTGAGAGAGAGCAGGCACTGCACCGCTACGTCCCCTGTGTGAGGAAATAGCAAATGTGAGAGAGAGCAGGCACTGCACCACTATGTCCCCTGTGTGAGGAGATAACAAATGAGAGAGAGCAGGGGCTGCACCGCTACGTCCCCTGTGTGGGGAGATCACACGTGTGAGAGAGAGCAGGCACTGCGTTCCCCCAAACTGATAGAATTCCAGGCAAGCTCTAACCATGCTTAAAAATGTCCCCTCCCCCCTCCTATCCTGTGTACTTACCGATTTGTAGTCCACTCCTGTCTGGTTATGTGATCCCGCAGCACCAGCTCTCCTGTGTGGGTCAGCGGTGGCTGCAGGGGAGAAGAGGGAGCACTGACAATGGCTGAGTAATTCAGGCGTGGTGACGTCACTCATAGGCTCCCATAGTCTAGCAATAGTCGGCACTCCCTCCTCTCCCCTGCAGCCACCAACCCAGGAGAGCCAGCGCTGCACGATCACATGACCAGACAGGAGGGGACTACTAATAGGTTAGGTGTACAGATCTTTTTTACACAGGGGTGAGCATGATAGGTGGCATAAGGGGGGAGGATTACACAGTGTGGGTAGGATAGGTGGCACAAAGGGGGAGGGTTACATAGAGGGGGGGAGGGGACATGTTTAATCATGGTTGGAGTTCGGCTGGAATTCCACTTTAATATCTCCCCAATGTATAGACATAGAGATCACACAGAGTGCAGATCAGACAGTATTAGTTACAGGTAGATTTCAATGTATGTCTTTGTTTCTGTTTTTCATTATTAATACTGAAAGCAAACTCCCCCATCCATCCATGTCTCCATCTATCCATCCATGTCTCCATCTATCCATCCATGTCTCCATCTATCCATCCATGTCTCCATCCATCCATGTCACCATCCATGTCTCCCTCCATCCATGTCTCCATCCATCCATGTCACCATCCATGTCTCCATCCATCCTTCCATCCATGTCTCCATCTATCCATGTCTCCATCCATGTCTCCATCCATCAATCCATGTCTCCATCTATCCATCCATCCATGTCTCAATCCATCCATTTATGTCTCAATCCATCCATTTATGTCTCAATCCATCCATTTATGTCTCAATCCATCCATTTATGTCTCAATCCATCCATTTATGTCTCAATCCATCCATTTATGTCTCAATCCATCCATGTCTCCTTCCATCCATGTCCCCATCCTTCCATCCATGTCTCCATCCTTCCATCCATGTCCCCATCCTTCCATCCATGTCCCCATCCAACTATCCATGTCTCCATCCAACTATCCATGTCTCCATCCTTCCATCCATGTCTCCATCCAACTATCCATGTCTCCATCCAACTATCCATGTCTCCATCCAACTATCCATGTCTCCATCCAACTATCCATGTCTCCATCCATCCACCCATGTCTCCATCCATCCACCCATGTCTCCATCCATCCACCCATGTCTCCATCCATCCACCCATGTCTCCATCCATCCACCCATGTCTCCATCCATCCACCCATGTCTCCATCCATCCACCCATGTCTCCATCCATCCACCCATGTCTCCATCCATCCACCCATGTCTCCATCCATCCACCCATGTCTCCATCCATCCACCCATGTCTCCATCCATCCACCCATCCTTCCATCCATGTCTCCATTCATCTATCCATCCATGTTGGTCTCCATCCATCTATCCATGTCTCTATCTATCACCCATGTCCCCTTCCATGTTTCCATCCATGTTTCCATCCTTCCACCCATGTCTCCATCCTTCCACCCATGTCTCCATCCTTCCACCCATGTCTCCATCCTTCCACCCATGTCTCCATCCTTCCACCCATGTCTCCATCCTTCCACCCATGTCTCCATCCTTCCACCCATGTCTCCATCCTTCCACCCATGTCTCCATCCTTCCACCCATGTCTCCATCCTTCCACCCATGTCTCCATCCATCCACCCATGTCTCCATCCATCCACCCATGTCTCCATCCATCCACCCATGTCTCCATCCATCCACCCATGTCTCCATCCAACCATCCATGTCTCCATCCAACCATCCATGTCTCCATCCAACTATCCATGTCTCCATCCAACTATCCATGTCTCCATTCAACTATCCATGTCTCCATCCATCCACCCATGTCTCCATCCTTCCATCCATGTCTCCATCCACCCATGTCCATGTTTAAGCGTGACATGTTGGGTATCAATTTACTCGGCGTAACATCATCTTTCACAATATAAAAAAATTGGGCTAACTTTACTGTTCTTATTTTTTAATTCAAAAAAGTGTATTCTTTCCAAAAAAACTGCGTTTGTAAGACCACTGCGCAAATATGGTGTGACAGAAAGTATTGCAACAACCACCATTTTATTCTCTGGGGTGTTAGAAAAAAAATGTAGAATGTTTTGGAGTTATTTTCTAGCAAAAAAAAATGTTTTTAACTTGTAAACAACAAATCTCAGAAAGAGGCTTGGTCATTAAGTGGTTGGGGGTCTCTGCTTTAAAAAAAAAAAAAAGTCCAGGTCTTCAGGAGGGCAAAATACTTTCATAGCACAAAAGATTACTTTCCTGGTGATTGGGGGAGCGGAGTTCCACTTTAAGATTTCTTTTACTTTTGTCATGAAGGGGTTAACTGGACTTTAAATTTATCTGACAGCAGAAATCACTAGAAATCGATCGTCATACTTCCATAGAAAGAATCGTTCTCACCGATCCCCTGGGCCCCGGACTTGCAGGTGTAATGTAGGAGAGTCATGTCCGTCAGTCCGTCCCGATCATTGACGTTACATCCTCTCTTCAGAATCTACAATGTAACAAAGGAGCCAGAGGACGGGAAGAAACAATATCATTATTATTATTATTATTATTATACAGGATTTATGTGGCGCCAACAGTTTGCGCAGCGCTTTACAACATGAGGGCAGACATTACACTTACAATACAATTCAATACAGGAGGGATCAGAGGGCCCTGATCCTCAGAGCTTACAATCTAATAGGGAGGGTGAGGTGGAATAAAAAAGGTAATCACTGTGGGAGATGAGCTGATGGAGAAAATGAAAATACAGTTTTTGTTAGGTGAGAGTACTCCAACATTACCAGAAGAGAGGAGAGGAGAGAAGAGAAAAGAAGGGAAAAGAGAAGAGAAAAGAAGGGAAAAGAGAAGAGAAAAGAAGGGAAAAGAGAAGAGAAAAGAAGGGAGAAGAGAAGAGAAGAGAAGGGAGAAGAGAAAAGAAGAGAAAAGGAAGACAAGAGAGAACAGAGAAGAGAGAACGGAGAAGAGAAGAGAAGAGAGAACGGAGAAGAGAAGAGAGAACAGAGAAGAGAAGAGAGAACAAAGAAGAGAGAACGGAGAAGAGAAGAGAAGAGAAAAGAAGGGAGAAGAGAAGAGAAAAGAGAAAAGAAGAGAAAAGGAAGACAAGAGAGAACGGAGAAGAGAAGAGAGAACGGAGAAGAGAAGAGAGAACGGAGAAGAGAAGAGAAGAGAGAACGGAGAAGAGAAGAGAGAACAGAGAAGAGAGAACGGAGAAGAGAAGAGAAAAGAGAAAAGAAGAGAAAAGGAAGACAAGAGAGAACGGAGAAGAGAAGAGAGAACGGAGAAGAGAAGAGAGAACGGAGAAGAGAAGAGAGAACGGAGAAGAGAAAACGGAGAAGAGAAGAGAGAACGGAGAAGAGAAGAGAGAACGGAGAAGAGAAGAGAGAACGGAGAAGAGAAGAGAGAACGGAGAAGAGAAGAGAGAACGGAGAAGAGAAGAGAGAACGGAGAAGAGAAGAGAGAACGGAGAAGAGAAAAGAGAACGGAGAAGAGAAAAGAGAACGGAGAAGAGAAGTCCCGGCATCTCTTGGGAAACATTACAGGAATCTTTTTTTTTTTTTTTTTAAATAAAGTTTTGAACTTATTTAAACTTTTTAACCCCGGCCTCACCTCTCCCCCCTCCCCCCATACTCTTTATTTCTCTGCAGACTTGGATGACCACAATGTAACCTGTGAAGATGCCGCAGCTCCCTGTCTGATCTCAATCATGATCAATCTCCTCTCCTCCTCCTGATCCATACGTTTATTGGCCTGCCAAAGTTATTAGCTTTCTCTGCCATCAATCATTCCTGAGAATTGTATGAAAGAATACATGCCCGGCATCCCTTTAGACATGCATGCTCAAGTAAGTGATCAGCAGATTTACAGTTTAAGTCTACACCACCTAGTGGCCAGCGAGGGGACACCGGGGATGTGTTCTTTTATATACCAGGCAGGGGGGCAGTGAAAAAATAAATAAATAAAAGAATTCCTATAAGACCCTTTCACACTATGGAGAATCATTTCCAGACTTACAGAAGGGTAAAAAGACACCTCTGATCAGTGGAATTTTCACCCCCTTCATTCATTGGATTTCAGTTCTTTAAATCTTGGAGGTTCAGCGTCACATGTGGGCGTTACCTATGCAAATACAGCCTGCCTAGGAACGCCCACCTCTCCAGACTGCCACCCACCCTGATATTTGTATAACTCCTCCCACTGCATACATCAGGACTGGGGGCTCCTGGGAGGAGTAGTGAGGCCGGGGGGGGGGGGGGCTGTAATGTTTGAAGGACGTTATGTAACGCCCCCTGCTGGCTCCTCCCACCAGCCATGATCTGTCTGCATTGCATAGAGCAGGGGGTCTCAAACTGGCGGACCTCCAGCTGCTGCGAAAACTACAAGTCCCATCAAGCCTCTGCCTGGGGGAGGAGTCAGGCTTGTATCAGTCAGCCTTGCAATGCCTCATGGGACTTGTAGTTTCACAACAGCTGGAGGGCCGCCAGTTTGAGACCCCCCCGGCATAGACAATCGCAGAGAACCAGTGATGACACCGCTGGAAATAAAATAAGGAGAATGAGAAATGAAATGTTGTATTTTTATAATGTGTATATAAAGCAGATTAAACTTCACTTTAAATGATCTTTTTTATCAGTAAGATTATAAATGTGAAGAGAGGATTGGACGGTACCTCGTGTCCGATGACATCGATGCTCTGCTGGACCTGAGGGACCCATTGCCTCAATATAGCGAAGAGCTCGGAGACCGAAGTGCTCGGGTCATACAAGATATCCTGACAAGAGGCGTCATTCGGGTCAAAAAAGGAGAATTCTAAGAAAAATAAAAAACACAAAATTACAAGATGAACCCGGAAAAGTCCCATCCCACCAATGAGAGGGCTGCGATGTATCGACATATATTCTTCTGTATATAGAAAAGGAACGCCTTCCCATCCAAGGCTCCCTGAACACCGGAGCTCAGAAAATCAACGTTTTTGAGAGTTTGGACGTTTTTAACAGCCCATAAAAACTCCCCTCTATGTTACCCTGTGTCCATATGACCAGCAGAGGAGTTTATGGGCTGTTGTCTGAAGGCCCTAAAAATGGCGTACAGGAGCCTTTATTTTCTGACCACCAAAAACGCTCAAAAACGTTAAACGTGCCTAAACTCTGATAAACGCTCAAAAACGTGGCTAACCAGCGTTTAATGTTTTTGATCCATTGAAAAAAAGTTTAAAAAAATTTTTTTTTTCTTAAAAATGTATTTTTTTTTTTTTTGGAAAAATGTATAAATTTTTTTTGTTTTTTTTTTTACTATTTTGGCCCAGTTTTTCTTTAATAATAAAACAAAAAAAAAACAGGAGATATCCGTTACCATTTCCCACCAAATGAAAGCCCAATTTGTCCTGAAGAAAACAAAAAAAAGCGTTTTATAGCGTTACATTTTTCTTAAAAAAAAACAAAAAAAAACGCTAACACTAAAAACCGCTGATGGGGAAAAACGCTAATAAAACGCTATTGCGAAAACATTAAAAAACTGCCATTTTTATAACGGTATTTTGACGTCCGGTGTGCATGAGGCCTGAGGGTAAAACTAATCTAAATGTTTGTATCTTTGACCTGCGTTAGTAAAACGGTACAAATCACCACACCTACCTTTGTGCATCCAGACGGATTTTACTGCGTTTTTTTCAGGGCTTTCATTTGGTGGGAAATGGTAACGGATATCTCCTGCTTTTGTTTAATATTAAAAGGAAAACTGGTCCAAAATTTAAAAAAAAAAAAAAATTAAAAAAAAAAACCAAAACATTTTTTTTTTTTAAATCTAAAAGTGCAACTCCACTTTTGTTGAGGAAAAAAAACAAAAAACAAACGTTCCCCTCGGGGTGATCTCTGTACATTGCAAGGATTATAACAAACTTTGTTGCAGATTCCTCCCTTTTGTTATTCTGTAGAAATCCCTGTGTGTTTGTCTCTGCCTCTGTACTGAGTGGGTCTAATGGGCGGGGTTTCAGAATTATCAGTCAGCTGTGCAGCTGCAGAGCACTAATGAGGAAAGCTGCTGGGCCTGCATCCCTTTAGACGAGTTCCTATTGGATCTCTCCAAAAATGACATTTGTGTTGCAGGGGATGCCTGAAATCTGACTTGTATCTCAGTGCAGACTTCTGGGGAAATTGGTGAGCCAACCACACAAGCAGGAAATGATGTTTCTGGGGGAGTGGTCAGCACACATTCCGCTTACAGAACACCTCCGGGTGGCCATATTGCTTTGCATTTATAGAAAATCTTAGCGGCTGCAGATGGAAAAGAAAAGGTCATTTTTAATAACGTTAAATTACAATATGATGACTTGTGTAGCGATTGTACACACTACATTATTTTTTCTTTATTTGCCATTTCTTTCCCCCATGAATGGGGAGTTACCCTTTAACTGTATATTTCTTGTTGCTACCATAACCTCCCACCAAAGAGCAACTCAAAATATATTCTCCCGCTCCCGACGATCGCAGCGATACCCCTTATGTGTATATTAATTGTTTGTACCCGGAGTGCCGCCCAGCAACAACAGTGTGCACTTTGCTTTTTTTAAATCCCACCTAAAAACACACCAACACTACAAAAAAAAATCCTGTCCCCGAACTTTGACCCTGATTTTGACCCAAACACTAACCCTGGCCCTGACCTTTGACCCAAACACTAACCCTGAACTTTGACCCAAATACTGACCCTGGCCCTGACCTTTGACCCAAACACTAACCCTGACCTTTGACCCAAATACTGACCCTGGTCCTAGACCTTTGACCCAAACACTGACCCTGGCCCTAGACCTTTGACCCAAACACTGACCCTGGCCCTGACCTTTCACCCAAACACTAACCCTGGCCCTGACCTTTCACCCAAACACTAACCCTGGCCCTGACCTTTGACCCAAACACTAACCCTGGCCCTGACCTTTGACCCAAACACTAACCCTGGCCCTGACCTTTGACCCAAACACTAACCCTGGCCCTGACCTTTGACCCAAACAGTAACCCTGGCCCTGACCCAAACACTGACCCTGGCCCTGACCTTTGACCCAAACAATGACCCTGGCCCTGACCTTTGACTCAAACACTGACCCTGGCCCTGACCTTTGACCCAAACACTGACCCTGGCCCTGACCCAAACACTAACCCTGGCCCTGACCCAAACACTGACCCTGGCCCTGACCTTTGACCCAAACACTAACCCTGGCCCTGACCCAAACACTGACCCTGGCCCTGACCTTTGACCCAAACAATGACCCTGGCCCTGACCTTTGACCCAAACACTAACCCTGGCCCTGACCTTTGACTCAAACACTGACCCTGGCCCTGACCCAAACACTGACCCTGGCCCTGACCTTTGACCCAAACACTGACCCTGGCCCTGACCTTTGACCCAAACACTAACCCTGGCCCTGACCCAAACACTGACCCTGACCTTTGATCCAAACACTGACCCTGGCCCTGACCCACATCAAACCTCCAACGAGCTACTTTTTGTTTTATTTTTTTTTTTTTTTTCTTTTAATTTTTTCAAATCTCTGCCAGGACAGCGAATGATACAATCACAGAGAAGGAGGCTACCACAGCGATCAGGTGACCCAGAACCGGCCCTTCCCCTTTCCGATGGTTAGAACGGGGCCCTCGGTGAGACTCTGCTGCTCTCAGCACAAAGAAAAGCCCAGTCCAATGGGGCCACATATGTGCGTACCGTCGGCATGAAGGGGTCACCGGGACGGCACATGACCGATGTACAGCATCTCACCGCTCCTTTATGGCATGAAATTATAAAGAATACCCGCTGATCCTGCCAGAAATCCCGTGCCCGGGCTACACCAGTGATCCTGTCATTGGCAGCACCAGAATCTCTAGCAGAGCAGAGAGAACCATCCCCCGTTTCTGGAGCTTCTCTGGTCAGACAATGAGGGGTCTTCTCCCCCACCGGTGGGCAGAATTCCGCAGAGTTTAGTCCGGCGATGGAGAAGCAGAGGTGGGGGCAGGGCACTGCACCCGGAGCCCACCCAGTTGTCGGACAAGAGCCAATGAAAATTCGCTATTGTCACACTGATCCTCCTTCCGGCCAATCAGGAAATGTGTCCTGAGACCTGTCACCCAATTGGCTGAAAGGACAGGCTCAGTGGAAATGAGAATTTGTAGAGCGTGAAAGATGTCAGAATATCATCACAGATAGTCCCATTAACAAACAATAAATGTAGATATAAAACATGTCATTGTACATTTATTGTTGAATTTGTGATGTATTGTGATTGTCTGTGATATTATTGTCTCTACAAATTCTCATCACCCCCCACCCTGAGGAAGAAAGTAATTTTGAAACGCGTTGGAATAAAACAATTGTACTTCATATATCTTGATCACAGAACGTATATGCAGCTTGAGATATATATATTTTTTTAACATATTATGATATATCAAGCTGCATGTACGTTCTGTGATCAAGATATATGAAGTACAATTGTTTTATTCCAACGCGTTTCAAAATTACTTTCTTCCTCAGGGTGGGGGGGCGAGGAGAATTTGTAGAGACAATAAAGTGGGGTTCCACCCGGGGGGTCCATTAAAAAAAAAAAAAATTAAAAGTCAGCAGCTACAAATACTGCAGCTGCTGACTTTTAATTGGACACTTACCTGTCCCTGGGTCCAGCGATGCGGGGGATCGAAACCCCGCTCGTCCCCCCCCTCCGCTCGTCGGCATTTCAACTGTGGGTGCCGGGCTGTGGCTTCACAGCCTGGCACCCACTGCGCATGCGCGAGCGGCGCCGCGCGCCGTGATTGGCCGCTCAGTCACCT
Source organism: Lithobates clamitans (assembly GCA_037952925.1). Lineage (NCBI taxonomy): Eukaryota > Metazoa > Chordata > Amphibia > Anura > Ranidae > Lithobates > Lithobates clamitans. The sequence continues at coordinate 36,535 of JBBGZY010002650.1, read as the reverse complement.
GGGACCTGTAATGGGTCCCAGATGATTGACAGGAAGGAGGGAGCAGAGCGGAGCCCTTCCTGTGCCGAGGGGGAAGTGATGTCACCAGCCCAGGCAAAGGAAGAGGCAGACTACGAGGGACCACCTAGCAACAGCCATTTAGAGGGAAGTGAAAAAAAAAATATATATATATATCCAAATGTTTTTTTTTTTTTTTTTTTTAATTTTTCAGGTATGTTTGTTTTTTTGGGTGGAACCCCACTTTAATATCACAGACAGTCCCAATACATCACAAATACAACAATAAACGTAAAACTACATGTTATATATCTATATTTATTGTTTGTTATTCATTGGGACCGCAGACAGAAAATGTGCAGCGCTAAACCAACCAATAAATAGAAAAAACACTCCGTGATGTCACAAGCAATATGCATAGATTGTGACATTGTATACACAGAATAAGTCAAATCTATAATAAGGTGACCGTGCGTGTATGGCAGTAATGAGCTAAAAAAAATAAAAAAAAAATAAAAAAAAAATAAAAAAGACACAAATAGTGGGGAAAAAAAGGATTCTGATCATGAATCATACAACAGTGTACAGAGCATCCAGAAAGTATTCATAGCGCTTCACTTTTTCCACATTTTGCTATGTTGCAACTCTATTCCAAGATTAAATTAATTTTTTTCTTCAAAATTCTACAAACATCCCCCATAATGACAACGTGAGAGAAGTTTGTTTGAAATCTTTGCAAATCTATTAAAAATAAAAGGAAAAAATCCCATATACATAAGTATCACAGGCTCCTCCCATGTACATAATTGTCACAGACTCCTCCCATCACAGGCTCCTCCCATGTACACAAGTATCACAGACTCCTCCCATGTACATAAGTATCACAGGCTCCTCCCATGTACATAAGTATCACAGGCTCCTCCCATGCACATAAGTATCACAGGCTCCTCCCATGTACATAAGTATCACAGGCTCCTCCCATGTACATAAGTATCACAGACTCCTCCCATGTACATAAGTATCACAGGCACACACCTGTCTATAGAAGGTCCCACAGGTAACAGTGCATGTCAGAGCACAAACCAAGCCATGAAGTCCAAGGAATTGTCTGCAGACCTCGGAGACAGGATTGTATGGAGACACAGATCGGGGGAAGGGTACAGATCGGGGGAAGGGTACAGATCGGGGGAAGGGTACAGAAACATTTCTGCAGCATTGAAGGTCCCAATGAGCACAGTGGCCTCCATCATCCGTAAATGGAAGAAGTTTGGAATCACCAGGACTCTTCCTAGAGCGGGTCGCCCGGCCAAACTGAGCGATCTGGGGAGAAGGGCCTTAGTCAGGGAGGTGACCAAGAACCCGATGGTCACTCTGACAGAGCTCCAGTGTTTCTCTGTGGAGAGAGGAGAACCTTCCAGAAAAACAACCATCTCTGCAGCACTCCACCAATCAGGCCTGTATGGTAGAGTGGCCAGACGGAAGACACTCCTCAGTAAAAGGCACATGACAGCCCACCTTGAGTTTACCAAAAAGGCACCTGAAGGACTCTGAGACCATAAGAAACAAAATTCTCTGGTCTGATGATACAAAGATTGAACTTATTGGTCTGAATAGCAAGCGTCATGTCTGGAGGAAACCAGGCACCGCTTATCACCTGACCAATACCATCCCTACAGTGAAGCATGGTGGTGGCAGCATCATGCTGTGGGAAGGTTTTTCAGCGGCAAGAACTGGGAGACTAGTCAGGATGGAGGGAAAGATGAATGCAGCAATGTACAGAGACATCCTTGATGAAAACCTGCTCCAAAGCGCTCTGGACCTCAGACTGGGGTGAAGGCTCATTTTCCAACAAGACAACGACCCTAAGCACACAGCCAAGATAACAAAGGAGTGGCTACGGGACAACTCTGTGAATGTCCCCTAGTGGTCCAGCCAGAGCCCAGACTTGAACCCGATTGAACATCTCTGGAGAGATCTGAACATGGCTGTGCACCGATGTTCCCCATCCAACCTGATGGAGCTGGAGAGGTATTATACAAATCGCACCAATGTGTATTCAACAAACATCTAAAACCATCCCAGCGCCAGGTTCCAAAACGTCCGCGGTAATATTGCACATGCGTAGTAGGTCCTTTTGTTGTGTGTCCAGCTCTGCCCTACGCGTTTAGTCATAGGGGACGTCATCTTTATGTGTATACTATGGTCACAATTTATGCATATAGATTGAGGCATCACGTAGAGTTTTTTTCTATTTATTAGTTGGTTTAGCGCTGAACATTTTCTATCTTCATTTTTGTGATACTTCGCCGGGGTATTGTGCTAGAACAGGGGTCTTCAAACTGCGGCCGTTCAGGAACTACAATTCCCATCATGCCTAGTCATGTCTGTGAATGTCGGAGTTTTACAATGCCTCATGGGATGTGTAGTGCTGGAGGGCCATAGTTTGAGGATCCCTGTGCTAGAAGCCTAAGTTATACATCGCGAAGGTCTTCAGCACGTGACTTTTTTTTCCTTTTTTATGCATTGGGACTGTCTGATATTTTTGCCTCTACAAATTTCTCATTTCCCCTGAGAAAGAAAGTCATTTTGAAACACGTTGGGATAAAAGAGAATTGTACTTAATATGTTTTGATCACGGAATGTATATGAAGCTGGAGATAAGAATTCTAATATATTTTCTATTATATGTCTCGAATAAATGATGTTTTATGCGGATTTATCTGTGAATATATAGAATACGTGGCAAGTCCCACCCGGATCGGTTTCTTGCCGAGTCCCTGACAGTCATTTCCAGCATTTCAAATACTGAATATTCGGTGTGGCTGTTTGGTGAGGTCAGGGGTCACATCTGAGGCCCCTCCCATACCTCAGACTGACTACTGCCTTAACCTCTTGGCACCGGCACCTCCTGGCCCTTTAAGAGGTTTAGGATGCCGGGGGAAGGGGCGGGGTTTAAAATCATGCGACTGCCGTGAGTGGCTGTCACATGATCGGAATGCGCCAGATCACAAGTAGGGATTCTGTCGCCACCATCTTGGTACACCCCGCACTCGTCCACAATAAGGATACAGTGAGAAGGCGGCAAGCGGACATCTTTGTACACCCACCGGAGTCGGGCATTTCACACGTAGTTTTATCAGTAAACTCAGCTTATATAGTGAAATAGAGGATTTTGAAATCTCTCCAACTGTTTTGATGTTGATTTTTCAAAGCAGTCGTGTTCTGTCCGATTAACAAACCTGTGAGATCAGCAGACTTGCCGCCGCTTTTAAAATTCATCAAAACAGTCCGATGGATTTTTAGATCCTGCACTTCACTATATAAGAACAGTTTACTGTTAAAAATAAGTGTGAAATGTCAGACTCCGGTGGGTGCAACAAGATGTCCGCTTGCCGCCTTCTCAGCGTTTCCTTACCGTGGAGGAGTGCGGGGTGTAGCAAGATGGCGGCAACGGAACGTTACAAAATGTGACGGGTTGCCAAATCTGACAAAACAGCGGTAAACTGTGCTGGGAACGCACAGGGCGTGTGCTCTCCCGACACAGCTGTATTTACAGAAGTTCACGAAAATATGCAGCCCCTCGGCGCAAAGGAGCACCCGCTGAGAGGCTATGCGTGTGGATGGGGAGAAAGACAAAAGAAAGAAAGAGAGAAAGAAAGAAAGAGAAAGAAAAGAAAGAAAGAAAGAAAGAAAGAAAGAAAGAAAGAGAGAAAGAAAGAAAGAAAGAAAGAAAGAGAAAGAAAGAAAGAAAGAAAGAAAGAAAGAAAGAAAAGAAAGAAAGAAAGAAAGAGAAAGAAAGAGAGAAAGACAGAAAGAGAAGAGAAAAGAAAGAAAGAAAGAAAGAGAGAAAGAAAGAAAGAAAGAAAGAAAAAAGACAGAAAGAGAGAAAGAAAGAAAGAAAGAAAGAAAGAAAGACAGAAAGAAAGAAAGAAAGACAGAGAGAAAGAAAGAAAGAAAGAAAGAAAGAGAGAAAGACAGAAAGAGAGAAAGAAAAGAAAGAAAGAAAAGAGAAGAAAGAAAGAAAGAAAGAAAGAAAAGACAGAAAGAGAGAAAGAAAGAAAAGAAAGAAAGAAAGAAAGAAAGAAGAAAGAAAGAAAGAAAGACAGAGAGAAAGAAAGACAGAGAGAAAGACAGAAAGAGAGAAAGAAAGAAAGAAAGAAAGAAAGAAAGAAAGAAAGACAGAGAGAAAAGAAAGACAGAGAGAAAGACAGAAAGAGAGAAAGAAAGAAAAGAAAGAAAGAAAAGAAAAGAAAGAAAGAAAGAAAAGACAGAAAGAGAGAAAGAAAAGACAGAAAGAAAGAAAAGAAAGAAAGAAAGAAAGAAAGAAAGAAAGAAAGAAAGAAAGAGAGGAAAGACAGAGAGAAAGACAGAAAGAGAGAAAGAAAGAAAGAAAGAAAGAAAGAAAGAAAGAAAGAAAAGAAAGAAAGAAAGAAAGAAAGAAAGAAAGAAAGAAAGAAAAGAAAGAAGAGAGAAAGACAGAGAGAAAGACAGAAAGAAGAAAGAAAGAAAGAAAGAAAGAAAGAAAGAAAGAAAGAAAGAAAGAAAGAAAGAAAGAAAGACAGAAAGAGAGAAAGGAAAGACAGAAAGAAAGAAAGAAAGAAAAGAAAGAAAGAAAGAAAGACAGAAAGAGAGAAAGAAAGAAAGAAAGAAAGAAAGAAAAGAAAAGAAAGAAAGAAAGAAAGAAAGAAAGAAAGAAAGAAAGAAAGAAAGAAAATCGGAGAAAATCTTGTATTCATAGGAAAAAAAAAAATAAAAATAAAAAAAACGTGTTCTTCTGTGAATAGCGAGAGATGCCAAGCAAGCGCCCCCTGTGGTCAGTATGCAGAGGGGAAGTTGCTCAGCACAGGACCCTGGAGATCGCGGCCATCACTGCAGTTCACCAATTACTACAGAGATTCAGTGTATACGGCTCCGACAATCTACACTGAGTGACCCTCAGGTATGAGATATCCATAAGAATTTCACTATGGAGTACTATTCATACAGTGAGAGAAAAAAATAGGTATTTGATCGGCTGCTGATTTTGTACATTCACCCCACTGACAAAGAAACGATCGGTCTATAATTTTATTGGTCCGTTTATTACAACAGTGAGAGAATAGCAATTTGTTGAATAATGAAAATATCCAGAAAATCGTATTTAAAAAATTGATTTGCATTTTAATGAGTGAAATAAGTATTTGATCGCCTATCAAATCACCCAAGATTTGTCTCCCAGGTCTCTTCTTATAAAAGGGAATGAGGTGAGATTAGGAGCACTCTTCTCTTCTCTCTCTGTCTCTCTTAAAGGGAGTGCTCCTAATCTCAGCTTGTTACCTGTATAAAAGACACCTGTCCCACAGAAGCGATCAATCAGATTCCAATCTCTCCACCATGGCCAAGACCAAAGATCTGTCCAAGGATGTCGGGGAGAAGATTGTAGACCTGCACAAGGCTGGAATGGGCTCACAAGACCATCGCCAAGCAGCTTGGTGAGAGGTGACAACAGTTGGTGGGATTATTCACAAATGGAAGAAACACAAAATAACGATCGATCTCCCTCAGTCTGGGGCTCCATACAAGATCTCACCTCGTGGAGGTTCAATGATGATGAGAACGGTGAGGAATCAGCCCAGAACTACACGGGAGAATCTTGTCCAATGATCTCAGCTGGAACCATAGTCACCAAGAAAACAATCGGTAACACACTACACCTAATCCTGCAGCCCCTGCAAGGTCCCCCTGCTCAGGAAATCACATGTACAGGACCGTCTGAAGATTACTAATGAACATCGAATGATTCCGAGGAGAACTGGGGGAAAGTATTGTGATCAGAGGAGACCAAAATCAAGATCTTTGGCATCAACTCAACTCAACGTGTTTGGAGGAGGAGGAATGCTGCCTATGACCTCAAGAAACACCATCCCCCACCGTCATACATGGAGGTCCTATGACCCCAAGAACACCATCCCCCACCGTCATACATGGAGGTCCTATGACCCCAAGAACACCATCCCCCCACCGTTCATACATGCAGGTCCTATAACCCCAAGAACACCATCCCCACCGTCATACATGGAGGTCCTATGACCCCAAGAACACCATCCCCCACCGTCATACATGGAGGTGGAGACATTATGCTTTGGGGGTGTTTTTCTGGTAAGGGACAGGAGAACTTCACCGCATCAAAAGGGACGATCGACGGGGCCATGTGCCATCAAATCTTGGGTGAAAACCTCCTTCCCTCAGCCAGGGCATTGAAGATGGGTCATGGATGGGTATTCCAGCATGACGATGACCCAAAACACAAGGCCAAGGCAACAAAGGAGTGGCTCAAGAAGAAGCACATTAAGGTCCTGAAGTGGCCTAACCAGTCTCCAGAGCTTAATCCCATAGAAAATATGTGGCCTGAAGGTTCGAGTTACCAAACATCAGCCTGGAAACCTTAATGACTTGGAGAAGATCTGCAAAGAGGACAAAATCCCTCCTGAGATGTGAGCAAACCTGGAGGCCAACTCCAAGAAACGTCTGACCTCTGTGATCGCCAACAAGGGTTTCTCCACCAACTACTAAGTCATGTTATGTGAAGGGTTCACATACTTATTTCACTCATTAAAATGAAAATCAATTTATAACTTTTTTTGAAATGCGTTTATCTGGATATTTTTGTTGTTATTCTCTCACTCTTATAATAAACCGACCAATAAAATTAAAGAATCGATCAGTCTATGTCAGCAGGCAAACCTACAAAATCAGCAGCCGATCAAATACTTTTTCCCCTCGCTGTATACAGCGCCAACAATCTACACAGAGTGGCCCCCCAGGAATGAGATATCCATAGGAATGTCACTATAGAGTACTATTCATACCTCCCCCATCCCACACTCACCGCAGTCGGACGGCATGGGTGCTGCAGCCACGGAGAAGGTGACCGGGTGACTGGGGTCCAAATAAGAAGCCTGGAAGCCGAGCTGGATGGGATGGGATTGTCCGTCACCGTAGTGGTCAGTCAGGTCCTCAATGGTCATTTTTCAGGAGATCCACCTGCAGGAAAACACAACAAGAGATCTCAGCAATCCGAGGACTACAGAGCGGTGTCCTCCTCCTACGTAGTTCAGCATTGGCAGTAAACTGATAGCCGGCCGCTCACCCCCCCCTCCTCCCCCCGGCAACAGCTGTGCCGTACCCTTGTCATCGGCCTCCAATGGAAACCCATCACCTCCGACCTCCAACACTTCCCCTCCAGGTCCTCCAGCACTTCCCCTCCAGGTCCTCCAACACTTCCCCTCCAGGTCCTCCAACACTTCCCCTCCAGGTCCTCCAACACTTCCCCTCCAGGTCCTCCAGCACTTCCCCTCCAGGTCCTCCAGCACTTCCCCTCCAGGTCCTCCAGCACTTCCCCTCCAGGTCCTCCAACACTTCTATCCTCAGATATTATATTCGGGTCAGATATTCAGTGACACAAATATCTCCGGAATTCTTATGTCGGAGTTTTTTCACTTTGAGGGTCAAGGAGGAAAAAATGAGGAAAGTTACAGAAATCAGCACCGGATTCCAGAGCCAATCCCGACCCTGGTGATCACATGCAACCTGCAATTCCTGAGCAACTTCCCCTCAAAGAGAAAACAATGTATCAGAGAGGAGCTCCGGGCACATACAATGTAACATGAGAGAGGAGCTCCGGGCACATACAATGTAACATGTGATCGGAGCTCCGGGCACATACAATGTAACGTGTGAGAGGAGCTCCGGGCACATACAATGTAACGTGTGAGAGGAGCTCTGGGGACATACAATGTAACGTGTGAGAGGAGCTCCGGGGACATACAATGTAACGTGTGAGAGGAGCTCCGGGCACATACAATGTAACATGTGAGGGGAGCTCCGGGCACATACAATGTAACGTGTGATCGGAGCTCCGGGCACATACAATGTAACGTGTGAGAGGAGCTCTGGGGACATACAATGTAACGTGTGAGAGGAGCTCCGGGCACATACAATGTAACGTGTGAGAGGAGCTCCGGGCACATACAATGTAACGTGTGAGAGGAGCTCCGGGCACATACAATGTAACGTGTGAGAGGAGCTCCGGGCACATACAATGTAACGTGTGAGAGGAGCTCCGGGCACATACAATGTAACGTGTGAGGAGCTCCGGGAACATACAACGTAACGTGTGAGAGGAGCTCCGGGCACATACAATGTAACATGTGAGGGGAGCTCCGGGCACATACAATGTAACATGTGAGAGGAGCTTCGGGCACATACAATGTAACGTGTGAGAGGAGCTCCAGGCACATACAATCAGCTCTCCTCACTGAGCAACTTCAGCTCTCCGCCCCCCTTTTTTCTGAACTCTCAAACAAGCATTATAATTCAGCACTTTGAATGTTTGTAGAGAGAAGACTGCAGATAAACAGGTATAACTTATGTAGGAGGATTAGTTTCATCTCTGTGCATCACCTGAGGCCGATCACCTCACTGGGTACATGGAGGGTTTACATCCATTTTAAGGGCCTGACATTTATATCATTGTTACATTGTAATATAATTAGATCTCATATCTGATCGATCCTCGAAGAAGATGCAAATCCCAGTTTATTCGATGCGGCAGTGATAGCGGCCGTCTTCCTCTGGCTGTCCTTCTGCATTGTGACCAGAGGGGGTCACTGTCACCTCTCAGAGAACGTAATATTGGTGCGGTGAGAAATCTACGGTTTGGTATTATTGGTGGACGAAGTGTAAACAATGACGAGGCGTTTTGCAAAAAAACAATTCTATAAAATTCAATGATTCGTGTGCCGAGGGGTTGGTAACTTTTGTTATTCTGTAACAGGGAAATAAATATTCAAAAACTTGTGCAGATCTCGCGGGAAACTGAATCCCAAAATGTGCAATTGCACAAATAAATCTTACTGGATAACTCATCTAATCGCATAGCAAGTGTTACTAATAATTACCAATGCAGTAAGAGAAGATATAAACTGGGATAAAATCTTAGGAACAAAGAACACGGAGGAGAGATGGGTTTGCTTTAGGAGCATATTAAATAAGGGCATTAGCCAATGTATCCCATTAGGAAATAAAATTAAAAGAGCGAACAAAAATCCTGGATCACTTAACTCCAATGTAAAAATGCATATAAAAGCAAAAGGAGAAGGCCTTCAAAAAATGAGGGATCATCATCAGCATTCCAACTTTACAAAGAATGCAACAAGAAATGTAAGGGTGCAATCAGGGCTGCTAAGATAGAACACAAAAAAGGCACATAGCGGAGGAGAGTGAGAAAAATCCCAAGAAATTCTTTAAGTCTATAAATAGTAAGAAAGGGAGGTCAGATAATATTGGCCTTCAAGATGTAGGATTACCCCAACGTTCATTTTCACCAGGATCGCTATTGGACTATTTCTCTCTGTTAGATACTTATATGTTGAAGGTTATATTGACAATGTATTAGGCTATCTTTCTAGATTGTTGGTGTTTATGTACGACTATGACTTTTATACATAAATAAAAGGAATTCTTAAAAAAAAAAAAAAAAAAGGATCATATTGGCCCCATAAGGAAAGAGGAAGGACATCTGGTTACAAAGGATGGGGAGATGGCGAAGGTATTGAATTTATTCTTCTCCTCAGTCTTCACGAGTGAATCGGGGGGCTTCAGTAACCAAAACTGCAGTGTTTATCCTCATGACACAACACAGGAAGCACCTCCATGGTTAACAGAGGACGGAATTAAAATTAGACTTGAGAAACTTAACATTAATAAATCACCGGGACCAGATGGCTTGCATCGGAGGGTACTTAGGGAACTAAGTCAGGTGATTGCCAGACCATTGTTCCTAATTTTTACAGACAGTCTATTGACTGGAATGGTACCAGCTGATTGGAGAAAAGCCAATGTAGCACCAATATTTAAAAAGGGCCCAAAATACATCCCTGGGAATTACAGACCAGTTAGCCTAACATCAATAGTATGTAAACTCTTGGAGGGGATGATAAGGGACTATATACAAGATTTCAGTAATAAGAATGATATCATTAGCAGTAATCAGCATGGATTCATGAAGAATCGTTCTTGCCAAACCAATCTATTAACCTTCTATGAGGAGGTGAGTTGCCATCTAGATAAAGGAAGGCCCGTAGACGTGGTGTATCTGGATTTTACAAAAGCATTTGACACAGTTCCCCATAAACGTTTACTGTACAAAATAAGGTGCGTTGGCATGGACCATAGGGTGAGTACATGGATTGAAAACTGGCTACAAGGGCGAGTTCAGAGGGTGGTGATAAATGGGGAGTACTCAGAATGGTCAGGGGTGGGTAGTGGGGTCCCCCAGGGTTCTGTGCTGGGACCAATCCTATTTAATTTGTTCATAAACGACCTGGAGGATGGAATAAACAGTTCAATCTCTGTATTTGCAGACGATACTAAGCTAAGCAGGGCAATAACTTCTCCGCAGGATGTGGAAACCTTGCAAAAAGACCTGAACAAATTAATGGGGGAGGGGCGACTACATGGCAAATGAAGTTCAATGTAGAAAAATGCAAAATAATGCATTTGGGTGGTAAAAATCTGAAGTCAATCTATAGACTGGGGGGAGAACCTCTGGGGGAATCTAGGATGGAAAAGGACCTGGGGGTCCTAGTAGATGATAGGCTCAGCAATGACATGCAATGCCAAGCTGCTGCTAACAAAGCAAACAGAATATTGGCATTAAAAAGGGAATCAACTCCAGAGATAAAACGATAATTCTTCCACTAAGAGCGACAAGGATGTGGAATTCCCTTCCACAGGCGGTGGTCTCAGCGGGGAGCATCGATTGTTTCAAAAAACTATTAGATAATCACCTGAACTACCGCAACATACAGAGATATACAATATAATACTGACATATAATCACACACATAGGTTGGACTTGATGGACTTGTGTCTTTTTTTTCAACCTCACCTACTATGTAACTAAGTGGGCGTGGACGGAGGCGTGCCGGACGGGACGCTGGCGGTATTACGAGTTCGGCATTTGTGGATTACATGTACAGTCATTGTTACCGAGATCCACAGAGGACCACACAGAGGACCACACAGAGGACCACACAGAGGACCACACAGAGGACCATACCGAGACCCACACAGAGGACTGTACTGAGGACCCACACAGAGGACCACACAGAGGACCACACCCTTTACAAAACTTTACCAAGTAGCTGCCAAAAATATCATACTCCACAAACTGGCATTAATAACTTTCCCACAGGGCAGAGCCGCCCAAATCTCCAAACAGAATCCATAACCCGAAAATTATAATGTGCAATCAGAGAGCAGATCATCGCAGAGCACACCTAGATATGGAGATTATTACATTACATTGTATCAGTTTAGTCCAACTACATTATGTATATACCATACATGTGGGATCTCTCTAGAAGCTGGAAATCACCATATAGACCACCTCTACTACTACACTGCTACTACTACCACCACCACCACCACATCGCTACCACACTTCTGCTATACCACATCACTACTACCCCTCTACCACACCGCTACTACCCCTCTACCACACCGCTACTACCCCTCTACTACACTGCTACTACCCCCCTACCACACCGCTACTACCCCTCTACCACACCGCTACTACCCCTCTACCACACCGCTACTACCCCTCTACCACACCGCTACTACCCCTCTACTACCCCTCTACCACACCACTACTACCCCTCTACTACCCCTCTACCACATCACTACTACCCCTCTACCACACCGCTACTACCCCTCTACCACCCCTCTACCACACCGCTACTACCCCTCTACCACACCGCTACTACCCCTCTACCACACCGCTACTACCCCTCTACCACACCGCTACTACCCCTCTACCACACCGCTACTACCCCTCTACTACACCGCTACTACCCCCCTACCACACCGCTACTACCGCTACTACCCCTCTACCACACCGCTACTACCCCTCTACCACACCGCTACTACCCCTCTACCACACCGCTACTACCCCTCTACCACACCGCTACTACCGCTACTACCCCTCTACTACACCGCTACTACCCCCCTACCACACCGCTACTACCCCTCTACTACACCGCTACTACCCCTCTACCACACCTCTACCACACCGCTACTACCACTACTACCCCTCTACCACACCGCTACTACCCCTCTACCACACCGCTACTACCCCTCTACCATCCCGCTACTACCCCTCTACCACACCGCTACTACCCCTCTACCACACCGCTACTACCCCTCTACCACACCGCTACTACCCCTCTACTACACCGCTACTACCCCTCTACTACACTGCTACTACCCCCCTACCACACCGCTACTACCCCTCTACCACACCGCTACTACCCCTCTACTACCCCTCTACCACACCGCTACTACCCCTCTACCACCCCTCTACCACACCGCTACTACCCCTCTACCACACCGCTACTACCCCTCTACCACACCGCTACTACCCCTCTACCACACCGCTACTACCCCTCTACCACACCGCTACTACCCCTCTACCACACCACTACTACCCCTCTACCACACCACTACTACCCCTCTACCACACCACTACTACCCCTCTACCACACCACTACTACCCCTCTACTACAGTGATCTTCACTAGGTTCCGGAACACAATCTGAGTAGCTACTCTGCTGCATTGTGAACGGGGGGGGGGCGGTTTGCTGCCCGGCACAGCTCCATTACAATGCAAATTGTTCTCTGATTGGATGAAGTGAAGAGGTGGGGCAGTGATATCATGCTCTCCACCTCGTCCAATCAGAGAACACATTGGATTCATTCAGAAAATGCAAAATGATCTCTGATTGGTGCCCCTTTCCAGTGGCTGCACTGTCAGGCCAGCTGCTTGCCATGGGACCTGGCTGCTGTTGGGGATCACTGTAGTATTGGTGTAGTAATATTGGTGTAGTAGTGGTGTAGTATTGGTGTAGTAGTGGTGTAATATTGGTGTAGTAGTGGTGTAATATTGGTGTAGTAGTGGTGTAGTATTGGGGTAATATTGGTGTAGTAGTGGTGTAGTATCGGTGTAGTAGTGGTGTAGTATTGGTGTAGTAATATTGGTGTAGTAGTGGTGTAGTAGTGGTGTAGTAGTGGTGTAGTAGTGGGGTAATATTGGTGTAGTAGTGGTGTAATATTGGTGTAGTAGTGGTGTAATATTGGTGTAGTAGTATTGGTGTAGTAGTGGTGTAATATTGGTGTAGTAGTATTGGTGTAGTAGTGGTGTAATATTGGTGTAGTAGTGGTGTAATATTGGTGTAGTAGTATTGGTGTAGTAGTGGTGTAGTATTGGGGTAATATTGGTGTAGTAGTGGTGTAGTAGTGGTGTAGTAATGGTGTAATATTGGTGTAGTAGTGGTGTAGTAGTATGGGTGTAGTAGTGGTGTAGTAGTGGTGTAGTAGTGGGGTAGTAGTGGTGTAATATTGGTGTAGTATTGGGGTAATATTGGTGTAGTAGTGGTGTAGTAGGGATGTAGTAGGGATGTATTTGTGGTGTCTATATAGAGATTTCCAGCTTCTACAGGATCCCACGGGTCTGATATATACATAGTTGGTTCAAACCGTAATAATTTAACTAACAATCTCCATCCCTGGAATCTTTCTGTAGGGGGGGGGGGGGGAGGGGGGGTCTCCAGATTACTATAAGGATTTATCCGACTGGCAGCGACCATCTGGGAAATCCGGTGGTCTACACCCCATCCACTGACAGCCAGCTATGACCCTTCTACATATATAAGGGGGGAGGGGGGATCATGTTCCTGGGATGAGGTCGGAGTGCCGGGAATTCTGGACTAAAACCAAGTCCTGGGCTTGTTTGTCACTCGATCTTCGCTGTCCAACGAGGAGGGGGGGAGGGGATGAGAGGTGGGAGGACGGGGGGGGGGCAGGGGATGAGAGGTGGGAGGACAGGGGGGGGGCAGGGGATGAGAGGTGGGAGGACAGGGGGGGGGCAGGGGATGAGAGGTGGGAGGACAGGGGGGGGCAGGGGATGAGATGAGCAACAGAGGGGTCTCCATAGTGTGCACCGAGCAACAGAGGGGTCTCCATAGTGTGCACCGAGCAACAGGAGGGTCTCCATAGTGTGCACCGAGCAACAGAGGGGTCTCCATAGTGTGCACCGAGCAACAGAGGGGTCTCCATAGTGTGCACCGAGCAACAGAGGGGTCTCCATAGTGTGCACCGAGCAACAGGAGGGTCTCCATAGTGTGCACCGAGCAACAGGAGGGTCTCCATAGTGTGCCCCGAGCAACAGGGGGGTCTCCATAGTGTGCACCGAGTAACAGGGGGGTCTCCATAGTGTGCACCGAGCAACAGGAGGGTCTCCATAGTGTGCACCGAGCAACAGAGGGGTCTCCATAGTGTGCACCGAGCAACAGAGGGGTCTCCATAGTGTGCACCGAGCAACAGGAGGGTCTCCATAGTGTGCACCGAGCAACAGAGGGGTCTCCATAGTGTGCACCGAGCAACAGGAGGGTCTCCATAGTGTGCACCGAGCAACAGAGGGGTCTCCATAGTGTGCACCGAGCAACAGAGGGGTCTCCATAGTGTGCCCCGAGCAACAGGAGGGTCTCCATAGTGTGCCCCGAGCAACAGGAGGGTCTCCATAGTGTGCACCGAGCAACAGAGGGGTCTCCATAGTGTGCACCGAGCAACAGAGGGGTCTCCATAGTGTGCACCGAGCAACAGAGGGGTCTCCATAGTGTGCACCGAGCAACAGAGGAGTCTCCATAGTGTGCACCGAGCAACAGAGAGGTCTCCATAGTGTGCACCGAGCAACAGAGGGGTCTCCATAGTGTGCACCGAGCAACAGAGAGGTCTCCATAGTGTGCACCGAGCAACAGGGGGGTCTCCATAGTGTGCACCGAGCAACAGAGGGGTCTCCATAGTGTGCACCGAGCAACAGAGGGGTCTCCATAGTGTGCACCGAGCAACAGAGGGGTCTCCATAGTGTGCACCGAGCAACAGAGGGGTCTCCATAGTGTGCACCGAGCAACAGAGGGGGTCTCCATAGTGTGCACCGAGCAACAGGAGGGTCTCCATAGTGTGCACCGAGCAACAGGAGGGTCTCCATAGTGTGCACCGAGCAACAGAGGGGTCTCCATAGTGTGCACCGAGCAACAGAGGGGTCTCCATAGTGTGCACCGAGCAACAGGAGGGTCTCCATAGTGTGCACCGAGCAACAGAGGGGTCTCCATAGTGTGCACCGAGCAACAGAGGGGTCTCCATAGTGTGCACCGAGCAACAGGAGGGTCTCCATAGTGTGCACCGAGCAACAGAGGGGTCTCCATAGTGTGCACCGAGCAACAGGGGGGTCTCCATAGTGAGCACCGAGCAACAGGAGGGTCTCCATAGTGTGCCCCGAGCAACAGAGGGGTCTCCATAGTGTGCACCGAGCAACAGAGGGGTCTCCATAGTGTGCACCGAGCAACAGGAGGGTCTCCATAGTGTGCACCGAGCAACAGAGGGGTCTCCATAGTGTGCACTGAGCAACAGGGGGGTCTCCATAGTGTGCACCGAGCAACAGAGGGGTCTCCATAGTGTGCACCGAGCAACAGAGGGGTCTCCATAGTGTGCACCGAGCAACAGGGGGTCTCCATAGTGTGCACCGAGCAACAGAGGGGTCTCCATAGTGTGCACCGAGCAACAGAGGGGTCTCCATAGTGTGCACCGAGCAACAGAGGGGTCTCCATAGTGTGCACCGAGCAACAGAGGGGTCTCCATAGTGTGCACCGAGCAACAGGAGGGTCTCCATAGTGTGCACCGAGCAACAGAGGGGTCTCCATAGTGTGCACCGAGCAACAGAGGGGTCTCCATAGTGTGCACCGAGCAACAGGAGGGTCTCCATAGTGTGCACCGAGCAACAGGAGGGTCTCCATAGTGTGCCCCGAGCAACAGAGGGGTCTCCATAGTGTGCACCGAGCAACAGAGGGGTCTCCATAGTGTGCACCGAGCAACAGGAGGGTCTCCATAGTGTGCACCGAGCAACAGAGGGGTCTCCATAGTGTGCACCGAGCAACAGAGGGGTCTCCATAGTGTGCACCGAGCAACAGGGGGGTCTCCATAGTGTGCACCGAGCAACAGAGGAGTCTCCATAGTGTGCACCGAGCAACAGAGGGGTCTCCATAGTGTGCACCGAGCAACAGGGGGGTCTCCATAGTGTGCACCGAGCAACAGGGGGGTCTCCATAGTGTGCACCGAGCAACAGGAGGGTCTCCATAGTGTGCCCCGAGCAACAGAGGGGTCTCCATAGTGTGCACCGAGCAACAGAGGGGTCTCCATAGTGTGCACCGAGCAACAGAGGGGTCTCCATAGTGTGCACCGAGCAACAGAGGGGTCTCCATAGTGTGCACCGAGCAACAGAGGGGTCTCCATAGTGTGCACCGAGCAACAGAGGGGTCTCCATAGTGTGCACCGAGCTACAGGGGGGTCTCCATAGTGTGCACCGAGCAACAGGGGGGTCTCCATAGTGTGCACCGAGCAACAGGGGGGTCTCCATAGTGTGCACCGAGCAACAGGAGGGTCTCCATAGTGTGCACCGAGCAACAGGAGGGTCTCCATAGTGTGCCCCGAGCAACAGAGGGGTCTCCATAGTGTGCACCGAGCAACAGGAGGGTCTCCATAGTGTGCCCCGAGCAACAGGGGGGTCTCCATAGTGTGCACCGAGCAACAGAGGGGTCTCCATAGTGTGCACCGAGCAACAGAGGGGTCTCCATAGTGTGCACCGAGCAACAGAGGGGTCTCCATAGTGTGCACCGAGCAACAGAGGGGTCTCCATAGTGTGCACCGAGCAACAGAGGGGTCTCCATAGTGTGCACCGAGCAACAGAGGGGTCTCCATAGTGTGCACCGAGCAACAGGGGGGTCTCCATAGTGTGCACCGAGCAACAGAGGGGTCTCCATAGTGTGCACCGAGCAACAGGGGGGTCTCCATAGTGTGCACCGAGCAACAGAGGGGTCTCCATAGTGTGCACTGAGCAACAGGGGGGGTCTCCATAGTGTGCACTGAGCAACAGGGGGGTCTCCATAGTGTGCACCGAGCAACAGGGGGGTCTCCATAGTGTGCACCGAGCAACAGAGGGGTCTTCATAGTGTGCACCGAGCAACAGGGGGGTCTCCATAGTGTGCACCGAGCAACAGGGGGGTCTCCATAGTGTGCACCGAGCAACAGAGGGGTCTCCATAGTGTGCACCGAGCAACAGAGGGGTCTCCATAGTGTGCACCGAGCAACAGGAGGGTCTCCATAGTGTGCACCGAGCAACAGAGGGGTCTCCATAGTGTGCACCGAGCAACAGAGGGGTCTCCATAGTGTGCACCGAGCAACAGGGGGGTGTCCCACTCTTACCCTCCCAGTATGTAAGTCAGAAGGTTGCAGAACACTACAAAGGCTTTAGGAACAGCAGAAGGATTCTATGTACAATAGAAGGACAGCTCTGGGTGGTCGGTGTTATTTATGAAGCCAATGAAGAGTAGGGAGTGCTGGGAGCTGCAACCTTTCATGGACCTCTATATACTGGACAGGCAAGTTTGGGGTCCCCTCCTGTTTGTAGGGTCCTGGTGGTACATTGGTGGGTTGGAGGGCAGGAAATGACGCTCTACCCTTCGGTTGCATTGGCCGGCTGTGTGCAGAGTGCAGATCTCCTCTGAAGTTTTGTCTCCAAATCAAACCTGAGACATGTGGGGGAGCCACTGATACACACCCCCCCCCCCCCCCCGAGCCACTGACACCCCCCCCCCCCCCCCCTACTGGAGAGGATTGTCAGCAGAGCAATATGCTAACCAGCTGGGTTCAATAAGGTCTAATCAGTCACCTGGAAGCAGTGGCATAGTGTGGGCTGACAGGGCCGGGGGAAGGCAAGTATTGAGCCCCCTAACCCATGGACTGGTAGCACCCTAACCCCCCCCCCCCCCCCAAGTCTCTTCTACCAGAATATATACATATCCCTGTGTACCCCGATTTCTTATCCACTCCATGCACCCTCCTAAGTGTACACCCCCATTCTATAGCTCCATCCCCTCGTTATACACCCCCCACTCAATGCACCATCCTATGTGAACATGCCCCAACCATATACCCCCATCCCATCACTGTGCCCTCCCAACTCCACACCAATTGTGCACCCCCACTTCCTGAAACCCCCCCCCATTGTGCACCCCAACTCCATACACCCCCAGTCCCTTCATCCTCTTATTGTGAACCCCAGCTCCATACAGCCCCCACCAATTGTGCACCCCCAGTCCCTGAAACCCCTTATTGTGCACTGCAACTCCATATAACCCCCTCCCTATTATTTACTCCCAGTCCCCTCATCCCCTTATTGTACACCCCAATTCCATGTAACCCCCTCACCATAGTGCACCCCCAGTCACTCCACAACCTCATTGTGCCCCCCAACTCCATACACCCCCACTAATTGTGCACCACCAGTCCCTCCATCCCCTAAAATGTGCATCTTGACTAAATAGAAGCCCACAGTTGTGCACCCCAGTTCCCCCAACCCCGTCTTGTGCACCCCAAATCCAAATAACCCCAGGTTCACTGCTAGTTAGAGGAGGTGGTGGTCCGGGGGAGGAGAGGAAAAGGAAAAGAGATCAGAGCCATTCTCAACCGCACCGAGCAGCGCACTGCTACGAACCCAACGGGAGCACGCCATTCGCTCTCCTCAACTCCGCCCACTCTGACCTAGATCCACCCACACAGGAGGGAGTTGGCCACCGACAGGACCAGAATGGGAGCGTGCACAGACCAACCTCCCACCTCTTCTCACCCCAAATCTTTACTAAATTTTGCACCCCTAAGAATTTTGTGCCCAGGGCAAGCGCCCCTGTGGGCCCCACACGTGCTACTTCACTGCCAGGAACAAATATTCAGATCAGTAAAGTCATTCTTATTTGTTCAGCACATACTTCCCAGCAGTCTATGCTCTTCATTGCCTTACAAAACATTACATGCACCACCCAGAACTGTCATATCACTACATTGTATGCCGAATACAGATCAATACATTGTACATGGAATCCAGACTACAGATCAATACATTGTACATGGAAGCCCAACTACAGATCAATACATTGTACATGGAATCCCAACTACAGATCAATACATTGTACATGGAATCCCGACTACAGATCAATACATTGTACATGAAATCCAGACTACAGATCAATACATTGTACATGGAATCCCGACTACAGATCAATACATTGTACATGGAATACCAACTACATATCAATACATTGCACATGGAATCCGGACTACAGATCAATACATTGTACATGGAATACCAACTACATATCAATACATTGTACATGGAATCCCAACTACAGATCAATACATTGTACATGGAATCCGGACTACAGATCAATACATTGTACATGGAATCCGGACTACAGATCAATACATTGTACATGGAATCCCGACTACAGATCAATACATTGTACATGGAATCCCGACTACAGATCAATACATTGTACATGGAATCCGGACTACAGATCAATACATTGTACATGGAATCCCAACTACAGATCAATACATTGTACATGGAATCCCGACTACAGATCAATACATTGTACATGGAATCCAGACTACAGATCAATACATTGTACATGGAATCCCAACTACAGATCAATACATTGTACATGGAATCCCGACTACAGATCAATACATTGTACATGGAATCCCGACTACAGATCAATACATTGTACATGGAATCCAGACTACAGATCAATACATTGTACATGGAATCAGGACTACAGATCAATACATTGTACATGGAATCCCGACTACAGATCAATACATTGTACATGGAATCCAGACTACAGATCAATACATTGTACATGGAATCCAGACTACAGATCAATACATTGTACATGGAATCCCGACTACAGATCAATACATTGTACATGGAATCCCAACTAAAGATCAATACATTGTACATGGAATCCCAACTACAGATCAATACATTGTACATGGAATCCAGACTACAGATTAATACATTGTACATGGAATCCAGACTACAGATCAATACATTGTACATGGAATCCAGACTACAGATCAATACATTGTACATGGAATCCGGACTACAGATCAATACATTGTACATGGAATCCCGAATACAGATCAATACATTGTACATGGAATCCCGACTCCAGATCAATACATTGTACATGGAATCCAGACTACAGATCAATACATTGTACATGGAATCCAGACTACAGATCAATACATTGTACATGGAATCCCGACTACAGATCAATACATTGTACATGGAATCCCAACTACAGATCAATACATTGTACATGGAATCCGGACTACAGATCAATACATTGTACATGGAATCCCGAATACAGATCAATACATTGTACATGGAATCCCAACTACAGATCAATACATTGTACATGGAATCCCAAATACAGATCAATACATTGTACATGGAATAAGGACTACAGATCAATACATTGCACATGGAATCCCAACTACAGATCAATACATTGTACATGAAATCCCGACTACAGATCAATACATTGTACATGGAATCCCAACTACAGATCAATACATTGTACATGGAATCCGGACTACAGATCAATACATTGTACATGGAATCCGGACTACAGATCAATACATTGTACATGAAATCCCGACTACAGATCAATACATTGTACATGGAATCCAGACTACAGATCAATACATTGTACATGGAATCCCGACTACAGATCAATACATTGTACATGGAATCCCAACTACAGATCAATACATTGTACATGGAATCCAGGCTACAGATCAATACATTGTACATGGAATCCCGACTACAGATCAATACATTGTACATGGAATCCAGACTACAGATCAATACATTGTACATGGAATCCAGACTACAGATCAATACATTGTACATGGAATCCGGACTACAGATCAATACATTGTACATGGAATCCCAACTACAGATCAATACATTGTACATGGAATCCCAACTACAGATCAATACATTGTACATGGAATCCCGACTACAGATCAATACATTGTACATGGAATCCAGACTACAGATCAATACATTGTACATGGAATCCCAACTACAGATCAATACATTGTACATGGAATCCCAACTACAGATCAATACATTGTACATGGAATCCCGACTACAGATCAATACATTGTACATGGAATCCCAACTACAGATCAATACATTGTACATGGAATCCCAACTACAGATCAATACATTGTACATGGAATCCCAACTACAGATCAATACATTGCACATGGAATCCCGACTACAGATCAATACATTGTACATGGAATCCCGACTACAGATCAATACATTGCACATGGAATCCCGACTACAGATCAATACATTGTACATGGAATCCCGACTACAGATCAATACATTGTACATGGAATCCCGACTACAGATCAATACATTGTACATGGAATCCGGACTACAGATCAATACATTGTACATGGAATCCCGACTACAGATCAATACATTGTACATGGAATCCCGACTACAGATCAATACATTGTACATGGAATCCAGACTACAGATCAATACATTGTACATGGAATCCCGACTACAGATCAATACATTGTACATGGAATCCCGACTACAGATCAATACATTGTACATGGAATCAGGACTACAGATCAATACATTGTACATGGAATCCAGACTACAGATCAATACATTGTACATGGAATTCCAACTACAGATCAATACATTGTACATGGAATCCCAACTACAGATCAATACATTGTACATGGAATCCAGACTACAGATCAATACATTGTACATGGAATCCCAACTACAGATCAATACATTGTACATGGAATCCCAACTACAGATCAATACATTGTACATGGAATCCAGACTACAGATCAATACATTGTACATGGAATCCCGACTACAGATCAATACATTGTACATGGAATCCGGACTACAGATCAATACATTGTACATGGAATCCAGACTACAGATCAATACATTGTACATGGAATCCCGACTACAGATCAATACATTGTACATGGAATCCCAACTACAGATCAATACATTGTACATGGAATCCCAACTACAGATCAATACATTGTACATGGAATCCCAACTACAGATCAATACATTGTACATGGAATCCCGACTACAGATCAATACATTGCACATGGAATCCCGACTACAGATCAATACATTGCACATGGAATCCCGACTACAGATCAATACATTGTACATGGAATCCCAACTACAGATCAATACATTGTACATGGAATCCAGACTACAGATCAATACATTGTACGTGGAATCCAGACTACAGATCAATACATTGTACATGGAATCCCAACTACAGATCAATACATTGTACATGGAATCCAGACTACAGATCAATACATTGTACATGGAATCCAGACTACAGATCAATACATTGTACATGGAATCCCAACTACAGATCAATACATTGTACATGGAATCCCAACTACAGATCAATACATTGTACATGGAATCCAGACTACAGATCAATACATTGTACATGGAATCCGGACTACAGATCAATACATTGTACATGGAATCCCAACTACAGATCAATACATTGTACATGGAATCCGGACTACAGATCAATACATTGTACATGGAATCCCAACTACAGATCAATACATTGTACATGGAATCCCAACTACAGATCAATACATTGTACATGGAATCCGGACTACAGATCAATACATTGTACATGGAATCCAGACTACAGATCAATACATTGTACATGGAATCCCAACTACAGATCAATACATTGTACATGGAATCCAGACTACAGATCAATACATTGTACATGGAATCCCAACTACAGATCAATACATTGTACATGGAATCCCAACTACAGATCAATACATTGTACATGGAATCCCAACTACAGATCAATACATTGTACATGGAATCCAGACTACAGATCAATACATTGTACATGGAATCCCGACTACAGATCAATACATTGTACATGGAATCCGGACTACAGATCAATACATTGTACATGGAATCCCAACTACAGATCAATACATTGTACATGGAATCCCAACTACAGATCAATACATTGTACATGGAATCCAGACTACAGATCAATACATTGCACATGGAATCCGGACTACAGATCAATACATTGTACATGGAATCCAGACTACAGATCAATACATTGCACATGAAATCCCGACTACAGATCAATACATTGTACATGGAATCCAGACTACAGATCAATACATTGTACATGGAATCCCGACTACAGATCAATACATTGTACATGGAATCCCGACTACAGATCAATACATTGTACATGGAATCCGGACTACAGATCAATACATTGTACATGGAATCCCAACTACAGATCAATACATTGTACATGGAATCCGGACTACAGATCAATACATTGTACATGGAATCCCAACTACAGATCAATACATTGTACATGGAATCCGGACTACAGATCAATACATTGTACATGGAATCCCAACTACAGATCAATACATTGTACATGGAATCCCAACTACAGATCAATACATTGTACATGGAATCCAGACTACAGATCAATACATTGTACATGAAATCCCGACTACAGATCAATACATTGTACATGGAATCCCGACTACAGAT
This sequence comes from Lithobates clamitans, assembly GCA_037952925.1. NCBI lineage: Eukaryota > Metazoa > Chordata > Amphibia > Anura > Ranidae > Lithobates > Lithobates clamitans. The sequence goes on along the minus strand of JBBGZY010002650.1, from coordinate 12,909 downwards.
CAATACATTGCACATGGAATCCCGACTACAGATCAATACATTGCACATGGAATCCCGACTACAGATCAATACATTGTACATGGAATCCCGACTACAGATCAATACATTGTACATGGAATCCAGACTACAGATCAATACATTGTACATGGAATCCCGACTACAGATCAATACATTGTACATGGAATCCCGACTACAGATCAATACATTGTACATGGAATCCCGACTACAGATCAATACATTGTACATGGAATCCCAACTACAGATCAATACATTGTACATGGAATCCGGACTACAGATCAATACATTGTACATGGAATCCCAACTACAGATCAATACATTGTACATGGAATCCAGACTACAGATCAATACATTGTACATGGAATCCAGACTACAGATCAATACATTGTACATGGAATCCAGACTACAGATCAATACATTGTACATGGAATCAGGACTACAGATCAATACATTGTACATGGAATCCCAACTACAGATCAATACATTGTACATGGAATCCCGACTACAGATCAATACATTGTACATGGAATCCAGACTACAGATCAATACATTGTACATGGAATCCAGACTACAGATCAATACATTGTACATGGAATCCCGACTACAGATCAATACATTGTACATGGAATCCAGACTACAGATCAATACATTGTACATGGAATCCAGACTACAGATCAATACATTGTACATGGAATCAGGACTACAGATCAATACATTGTACATGGAATCAGGACTACAGATCAATACATTGTACATGGAATCAGGACTACAGATCAATACATTGTACATGGAATCCCGACTACAGATCAATACATTGTACATGGAATCCGGACTACAGATCAATACATTGTACATGGAATCCCAACTACAGATCAATACATTGTACATGGAATCCAGACTACAGATCAATACATTGTACATGGAATCCCAACTACAGATCAATACATTGTACATGGAATCCCGACTACAGATCAATACATTGTACATGGAATCCCAACTACAGATCAATACATTGTACATGGAATCCAGACTACAGATCAATACATTGTACATGGAATCCAGACTACAGATCAATACATTGTACATGGAATCCCAACTACAGATCAATACATTGTACATGGAATCCCGACTACAGATCAATACATTGTACATGGAATCCAGACTACAGATCAATACATTGTACATGGAATCCAGACTACAGATCAATACATTGTACATGGAATCCCGACTACAGATCAATACATTGTACATGGAATCCAGACTACAGATCAATACATTGTACATGGAATCCAGACTACAGATCAATACATTGTACATGGAATCAGGACTACAGATCAATACATTGTACATGGAATCAGGACTACAGATCAATACATTGTACATGGAATCAGGACTACAGATCAATACATTGTACATGGAATCCCGACTACAGATCAATACATTGTACATGGAATCCGGACTACAGATCAATACATTGTACATGGAATCCCAACTACAGATCAATACATTGTACATGGAATCCAGACTACAGATCAATACATTGTACATGGAATCCCAACTACAGATCAATACATTGTACATGGAATCCCGACTACAGATCAATACATTGTACATGGAATCCCAACTACAGATCAATACATTGTACATGGAATCCCAACTACAGATCAATACATTGTACATGGAATCCGGACTACAGATCAATACATTGTACATGGAATCCCAACTACAGATCAATACATTGTACATGGAATCCCAACTACAGATCAATACATTGTACATGGAATCCAGACTACAGATCAATACATTGTACATGGAATCCCAACTACAGATCAATACATTGTACATGGAATCCCAACTACAGATCAATACATTGTACATGGAATCCAGACTACAGATCAATACATTGTACATGGAATCCGGACTACAGATCAATACATTGTACATGGAATCCCAACTACAGATCAATACATTGTACATGGAATCCGGACTACAGATCAATACATTGTACATGGAATCCCGACTACAGATCAATACATTGTACATGGAATCCCAACTACAGATCAATACATTGTACATGGAATCCCAAATACAGATCAATACATTGTACATGGAATCCCAACTACAGATCAATACATTTATGTGATAGACCAACACAAAGTGGCACATAATTGTGAAGTGGAAGGAAAATGATAAATGATACAAATAAATATGTGAAAAGTGTGTGTGTGGGGGGGAGGGGCATTTGTATTCAGCCCCCTTTACTCTGATAACTAAAATCTAGGGGAACCAATTGCCTTCAGAAGTCACCTAATTAGTAAATAGAGCCCACCTGTGTGTCATTTAATCTCAGTATAAATACAGCTGTTCTGTGAAGCCCTCAGAGGTTTGTTAGAGAACCTTAGTGAACAAACAGCATCATGAAGGCCAAGGAACACACCAGACAGGTCAGGGATAAAGTTGTGGAGAAGTATAAAGCAGGGTTAGGTTATAAAAACATCTCCCAAGCTTTGAACATCTCACGGAGCTCTGTTCAATCCATCATCGGAAAATGGAAAGAGTATGGCACAACTGCAAACCTACCAAGACATGGCCGTCCACCTAAACTGACCGGCCGGGCAAGGAGAGCATTCATCAGAGAAGAGCCAAGAGGTCCATGGTAACTCTGGAGGAGCTGCAGAGATCCACAGCTCAGGTGGGAGAATCTGTCCACAGGACAACTATTAGTCGTGTTCTCCACAAATCTGCCCTTTATGGAAGAGTGACAAGAAGAAAGACATTGGTGAAAGAAAGTCATAAGAAGTCCTGTTTGTAGTTTGTGAGAAGCCATGTGGGGGACACAGCAAACATGTGGAAGAAGGTGATCTGGTCAGAGGAGACCAAAATTCAACTTTATGGCCTAAAAGTAAAACACTATGTGTGGGGGAAACTAACACTGCACATCACCCTGAACACACCATCCCCACCGTGAAACATGGTGGTGGCAGCATCATGTGGTGAGGATGGTTTTCTTCAGCAGGGACAGGGAAGCTGGTCAGAGTTGATGGGAAGATGGATGGAGACAAATACAGGGCAATCTTAGAAGAAAACCTGTTAGAGTCTACAAAAGACTTGAGACTGGGGCGGAGGTTCACCTTCCAGCAGGACAACGACCCGAAACATCCAGCCAGAGTTACAATGGAATGGGTTAGATCAAGCATATTCATGTGTTAGAATGGCCCAGTCACAGTCCAGACCTAAATCACATTGAGAATCTGTGGCAAGACTTGAAAATTGCTGATCACAGACGCTCTCCATCCAATCTGACAGAGCTTGAGATATTTTACAAAGAAGAATGGGCAGAAATGTCCTCTCTAGATGTGCAAAGCTGGTAGAGACACCCCCAAAAAGACTTGTAGAGAAAGGGGGTTCTACAAAGTATTGACTCCGGGGGGCGCCATACAAATGCCCCTCCCCCCCCACACTTTTCACATATTTATTTGTATCATTTATCATTTTCCTTCCACTTCACAATTATGTGACACTTTGTGTTGGTCTATCACATAAAATCCCAATAAAATACTTTTATGGTTTTGGTTGTAATATGAAAAATGTGGGGAATGTCAAGGGGTATGAATACTTTTTCAAGGCACTGTGTGTATATATTATATATACACACACACACATTATATATAAGAATTTATATTATATACTTTTTCACACACCCAGACTCGTATTCCCACCAATCATCACGTGTTCCTGTTTATGTCTTCATACAATAGTGACAGATCAGACAGCGGCACACGTGTACATACATGTCCCGTGTACTCGCAGGGCGGGGTACATACAAAGCACAGGGTGGGAGTGACCCCCCCCTCCCCCCGCCCCCCCCCGCCTGTCACAGATCTATGAGATCATTAATGGGCCACAAGGCATCACCTTGTACAGCCAAATATTCATTGGGCGGGGGAGGGGCAGAACGGTGACATTAAGGCTACTTTCACACTCAGGCGCTTTACAGGCGATAGAACGCTAAAAATAACGCTAAAAATAACGCTAAAAATATCGCATGCATAGCGCCTCTCCCCTCTCTCCAATGTGAAGCCCCCGACTCTTCTCACACTGGGGCGGTGCGCTGGCAGGACGGTAAAAAAAAAAACCTGCATCTTTGCAGCGCTGTACGCACCGCTCCTACAGCGCCAATTGAAATCAATGCTGGCAAAGCGCCGGCGATTTTCACCCTTTTTTGGCCGCTAGCGGGGGGTAAAAGCGCCCCGCTAGCAGCCAAAAAATCTCCGCAAAAACGGCGGTAAAGCGCCACTAAAAATAGCAGCACTTTACCGCCAAAACGCTGCCCCAGTGTGAAAGTCGCCGTACTATTTGGATTTTTCTGTACATTTTATTGGTCGAGATTTTATCCACTTCCTGTCCGGGGGCCATTTTTATTGTTTTGCACACAATAAAAAAAAATCTACATTTTGTGGTAGAATATGAACCAAACATGATTCAGAGGCCCTGAAGAATAAAATGGTGGTGGTTGCAGTTTTTTTTTTTTCACGTTATTTGTGCAGCCGTTTTATCAAACAGAAAATACAATAAAATGAAGTTTAGAGCATTCAAAACACAACATAATACTCCATTTATATAAAAGATGAAGTTCTGCCAAGTAAATCGATACATTGTACTCTCCGTCCTCACAGAGGAAAGAGCTGTGCAAACTGCGGCAATATACAAATCCTGTATAATAATAATATACAAATCCTGTATAATAATAATATACAAATCCTGTATAATAATAATATACAAATCCTGTATAATAATAATAATAATATATAAATCCTGTATAATAATAATAATATATAAATCCTGTATAATAATAATATACAAATCCTGTATTATAATAATATACAAATCCTGTATAATAATAATAATAATAATAATAATAATAATAATAATAATAATAATAATATATAAATCCTGAATATTATTATTTAGGATTTATATATTATTATTATTATACAGGATTTATACATCACTCCTGGTTCTGGGTCAGCTGATCGCTGTGGTAGCCTCTGATTGGCCATCGTAGTGATCAGTCACTGTGAAGCCCCGCCCCCGTGTTTCTGTGAATGGAGAGGAAAGATACATTGTATATCTCTCGGTCTCCTTGTAGAGAGAAACAAACAAAACTGTGCGTAAAAGAAATATATAAAATAACAACAATAAAAACAAATAATAAAGAAAAAACACCTCAATGAAGGATTGATATAGGTCAGTGCTGGGTGAAAGGTCAGAGTCAGTGCCGGGGCAGTCAGGGTCAAAGGTCAGGGGCAGTGTCGGGGTCAGTGTAAGGTGCAGTGCTGGGGGCAGTGCCAGGTTCAAAGGTCAGGATCAGTGTTGGGGCAGTGCCGGGGTCAAAGGTCAGGGTCAGTGCCGGGGACAGTGTCAGGGTCAAAGGTCAGTGCCGGGGGCAGTGTGGAGGGCAGTGCCGGGTTCAAAGGTCAGGGTCAGTGTTGGGGGCAGTGCTAGGGACAGTGTTGGGGTCAAGGGTCAGTGTTGGGGGCAGTGTTGGGGACAGCGTTGGGGTCAAAGGTCAGGGTCAGTATATTTTGGGCAGGATTTAAAAAAAAAAACACACAACTCCTCCCTCTAGTTCTAGTCCAATCAGAGAACACCTCGCCATCTTCGGGAAGAATGACTCGGTGTTGTGTGGATGAGAGGTGAGCGCCCCCCTGAGGGGAAGATGAGCAGCGCAGGATTGGAGGATAATGGTGATTAGAGACCAATCATCACCGTCCACAGCAACCAATCAGGGATGAGATCTACAGAATGACAGCGTGCCTAGCCAGACCAACACAACTACAACTCTCATCATTCCAGGAGGGCGGAGCTAAAGAAGAACTAATGCGGGACAGAGATCTGTATCCGGAGCTCCCAACTACGACCCCCCAGGGGCCACGTCCGGGCCCCTTCAGGACTGTATCTGGTCTGTGACTGATAGAGGGGTCAGATCAGTGGAGGGGGATTATGGTGTGCGATGGGGATCCTGATATGGGGGGGACTATGATGGGGGGATTATGATGGGGGGGGACTATGATGGGGGGGGGACTATGATGGGGGGGGAGACTATGATGGGGGGGGACTATGATGGGGGGGGGACTATGATGGGGGGGGACTATGATGGGGGGGACTATGATGGGGGGGGACTATGATGGGGGGGGACTATGATGGGGGGGGACTATGATGGGGGGGGACTATGATGGGGGGGGACTATGATGGGGGGGGACTATGATGGGGGGGGGACTATGATGGGGGGGGGACTATGATGGGGGGGGACTATGATGGGGGGGGACTATGATGGGGGGGGACTATGATGGGGGGGGGACTATGATGGGGGGGGGACTATGATGGGGGGGGACTCTGATGGGGGGGGGACTCTGATGGGGGGGGACTATGATGGGGGGGACTCTGATGGGGGGGGGACTATGATGGGGGGGGACTATGATGGGGGGGGGCTATGATGGGGGGGACTATGATGGGGGGGGGACTATGCTGGGGGGGGGACTCTGATGGGGGGGGGAATCTGATGGGGGGGGGACTCTGATGGGGGGGGGACTCTGATGGGGGGGGGGACTATGATGGGGGGGGACTATGATGGGGGGGGACTCTGATGGGGGGGGGACTATGATGGGGGGGACTATGATGGGGGGGGACTCTGATGGGGGGGGGACTATGATGGGGGGGGCTATGATGGGGGGGGACTATGATGGGGGGGGGACTATGATGGGGGGGACTATGATGGGGGGGGGCTATGATGGGGGGGACTATGATGGGGGGGGGGCTATGATGGGGGGGACTATGATGGGGGGGGACTATGATGGGGGGGGGACTATGATGGGGGGGGCTATGATGGGGGGGACTATGATGGGGGGGGGACTATGATGGGGGGGGGACTATGATGGGGGGACTATGATGGGGGGACTATGATGGGGGGGGGGGACTATGATGGGGGGGGGCGACTATGATGGGGGGGGGACTATGCTGGGGGGGGACTATGATGGGGGGGGATTATGATGGGGGGGACTATGATGGGGGGGGGATTATGATGGGGGGGACTATGATGGGGGGGGACTATGATGGGGGGGGGGATTATGATGGGGGGGACTATGATGGGGGGGGGACTATGCTGGGGGGGGACTATGCTGGGAGGGGAACTCTGATGGGGGGGGATTATGATGGGGGGGACTATGATGGGGGGGGGATTATGATGGGGGGGGACTATGATGGGGGGGGGACTATGATGGGGGGGACTATGATGGGGGGGACTATGATGGGGGGGGGGATTATGATGGGGGGGACTATGATGGGGGGGGGGATTATGATGGGGGGGGGACTATGATGGGGGGGGACTATGATGGGGGGGGACTATGATGGGGGGGGACTATGATGGGGGGGGGACTATGGTTGGGGGGGGACTATGGTTGGGGGGGGACTATGGTTGGGGGGGGGACTATGGTTGGGGGGGACTATGATGGGGGGGGGACTATGATGGGGGGGGGGACTCTGGTGGGGGGGGGGACTATGATGGGGAGGGGATTATGATGGGGGGGGGGACTATGATGGGGGGGGGACTATGATGGGGGGGACTATGATGGGGGGGGGGATTATGATGGGGGGGACTATGATGGGGGGGGGGATTATGATGGGGGGGGGACTATGATGGGGGGGGACTATGATGGGGGGGGACTATGATGGGGGGGACTATGATGGGGGGGGGACTATGGTTGGGGGGGGACTATGGTTGGGGGGGGACTATGGTTGGGGGGGGGACTATGGTTGGGGGGGACTATGATGGGGGGGGGACTATGATGGGGGGGGGGACTCTGGTGGGGGGGGGGACTATGATGGGGAGGGGATTATGATGGGGGGGGGGGACTATGATGGGGGGGACTATGATGGGGGGGGGGGACTATGATGGGGGGGACTATGATGGGGGGGGGACTATGCTGGGGGGGGATTATGATGGGGGGGGGGGATCAGGGAGCGCTCAGGTTGGGATTCTCCTCTAACACTGGGCACATGCTGCCCCCTCCCCCAATCTATATATAGATCTCCTCCCCCCGGTATACAGACACATGTCAGCTCTCACTCCTCCCCCCCCCCCACTATACAGATCAGAGGAGTCCGCTACCGGGAGACATTCCCTCCCCCCCCGCACTCACCGTCACATTCCCGGTCCCCGGGACTCCCCATCCGTCCTTCTATACCGACATCACCGCCCCGCCCACTTCTCACCGCCGGGGGAGGAGACTCGTCACTGACGTCACTGCGAGCGTGTGAGAGGTGGCGGGGCTGAGATTACACTGAGAATATCAGAGAGGAGAGAATTCACCGGGGAATATATTATATATACACCTACCTACCCCCCTATATACACCTACCTCCTATATACACCTACCTCCTATATACACCTACCTCCTATATACACCTACCTACCTCCTATATACACCTACCTACCTCCTATATACACCTACCTCCTATATACACCTACCTCCTATATATACACCTACCTCCTATATATATTATATATACACCTACCCCCTATATACACCTACCCCCTATATACACCTACCTACCTCCTATATACACCTACCTCCTATATACACCTACCTCCTATATACACCTACCTCCTATATATATTATATATACACCTACCCCCTATATACACCTACCCCCTATATACACCTACCCCCTATATACACCTACCTACCTCCTATATACACCTACCTCCTATATACACCTACCTACCCCCTATATACACCTACCCCCTATATACACCTACCTACCCCCTATATACACCTACCTCCTATATACACCTACCTACCCCCTATATACACCTACCTCCTATATACACCTACCTCCTATATACACCTACCTCCTATATACACCTACCCCCTATATACACCTACCTCCTATATACACCTACCTACCTCCTATATACACCTACCTCCTATATACACCTACCTCCTATATACACCTACCTACCCCCTATATACACCTACCCCCTATATACACCTACCTCCTATATACACCTACCTCCTATATACACCTACCCCCTATATACACCTACCCCTATATACACCTACCTCCTATATACACCTACCTACCCCCTATATACACCTACCTCCTATATACACCTACCTCCTATATATACACCTACCTCCTATATACACCTACCTCCTATATACACCTACCTCCTATATACACCTACCTACCCCCTATATACACCTACCTACCTCCTATATACACCTACCTCCTATATACACCTACCTCCTATATACACCTACCTACCCCCTATATACACCTACCTACCTCCTATATACACCTACCTACTATATACACCTACCTACCTCCTATATATACACCTACCCCCTATATACACCTACCTACCTCCTATATACACCTACCTACTATATACACCTACCCCCTATATACACCTACCCCCTATATACACCTACCTCCTATATACACCTACCTACCCCCTATATACACCTACCTCCTATATACACCTACCTACCCCCTATATACACCTACCTCCTATATACACCTACCTACCCCCTATATACACCTACCTCCTATATACACCTACCTACCCCCTATATACACCTACCTCCTATATACACCTACCTCCTATATACACCTACCTACCTCCTATATACACCTACCTCCTATATACACCTACCTCCTATATACACCTACCTACCCCCTATATACACCTACCCCCTATATACACCTACCTCCTATATACACCTACCTACCCCCTATATACACCTACCTCCTATATACACCTACCTCCTATATACACCTAACCCCTATATACACCTACCCCTATATACACCTACCTCCTATATACACCTACCTACCCCCTATATACACCTACCTCTTATATACACCTACCCCCTATATACACCTACCTCCTATATACACCTACCTCCTATATATACACCTACCTCCTATATACACCTACCTCCTATATACACCTACCTCCTATATACACCTACCTACCCCTATATACACCTACCTACCTCCTATATACACCTACCTCCTATATACACCTACCTCCTATATACACCTACCTACCCCCTATATACACCTACCTCCTATATACACCTACCTCCTATATACACCTACCTACCCCCTATATACACCTACCTACCTCCTATATACACCTACCTCCTATATACACCTACCTCCTATATACACCTACCTACCCCCTATATACACCTACCTCCTATATACACCTACCTCCTATATACACCTACCCCCTATATACACCTACCCCTATATACACCTACCTCCTATATACACCTACCCCCTATATACACCTACCTCCTATATACACCTACCTCCTATAATACACCTACCCCCTATATACACCTACCTCCTATATACACCTACCTCCTATATACACCTACCCCCTATATACACCTACCTCCTATATACACCTACCTCCTATATACACCTACCTCCTATATACACCTACCTACCCCCTATATACACCTACCTCCTATATACACCTACCTCCTATATACACCTACCCCCTATATACACCTACCTCCTATATACACCTACCTCCTATATACACCTACCTCCTATATACAACTACCTCCTATATACACCTACCTCCTATATACACCTACCCCCTATATACACCTACCTACCTCCTATATACACCTACCTACCTCCTATATACACCTACCTCCTATATACACCTACCTCCTATATACACCTACCTACCCCCTATATACACCTACCTCCTATATACACCTACCTACCCCCTATATACCTACCTACTATATACACCTACCCCCTATATACACCTACCTCCTATATACACCTACCCCCTATATACACCTACCTCCTATATACACCTACCTCCTATATACACCTACCTCCTATATACACCTACCTCCTATATATATTATATATACACCTACCTCCTATATACACCTACCCCCTATATACACCTACCTACCCCCTATATACACCTACCTCCTATATACACCTACCTCCTATATACACCTACCCCCTATATACACCTACCTCCTATATACACCTACCCCCTATATACACCTACCTACCCCCTATATACACCTACCTCCTATATACACCTACCATCTATATACACCTACCCCTATATACACCTACCTCCTATATACACCTACCTACCTCCTATATACACCTACCTCCTATATACACCTACCCCCTATATATATTATATATACACCTACCTCCTATATACACCTACCCCCTATATATATTATATATACACCTACCTCCTATATACACCTACCTCCTATATACACCTACCTCCTATATACACCTACCCCCTATATATATTATATATACACCTACCTACTATATACACTTACCTGCTATATATATTATATATACACCTACCTACCCCCTATATACACCTACCTCCTATATATATATTATATATACACCTACCTCCTATATACACCTACCTCCTATATATATTATATATACACCTACCTCCTATATACACCTACCCCCTATATACACCTACCTACCCCCTATATACACCTACCTCCTATATACACCTACCTCCTTTATACACCTACCCCCTATATACACCTACCTCCTATATACACCTACCCCCTATATACACCTACCTACTATATACACTTACCTGCTATATATATTATATATACACCTACCTACCCCCTATATACACCTACCTCCTATATACACCTACCTCCTATATACACCTACCTCCTATATATACACCTACCTCCTATATACACCTACCTACCTCCTATATACACCTACCTCCTATATACACCTACCTACCTCCTATATACACCTACCTACCCCCTATATACACCTACCTCCTATATACACCTACCTCCTATATACACCTACCCCCTATATACACCTACCCCCTATATACACCTACCTCCTATATACACCTACCTACCCCCTATATACACCTACCTACTATATACACCTACCCCCTATATACACCTACCCCCTATATACACCTACCTCCTATATACACCTACCCCCTATATACACCTACCCCCTATATACACCTACCCCCTATATACACCTACCTCCTATATACACCTACCCCCTATATACACCTACCTCCTATATACACCTACCCCCTATATACACCTACCTCCTATATACACCTACCTCCTATATACACTTACCTGCTATATATATTATATATACACCTACCCCCTATATACACCTACCTACTATATACACCTACCCCCTATATACACCTACCTACTATATACACTTACCTGCTATATATATTATATATACTCCTACCCCCTATATACACCTACCTACTATATACACCTACCCCCTATATACACCTACCCCCTATATATATTATATATACACCTACCTCCTATATACACCTACCCCCTATATACACCTACCTCCTATATACACCTACCTCCTATATACACCTACCCCCTATATACACCTACCTCCTATATACACCTACCTCCTATATATTATATATACACCTACCTCCTATATACACCTACCCCCTATATACACCTACCTCCTATATACACCTACCTCCTATATACACCTACCCCCTATATACACCTACCTCCTATATACACCTACCTCCTATATATATTATATATACACCTACCTCCTATATACACCTACCTCCTATATACACCTACCCCCTATATACACCTACCTACTATATACACTTACCTGCTATATATATTATATATACACCTACCCCCTATATACACCTACCTACTATATACACCTACCCCCTATATACACCTACCTCCTATATACACCTACCTCCTATATATATTATATATACACCTACCTCCTATATACACCTACCTACCC
>JBBGZY010002648.1:202500-261204 GCA_037952925.1 Lithobates clamitans | reverse complement strand
GTCAGGGATCTGGTCTCTCTCTCTCTCTCTCTCAGGTAAGGTCAGGGATCTGGTCTCTCTCTCTCTCTCTCTCTCAGGTGAGGTCAGGGATCTGGTCTCTCTCTCTCTCTCTCTCTCTCAGGTGAGGTCAGGGATCTGGTCTCTCTCTCTCTCTCTCAGGTGAGGTCAGGGATCTGGTCTCTCTCTCTCTCTCAGGTGAGGTCAGGGATCTGGTCTCTCTCTCTCTCTCAGGTGAGGTCAGGGATCTGGTCTCTCTCTCTCTCTCAGGTGAGGTCAGGGATCTGGTCTCTCTCTCCAGGTGAGGTCAGGGATCTGGCTCTCTCTCTCAGGTGAGGTCAGGGATCTGGTCTCTCTCTCTCAGGTGAGGTCAGGGATCTGGTCTCTCTCTCTCAGGTGAGGTCAGGGATCTGGTCTCTCTCTCTCTCTCAGGTGAGGTCAGGGATCTGGTCTCCTCTCTCTCTCTCTCTCCTCTCTCTCTCAGGTGAGGTCAGGGATCTGGTCTCTCTCTCTCTCTCTCTCAGGTGAGGTCAGGGATCTGGTCTCTCTCTCTCTCTCCCCTCCAGGTGAGGTCAGGATCTGGTCTCTCTCTCTCTCTCTCTCTCTCAGGTGAGGTCAGGGATCTGGTCTCTCTCTCTCCTCTCAGGTGAGGTCAGGGATCTGGTCTCTCTCTCTCTCAGGTGAGGTCAGGGATCTGGTCTCTCTCTCTCTCAGGTGAGGTCAGGGATCTGGTCTCTCTCTCTCTCTCAGGTGAGGTCAGGGATCTGGTCTCTCTCTCTCTCAGGTGAGGTCAGGGATGTGGTCTCTCTCCTCCGGTGAGGTCAGGGATGTGGTCCTCTCTCTCTCAGGTGAGGTCAGGGATGTGGTCTCTCTCTCTCAGGTGAGGTCAGGGATGCTGGTCTCTCTCTTCTCAGGTGAGGTCAGGGATGTGGTCTCTCTCTCTCTCAGGTGAGGTCAGGGATGTGGTCTCTCTCTCTCAGGTGAGGTCAGGGATGTGGTTCTCTCTCTCTCAGGTGAGGTCAGGGATGTGGTCTCTCTCTCTCAGGTGAGGTCAGGGATTGTGGTCTCTCTCTCTCAGGTGAAGTCAGGGATGTGGTCTCTCTCTCTCAGGTGAGGTCAGGGATGTGGTCTCTCTCTCTCTCAGGTGAGGTCAGGGATGTGGTCTCTCTCTCTCTCTCTCAGGTGAGGTCAGGGATGTGGTCTCTCTCTCTCAGGTGAGGTCAGGGATGTGGTCTCTCTCTCTCTCAGGTGAGGTCAGGGATGTGGTCTCTCTCTCTCTCAGGGTGAGGTCAGGGATGTGGTCTCTCTCTCTCTCAGGTGAGGTCAGGGATGTGGTCTCTCTCTCTCTCTCAGGTGAGGTCAGGGATGTGGTCTCTCTCTCTCTCTCTCAGGTGAGGTCAGGGATGTGGTCTCTCTCTCTCTCTCAGGTGAGGTCAGGGATGTGGTCTCTCTCTCTCTCTCTCAGGTGAGGTCAGGGATGTGGTCTCTCTCTCTCTCTCTCTCTCTCTCTCTCAGGTGAGGTCAGGGATGTGGTCTCTCTCTCTCTCTCTCTCTCTCTCTCTCTCTCTCAGGTGAGGTCAGGGATGTGGTCTCTCTCTCTCTCTCTCTCTCTCGCAGGTGAGGTCAGGGATGTGGTCTCTCTCAGGTGAGGTCAGGGATCTGGTCTCTCTCTCTCTCAGTGAGGTCAGGGATCTGGTCTCTCTCTCTCTCTCTCAGGTGAGGTCAGGGATCTGGTCTCTCTCTCTCTCTCAGGTGAGGTCAGGGATCTGGTCTCTCTCTCTCTCTCAGGTGAGGTCAGGGATCTGGTCTCTCTCTCTCTCTCAGGTGAGGTCAGGGATCTGGTCTCTCTCTCTCTCTCTCAGGTGAGGTCAGGGATCTGGTCTCTCTCTCTCTCTCTCTCTCTCTCTCAGGTGAGGTCAGGGATCTGGTCTCTCTCTCTCTCTCTCTCTCTCAGGTGAGGTCAGGGATCTGGTCTCTCTCAGGTGAGGTCAGGGATCTGGTCTCTCTCTCTCTCTCAGGTGAGGTCAGGGATCTGGTCTCTCTCTCTCTCTCAGGTGAGGTCAGGGATCTGGTCTCTCTCTCTCTCTCAGGTGAGGTCAGGGATCTGGTCTCTCTCTCTCTCAGGTGAGGTCAGGGATCTGGTCTCTCTCTTTCTCTCAGGTGAGGTCAGGGATCTGGTCTCTCTCTCTCTCTCTCAGGTGAGGTCAGGGATCTGGTCTCTCTCTCTCTCTCTCTCTCTCTCTCTCAGGTGAGGTCAGGGATCTGGTCTCTCTCTCTCTCTCTCTCTCAGGTGAGGTCAGGGATCTGGTCTCTCTCTCTCTCAGGTGAGGTCAGGGATCTGGTCTCTCTCTCTCTCTCTCTCAGGTAAGGTCAGGGATCTGGTCTCTCTCTCTCTCTCTCTCAGGTAAGGTCAGGGATCTGGTCTCTCTCTCTCTCTCTCTCTCAGGTGAGGTCAGGGATCTGGTCTCTCTCTCTCTCTCTCTCAGGTGAGGTCAGGGATCTGGTCTCTCTCTCTCTCTCTCAGGTGAGGTCAGGGATCTGGTCTCTCTCTCTCTCTCAGGTGAGGTCAGGGATCTGGTCTCTCTCTCTCTCTCAGGTGAGGTCAGGGATCTGGTCTCTCTCTCTCTCTCAGGTGAGGTCAGGGATCTGGTCTCTCTCTCTCTCTCAGGTGAGGTCAGGGATCTGGTCTCTCTCTCTCTCTTCAGGTGAGGTCAGGATCTGGTCTCTCTCTCTCTCAGGTGAGGTCAGGGATCTGGTCTCTCTCTCTCTCAGGTGAGGTCAGGGATCTGGTCTCTCTCTCCAGGTGAGGTCAGGGATCTGGTCTCTCTCTCTCTCAGGTGAGGTCAGGGATCTGGTCTCTCTCTTTCTCTCAGGTAAGGTCAGGGATCTGGTCTCTCTCCTCTCTCTCTCTCTCGTGAGGTCAGGGATCTGGTCTCTCTCTCTCTCTCTCTCTCTCTCAGGTGAGGTCAGGGATCTGGTCTCTCTCTCTCTCTCTCTCTCAGGTGAGGTCAGGGATCTGGTCTCTCTCTCTCTCAGGTGAGGTCAGGGATCTGGTCTCTCTCTCTCTCAGGTGAGGTCAGGGATCTGGTCTCTCTCTCTCTCAGGTGAGGTCAGGGATCTGGTCTCTCTCTCTCTCAGGTGAGGTCAGGGATCTGGTCTCTCTCTTTCTCTCAGGTGAGGTCAGGGATCTGGTCTCTCCTCTCTCTCAGGTGAGGTCAGGGATCTGGTCTCTCTCTTTCTCTCAGGTGAGGTCAGGGATCTGGTCTCTCTCAGGTGAGGTCAGGGATCTGGTCTCTCTCTCTCTCTCTCTCTCAGGTGAGGTCAGGGATCTGGTCTCTCTCTCTCTCTCTCTCAGGTGAGGTCAGGGATCTGGTCTCTCTCTCTCTCTCTCTCTCTCTCTGGTGAGGTCAGGGATCTGGTCTCTCTCTCTCTCAGGTGAGGTCAGGGATCTGGTCTCTCTCTCTCTCTCTCAGGTGAGGTCAGGGATCTGGTCTCTCTCTCTCTCAGGTGAGGTCAGGGATCTGGTCTCTCTCTCTCTCTCTCTCTCAGGTGAGGTCAGGGATCTGGTCTCTCTCTCTCTCAGGTGAGGTCAGGGATCTGGTCTCTCTCTCTCTCAGGTGAGGTCAGGGATCTGGTCTCTCTCTCAGGTGAGGTCAGGGATCTGGGTCTCTCTCTCAGGTGAGGTCAGGGATCTGGTCTCTCTCTCTCAGGTGAGGTCAGGGATCTGGTCTCTCTCTCTCTCTCAGGTGAGGTCAGGGATCTGGTCTCTCTCTCTCTCTCAGGTGAGGTCAGGGATCTGGTCTCTCTCTCTCTCTCAGGTGAGGTCAGGGATCTGGTCTCTCTCTCTCTCTCAGGTGAGGTCAGGGATCTGGTCTCTCTCTCTCAGGTGAGGTCAGGGATCTGGTCTCTCTCTCTCTCTCTCAGGTGAGGTCAGGGATCTGGTCTCTCTCTCTCTCCCAGATGAGGTCAGGGATGTGGTCTCTCTCTCTCCCAGATGAGGTCAGGGATGTGGTCTCTCTCTCTCTCCAGATGAGGTCAGGGATGTGGTCTCTCTCAGGTGAGGTCAGGGATGTGGTCTCTCTCTCTCTCTCTCTCAGGTGAGGTCAGGGATGTGGTCTCTCTCTCTCTCTCAGGTGAGGTCAGGGATGTGGTCTCTCTCTCTCTCAGGTGAGGTCAGGGATGTGGTCTCTCTCTCTCTCAGGTGAGGTCAGGGATGTGGTCTCTCTCTCTCGCAGGTGAGGTCAGGGATGTGGTCTCTCTCTCTCTCAGGTGAGGTCAGGGATCTGGTCTCTCTCTCTCTCAGGTGAGGTCAGGGATCTGGTCTCTCTCTCTCTCAGGTGAGGTCAGGGATCTGGTCTCTCTCTCTCTCCGGTGAGGTCAGGGATCTGGTCTCTCTCTCTCTCTCTCTCTCCGGTGAGGT
The DNA here is from genome assembly GCA_037952925.1 of Lithobates clamitans. Taxonomy (NCBI): domain Eukaryota; kingdom Metazoa; phylum Chordata; class Amphibia; order Anura; family Ranidae; genus Lithobates; species Lithobates clamitans. Next base: position 256,787 of record JBBGZY010002648.1, on the reverse strand, counting down.
CAGGGATGTGGTCTCTCTCCTCTCCGGTGAGGTCAGGGATGTGGTCTCTCTCTCTCCGGTGAGGTCAGGGATGTGGTCTCTCTCTCTCCGGTGAGGTCAGGGATGTGGTCTCTCTCTCTCCGGTGAGGTCAGGATGTGGTCTTCTCTCTCTCCGGTGAGGTCAGGGATGTGGTCTCTCTCTCTCAGGTGAGGTCAGGGATGTGGTCTCTCTCTCTCAGGTGAGGTCAGGGATGTGGTCTCTCTCTCTCAGGTGAGGTCAGGATGTGGTCTCTCTCTCTCTCAGGTGAGGTCAGGGATGTGGTCTCTCTCTCTCAGGTGAGGTCAGGGATGTGGTCTCTCTCTCTCAGGTGAGGTCAGGGATGTGGTCTCTCTCTCTCAGGTGAGGTCAGGGATGTGGTCTCTCTCTCTCAGGTGAGGTCAGGGATGTGGTCTCTCTCTCTCAGGTGAGGTCAGGGATGTGGTCTCTCTCTCTCTCAGGTGAGGTCAGGGATGTGGTCTCTCTCTCTCTCTCTCAGGTGAGGTCAGGGATGTGGTCTCTCTCTCTCAGGTGAGGTCAGGGATGTGGTCTCTCTCTCTCTCAGGTGAGGTCAGGGATGTGGTCTCTCTCTCTCTCAGGTGAGGTCAGGGATGTGGTCTCTCTCTCTCTCAGGTGAGGTCAGGGATGTGGTCTCTCTCTCTCTCTCTCAGGTGAGGTCAGGGATGTGGTCTCTCTCTCTCTCTCAGGTGAGGTCAAGGGATGTGGTCTCTCTCTCTCTCTCTCAGGTGAGGTCAGGGATGTGGTCTCTCTCTCTCTCTCTCTCTCTCTCTCTCAGGTGAGGTCAGGGATGTGGTCTCTCTCTCTCTCTCTCTCTCAGGTGAGGTCAGGGATGTGGTCTCTCTCTCTCTCTCTCTCAGGTGAGGTCAGGATGTGGTCTCTCTCTCTCTCTCTCAGGTGAGGTCAGGGATGTGGTCTCTCTCTCTCTCTCTCTCGCAGGTGAGGTCAGGGATGTGGTCTCTCTCAGGTGAGGTCAGGGATCTGGTCTCTCTCTCTCTCAGGTGAGGTCAGGGATCTGGTCTCTCTCTCTCTCTCTCAGGTGAGGTCAGGGATCTGGTTCTCTCTCTCTCTCAGGTGAGGTCAGGGATCTGGTCTCTCTCTCTCTCTCAGGTGAGGTCAGGGATCTGGTCTCTCTCTCTCTCTCAGGTGAGGTCAGGATCTGGTCTCTCTCTCTCTCTCAGGTGAGGTCAGGGATCTGGTCTCTCTCTCAGGTGAGGTCAGGGATCTGGTCTCTCTCTCTCAGGTGAGGTCAGGGATCTGGTCTCTCTCTCTCAGGTGAGGTCAGGGATCTGGTCTCTCTCTCTCTCTCAGGTGAGGTCAGGGATCTGGTCTCTCTCTCTCTCAGGTGAGGTCAGGGATCTGGTCTCTCTCTCTCTCTCTCTCTCAGGTAAGGTCAGGGATCTGGTCTCTCTCTCTCTCTCTCTCTCTGGTAAGGTCAGGGATCTGGTCTCTCTCTCTCTCTCTCTCTCTCAGGTAAGGTCAGGGATCTGGTCTCTCTCTCTCTCGTGAGGTCAGGGATCTGGTCTCTCTCTCTCTCTCTCAGGTGAGGTCAGGGATCTGGTCTCTCTCTCTCTCTCAGGTGAGGTCAGGGATCTGGTCTCTCTCTCTCTCTCAGGTGAGGTCAGGGATCTGGTCTCTCTCTCTCTCTCAGGTGAGGTCAGGGATCTGGTCTCTCTCTCAGGTGAGGTCAGGGATCTGGTCTCTCTCTCTCTCTCTCTCTCTCAGGTGAGGTCAGGGATCTGGTTCTCTCTCTCTCAGGTGAGGTCAGGGATCTGGTCTCTCTCTCTCTCTCAGGTGAGGTCAGGGATCTGGTCTCTCTCTCTCTCAGGTGAGGTCAGGGATCTGGTCTCTCTCTCTCTCTCAGGTGAGGTCAGGGGATCTGGTCTCTCTCTCTCTCTCAGGTGAGGTCAGGGATCTGGTCTCTCTCTCTCTCTCTCTCTCAGGTGAGGTCAGGGATCTGGTCTCTCTCTCTCTCTCAGGTGAGGTCAGGGATCTGGTCTCTCTCTCTCTCTCAGGTGAGGTCAGGGATCTGGTCTCTCTCTCTCTCAGGTGAGGTCAGGGATCTGGTCTCTCTCTTTCTCTCAGGTGAGGTCAGGGATCTGGTCTCTCTCTCTCTCCTCTCTGGTGAGGTCAGGGATCTGGTCTCTCTCTCTCTCTCTCTCTCAGGTGAGGTCAGGGATCTGGTCTCTCTCTCTCTCAGGTGAGGTCAGGGATCTGGTCTCTCTCTCTCTCAGGTGAGGTCAGGGATCTGGTCTCTCTCTTTCTCTCAGGTGAGGTCAGGGATCTGGTCTCTCTCTCTCTCTCAGGTGAGGTCAGGGATCTGGTCTCTCTCTCTCTCAGGTGAGGTCAGGGATCTGGTCTCTCTCTTTCTCTCAGGTGAGGTCAGGGATCTGGTCTCTCTCTTTCTCTCAGGTGAGGTCAGGGATCTGGTCTCTCTCTTTCTCTCAGGTGAGGTCAGGGATCTGGTCTCTCTCTTTCTCTCAGGTGAGGTCAGGGATCTGGTCTCTCTCTTTCTCTCAGGTGAGGTCAGGGATCTGGTCTCTCTCAGGTGAGGTCAGGGATCTGGTCTCTCTCTCTCTCTCTCAGGTGAGGTCAGGGATCTGGTCTCTCTCTCTCTCTCTCTCTCTCCAGGTGAGGTCAGGGATCTGGTCTCTCTCTCTCTCTCCTCTCTCTCTCTCTCAGGTGAGGTCAGGGATCTGGTCTCTCTCTCTCTCTCAGGTGAGGTCAGGGATCTGGTCTCTCTCTCTCAGGTGAGGTCAGGGATCTGGTCTCTCTCTCTCTCAGGTGAGGTCAGGGATCTGGTCTCTCTCTCTCTCTCAGGTGAGGTCAGGGATCTGGTCTCTCTCTCTCTCAGGTGAGGTCAGGGATCTGGTCTCTCTCTCTCTCTCAGGTGAGGTCAGGGATCTGGTCTCTCTCTCAGGTGAGGTCAGGGATCTGGTCTCTCTCTCAGGTGAGGTCAGGGATCTGGTCTCTCTCTCTCTCTCAGGTGAGGTCAGGGATCTGGTCTCTCTCTCTCTCTCAGGTGAGGTCAGGGATCTGGTCTCTCTCTCTCTCAGGTGAGGTCAGGGATCTGGTCTCTCTCTCTCTCAGGTGAGGTCAGGGATCTGGTCTCTCTCTCTCTCTCAGGTGAGGTCAGGGATCTGGTCTCTCTCTCTCTCTGGTGAGGTCAGGATCTGGTCTCTCTCTCTCTGGTGAGGTCAGGGATCTGGTCTCTCTCTCTCTCTCAGGTGAGGTCAGGGATCTGGTCTCTCTCTCTCTCTTCAGGTGAGGTCAGGGATCTGGTCTCTCTCTCTCAGGTGAGGTCAGGGATCTGGTCTCTCTCTCTCTCAGGTGAGGTCAGGGATCTGGTCTCTCTCTCTCTCAGGTGAGGTCAGGGATCTGGTCTCTCTCTCTCTCTCTCTCAGGTGAGGTCAGGGATCTGGTCTCTCTCTCTCTCTCAGGTGAGGTCAGGGATCTGGTCTCTCTCTCTCAGGTGAGGTCAGGGATCTGGTCTCTCTCTCTCAGGTGAGGTCAGGGATCTGGTCTCTCTCTCTCAGGTGAGGTCAGGGATCTGGTCTCTCTCTCTCTCAGGTGAGGTCAGGGATCTGGTCTCTCTCTCTCTCAGGTGAGGTCAGGATCTGGTCTCTCTCTCTCTCAGGTGAGGTTCAGGGATCTGGTCTCTCTCTCTCTCAGGTGAGGTCAGGGATCTGGTCTCTCTCTCTCTCCGGTGAGGTCAGGGATCTGGTCTCTCTCTCTCTCTCCGGTGAGGTCAGGGATGTGGTCTCTCTCTCTCCGGTGAGGTCAGGGATGTGGTCTCTCTCTCTCCGGTGAGGTCAGGGATGTGGTCTCTCTCTCTCCGGTGAGGTCAGGGATGTGGTCTCTCTCTCTCCGGTGAGGTCAGGGATGTGGTCTCTCTCTCTCCGGTGAGGTCAGGGGATGTGGTCTCTCTCTCTCAGGTGAGGTCAGGGATGTGGTCTCTCTCTCTCAGGTGAGGTCAGGGATGTGGTCTCTCTCTCTCAGGTGAGGTCAGGGATGTGGTCTCTCTCTCTCTCAGGTGAGGTCAGGGATGTGGTCTCTCTCTCTCAGGTGAGGTCAGGGATGTGGTCTCTCTCTCTCAGGTGAGGTCAGGGATGTGGTCTCTCTCTCTCAGGTGAGGTCAGGGATGTGGTCTCTCTCTTCTCAGGTGAGGTCAGGGATGTGGTCTCTCTCTCTCAGGTGAGGTCAGGGATGTGGTCTCTCTCTCTCTCAGGTGAGGTCAGGGATGTGGTCTCTCTCTCTCTCTCTCAGGTGAGGTCAGGGATGTGGTCTCTCTCTCAGGTGAGGTCAGGGATGTGGTCTCTCTCTCTCTCAGGTGAGGTCAGGGATGTGGTCTCTCTCTCTCTCAGGTGAGGTCAGGGATGTGGTCTCTCTCTCTCTCAGGTGAGGTCAGGGATGTGGTCTCTCTCTCTCTCTCTCAGGTGAGGTCAGGGATGTGGTCTCTCTCTCTCTCAGGTGAGGTCAGGGATGTGGTCTCTCTCTCTCTCTCTCAGGTGAGGTCAGGGATGTGGTCTCTCTCTCTCTCTCTCTCTCTCTCTCTCTCAGGTGAGGTCAGGGATGTGGTCTCTCTCTCTCTCTCTCTCTCAGGTGAGGTCAGGGATGTGGTCTCTCTCTCTCTCTCTCTCAGGTGAGGTCAGGGATGTGGTCTCTCTCTCTCTCTCTCCAGGTGAGGTCAGGGATGTGGTCTCTCTCTCTCTCTCTCTCGCAGGTGAGGTCAGGGATGTGGTCTCTCTCAGGTGAGGTCAGGGATCTGGTCTCTCTCTCTCTCAGGTGAGGTCAGGGATCTGGTCTCTCTCTCTCTCTCTCAGGTGAGGTCAGGGATCTGGTCTCTCTCTCTCTCTCAGGTGAGGTCAGGGATCTGGTCTCTCTCTCTCTCTCAGGTGAGGTCAGGGATCTGGTCTCTCTCTCTCTCTCAGGTGAGGTCAGGGATCTGGTCTCTCTCTCTCTCTCAGGTGAGGTCAGGGATCTGGTCTCTCTCTCAGGTGAGGTCCAGGGATCTGGTCTCTCTCTCAGGTGAGGTCAGGGATCTGGTCTCTCTCTCTCAGGTGAGGTCAGGGATCTGGTCTCTCTCTCTCTCAGGTGAGGTCAGGGATCTGGTCTCTCTCTCTCTCAGGTGAGGTCAGGGATCTGGTCTCTCTCTCTCTCTCTCTCTCAGGTAAGGTCAGGGATCTGGTCTCTCTCTCCTCTCTCTCTCTGGTAAGGTCAGGGATCTGGTCTCTCTCTCTCTCTCTCTCTCTCTCTCCAGGTAAGGGTCAGGGATCTGGTCTCTCTCTCTCTCGTGAGGTCAGGGATCTGGTCTCTCTCTCTCTCTCTCAGGTGAGGTCAGGGATCTGGTCTCTCTCTCTCTCTCAGGTGAGGTCAGGGATCTGGTCTCTCTCTCTCTCTCAGGTGAGGTCAGGGATCTGGTCTCTCTCTCTCTCTCAGGTGAGGTCAGGGATCTGGTCTCTCTCTCAGGTGAGGTCAGGGATCTGGTCTCTCTCTCTCAGGTGAGGTCAGGGATCTGGTCTCTCTCTCTCAGGTGAGGTCAGGGATCTGGTCTCTCTCTCTCTCTCAGGTGAGGTCAGGGGTCTGGTCTCTCTCTCTCTCTCTCTCTCTCTCTCTCTCAGGTGAGGTCAGGGATCTGGTCTCTCTCTCTCTCAGGTGAGGTCAGGGATCTGGTCTCTCTCTCTCTCAGGTGAGGTCAGGGATCTGGTCTCTCTCTCTCTCTCTCTCAGGTGAGGTCAGGGATCTGGTCTCTCTCTCTCTCTCTCTCTCTCTCTCTCTCAGGTGAGGTCAGGGATCTGGTCTCTCTCTCTCAGGTGAGGTCAGGGATCTGGTCTCTCTCTCTCTCTCTCTCTCAGGTGAGGTCAGGGATCTGGTCTCTCTCTCTCAGGTGAGGTCAGGGATCTGGTCTCTCTCTCTCTCTCAGGTGAGGTCAGGGATCTGGTCTCTCTCTCTCTCAGGTGAGGTCAGGGATCTGGTCTCTCTCTCTCTCTCAGGTGAGGTCAGGGATCTGGTCTCTCTCTCTCTCTCAGGTGAGGTCAGGGATCTGGTCTCTCTCTCTCTCTCTCTCTCAGGTGAGGTCAGGGATCTGGTCTCTCTCTCTCTCTCAGGTGAGGTCAGGGATCTGGTCTCTCTCTCTCTCTCAGGTGAGGTCAGGGATCTGGTCTCTCTCTCTCTCAGGTGAGGTCAGGGATCTGGTCTCTCTCTTTCTCTCAGGTGAGGTCAGGGATCTGGTCTCTCTCTCTCTCTGGTGAGGTCAGGGATCTGGTCTCTCTCTCTCTCTCTCTCTCAGGTGAGGTCAGGGATCTGGTCTCTCTCTCTCTCAGGTGAGGTCAGGGATCTGGTCTCTCTCTCTCTCAGGTGAGGTCAGGGATCTGGTCTCTCTCTTCTCTCAGGTGAGGTCAGGGATCTGGTCTCTCTCTCTCTCTCAGGTGAGGTCAGGGATCTGGTCTCTCTCTCTCTCAGGTGAGGTCAGGGATCTGGTCTCTCTCTTTCTCTCAGGTGAGGTCAGGGATCTGGTCTCTCTCTTTCTCTCAGGTGAGGTCAGGGATCTGGTCTCTCTCTTTCTCTCAGGTGAGGTCAGGGATCTGGTCTCTCTCTTTCTCTCAGGTGAGGTCAGGGATCTGGTCTCTCTCTTTCTCTCAGGTGAGGTCAGGGATCTGGTCTCTCTCAGGTGAGGTCAGGGATCTGGTCTCTCTCTCTCTCTCTCAGGTGAGGTCAGGGATCTGGTCTCTCTCTCTCTCTCTCTCTCTCTCTCAGGTGAGGTCAGGGATCTGGTCTCTCTCTCTCTCTCTCTCTCTCTCTCTCAGGTGAGGTCAGGGATCTGGTCTCTCTCTCTCTCTCAGGTGAGGTCAGGGATCTGGTCTCTCTCTCTCTCAGGTGAGGTCAGGGATCTGGTCTCTCTCTCTCTCAGGTGAGGTCAGGGATCTGGTCTCTCTCTCTCTCTCTCTCTCAGGTGAGGTCAGGGATCTGGTCTCTCTCTCTCTCAGGTGAGGTCAGGGATCTGGTCTCTCTCTCTCTCAGGTGAGGTCAGGGATCTGGTCTCTCTCTCAGGTGAGGTCAGGGATCTGGTCTCTCTCTCAGGTGAGGTCAGGGATCTGGTCTCTCTCTCTCTCTCAGGTGAGGTCAGGGATCTGGTCTCTCTCTCTCTCTCAGGTGAGGTCAGGGATCTGGTCTCTCTCTCTCTCAGGTGAGGTCAGGGATCTGGTCTCTCTCTCTCTCAGGTGAGGTCAGGGATCTGGTCTCTCTCTCTCTCTCAGGTGAGGTCAGGGATCTGGTCTCTCTCTCTCTCTGGTGAGGTCAGGGATCTGGTCTCTCTCTCTCTGGTGAGGTCAGGGATCTGGTCTCTCTCTCTCTCTCAGGTGAGGTCAGGGATCTGGTCTCTCTCTCTCTCTCTCAGGTGAGGTCAGGGATCTGGTCTCTCTCTCTCAGGTGAGGTCAGGGATCTGGTCTCTCTCTCTCTCAGGTGAGGTCAGGGATCTGGTCTCTCTCTCTCTCAGGTGAGGTCAGGGATCTGGTCTCTCTCTCTCTCTCTCTCAGGTGAGGTCAGGGATCTGGTCTCTCTCTCTCTCAGGTGAGGTCAGGGATCTGGTCTCTCTCTCTCAGGTGAGGTCAGGATCTGGTCTCTCTCTCTCAGGTGAGGTCAGGGATCTGGTCTCTCTCTCTCAGGTGAGGTCAGGGATCTGGTCTCTCTCTCTCTCAGGTGAGGTCAGGGATCTGGTCTCTCTCTCTCTCAGGTGAGGTCAGGGATCTGGTCTCTCTCTCTCTCAGGTGAGGTCAGGGATCTGGTCTCTCTCTCTCTCAGGTGAGGTCAGGGATCTGGTCTCTCTCTCTCTCTCTCTCTCTCTCTCAGGTGAGGTCAGGGATCTGGTCTCTCTCTCTCTCTCTCTCTCTCTCTCTCAGGTGAGGTCAGGGATCTGGTCTCTCTCTCTCTCTCAGGTGAGGTCAGGGATCTGGTCTCTCTCTCTCTCAGGTGAGGTCAGGGATCTGGTCTCTCTCTCTCTCTGGTGAGGTCAGGGATCTGGTCTCTCTCTCTCTGGTGAGGTCAGGGATCTGGTCTCTCTCTCAGGTGAGGTCAGGGATGTGGTCTCTCTCTCAGGTGAGGTCAGGGATCTCTCTCTCTCTCGTAGGCCCCTCTCACATCCTCGGTCTGGGGTAGTATAGAGCTCCCACACACAGGGCCCTCGGTCCCCCACATCTCTCCCCTCTCCCCGGCTCTCTCGCCTCCCACTTACTTTCTCGTGAAAGATCACCTCCATGTTTATTTGTCTCAGCAGGCGACCCCGCCCCTCCCGCACACGACACGGCTGTGCCCGGTAGTAAACCGTTCCAATCGATGTAAGTGTATCCTGTCACCTGACCACGCGTCCTCTTCCAGTCAGCTGACCATCTTAGCAGTCACATGACACACATAGAACGCCCAAAAGCGTCAGTGCGCTGCAGCCGCCATATTGGAAGCTGGCAACTTGCCACCACTGGTGGGAATCCTGTAAAGACACAGCTGAAAGCACTTTGTCTAAGCTGAATATGTAAATATGATCTAAATAAATTGGTCCTGTGTATTCTTCTTGAATCTTGGTGAGCTTTGTGTTTTTCTTCCAGATCTGTGCAGTAATCCAGTGTGAGACTTCCTGTAATAAAGACCGATCACTGCTGCTCTCTCTCCTTGTGCAGGGGGACTGGTCTTGTCTCCGCCCCTCCTGTACTTTTCTGTAGTGGGTGGGGCCTGCCAGGCCCCTCCCACCAGGGTGCCCGTGTGTCCCGGATTGCCCGGACAATCCCGCAATTAGCAGGTCTGTCCCAGGTCACCTTCATTCTGGACAATACAGTGTCCCGGAATTAAATTGACAGACCGAGCAAACCCCGCCATGGCTCTGCCTCCAGCTCCACTCTGGCCACTAGTTGCTAGAGCCGCCAGGTGGCTAGCAACCAGTGACCTCACAGCCGCGACTCTGCCCACCATGCAAAGCGGAGGAGAAGTTGACTTTCTCCTCCTCCGAACCTAACACTCTCCACCATGCCGGACAAGGCTGTCAGCGGGTGGCAGCCCCAAAGACACTAATCCACCGGCACTGCAGTCTGGGTTAAGATCTCAGTGGCTCTGCCCCTGGTTGTATCCCTGCCTCATACCGCAGAGCGGGCCAAAGCCGCCTCCCCCTCCTCGGCTGTTTACATGTACACAGGAGCCGGAGGAGGGACGCTGGCACTGAACTGAGGTCCGTTGTAAGCTTATATTATTATATGTATGTCGATGGCCTGAGGAGGGGGACAGGGACAGTGATCAGGAAAAAGGTAAAAAGCACCCCCCCCTTTCCACGGGGCTCCCGGCTCTTGATTGGATAGATTGATAGCAGTGCAGCTATTGGCTCCCGCTGCTGTCAATCAAATCCAATGACGCGGACGCCCGGGGGGGGGAGGGAGGTGCCGAGTCCTGCATTCGGCCTCTATGGACGCCGAATGCTAGACTCGGGAGCGCGAGGTAATCCCCTGGGAGAGCGCTTCTCCTAGGGGGTTATCTGATGCAGGAAGGCGAGAGCCACTGGGGGATCCCAGAAGAGGACGATCGGGGCCACTCTGTACAAAACGAGCTGCACAGTGGAGATAATTATGATATGTTTGTTATTTTAAAAAAATACCCTTACAATCACTTTACCACTTGCTTACCGGGCACTTAAACCCCCTCCTATCCAGACCAATTTTCAGCTTTCAGCGCTGACGCACTTTGAATGACAATTGCGCGGTCATACAACACTGTACACATATGAAATTTTTACCATTTTTTCACCACAAATAGAGATTTCTTTTGGTGGTATTTGATCAACTCTGCAGTTTTTACTTTTTGTTAAAAAAATGTAAAAAAATGAATTTTTAAAAAAAAAAATTATTTTTTTATATTTTGTTATAAAAATTTTTAAACGGGTAATTTTTCTCCTTTATTGATGTACGCTGATTAGGCGGCAGTGATGGGCACTGATGGGTGGCAGTGATAGGCACTGATGGGTGGCAGTGATGGGCAGCACTGCCGGTCGGCACTAATTGGCACTACAGGTGGGCATTGATAGGTGGCACTTGTGGGCATTGATAGGTGGCACTTGTTGGCACTCTTAGGTGGCACTGTGGGCACTATTAGGTGGCACTGTGGGCAGTGTTAGTTGGCACTTTTAATGTGGCACTGATGAGGCAGATGTGCCTCTTCCACTTGGGGAGCGATGTCCCTCACATCCTAGCCGGTGATCGGCTTTCTTTTCTACTCACGCTGTCAGCGTGAGTAAAAAAATAAAACGATTACCGATCTTTTGTTTACATCATGTGATCAGCTGTCATTGGCTGACAGCTGATCACATGGTAAGGGGCCGGGACCGGCCCCTTACTCAGATCGGTGATCAGCCGAGTCTCAGTTACTCGGGGATCACAGCGCGCCCGGCAGGGAGCGTGCACAGGAATTCAGGTCCGCACTGTGGCCGTCATTCGGCCATAGCGCGGATGCCAGGAGGTTAAGCACCTGATTAGAGCCAAAGGCTCTAATAGGCTTCAAAAAAAGGGTGGGCTCGGGGCGCAGAGAGTGTGCCACGATCCCACCCAATTTTCACTATTTTCACACTAATATTCCTCCCCACCAATCAGGAGGCAGGCCGTGAGACCTATTTCCCGATTGGCCAAAGCATCGGGCGATCCTATTGGATGCTAGCGCTTTGGAGAACAGAGAGGAGACGCAGGAGGAGCAGACGCCTGAGCCGCTGCTCGCACCCGAGGAGTGGAGACCACAGCACAGCCCCAGCCCTAGATCGGGTAGGTGCATTACTGCTGGCTGCCCGATTGGGCGGGAGGGTCTTTCTATGGAGGGGGGAATTTGTCAGTCAAGCGCCGCGGGCGGGGGGGGGGTCAACCGCCACTGACATTGTCTAGCCTGAAGACACTCGACTGTGCTCCCTTCCAACTGCCATCCATCTCATACACACCATCGTTCTACAAGGGGAAATCATTTCATTACACATCTCCTGTATACTGTGTATACACCATGAGTGGTCCCAGCACTATGTCCTAGTGCAGGGATCTCCTAACTACGGCCCTCCAGCTGTTGCAGAACTACACATCCCATGAGGCATTGTAAAACTCTGACATTCACAGACATGACTAGGCATGATGGGAATTGTAGTTTCTGAACAACTGGAGGGCCGTAGTTTGGAGAGCCCTGTCCTAGAGCCATGGTTTACAGTATATCCTCACCTTCACCCGGTCTGTCAGTCTGTAAGCCCTATCGCGGGCGAGTGATGGGGGGGGTATGGCGTTAATTGGGACTATGTTTGCACCCCCCCTCAAAAAAATGGAGCACCAGCCACCAATGCCCTGCACCCATTAGTGTGTGGTAGTAGAGGTGGAACAGAAGACTGACCTGCAGTGGTGTGATGGCTCTCTCTGAGGTGAGCAAATAGCGAAACCAGAGCTGGACCTCGCAGAGCAAATCGGTTAAAGGGGACATGCCCTCAATTGCATCCAAATAAAACTAAAGCTAGACATGTGCACTGACAAAACATTTTTTCGTTTTCGTTTCATTTGTTTTTTTGCTTTTTTCGGAAATCCGAAAATTCGGATTTTCAAATTTCCGAATTCCGAATTTTTTCAAATTTTCAAATTTACGAATTTCGATTTTCGAAATTTGTAAATTCCAAATTTCGAAAATCTGGAAAATTCCAAAATTCTAAAATCTGAAAAAAGAGAGAAAATCAGTAGAATTCGAAATAATTACTAACTAAGAATAGCTAACTATTAAATTATAGGTACAGTATTGGAATTTCCTTTCAAATTTGGCTGTTTCTGAACATAACGATTACAAATTTATCTGAAGTTACGAATTATTCGAAATAATGAATGCGCATCTAAACAAATGGAATGGAACAAATTAATAATAAATAATTATAAAAAGGTTTTATTATTATTTATTATTATTAGATCGTTATGTTCCGTTCGTTTAGATGCGGCATTCGCTAGTTCAGATAATTCGTAGCTTCGGATAAATTCGTACTCGTTACGTTCACTAACAGCCAAATTTGAAAGGAAATTCCAATACCTGTAATTTAATATTTATTATTAGTTAGTTATTATTTCCGATTTTCGAATCTTCATTTGGATTTTCAAATTTCCAAATTTCTGAATTTTCAAATTTATGAAATTTCTAATTTTCGAATTTCCAAATTGCGAATTTTTGAGTTTCTGAATTTCCAAAATTTCGAATTTCCTACATTTCCGATATTTCAAATTTCTGGATTATCCAATTTCCGAAAATCTTGAATTTCCGAATTCTGGAATTGCCAAAATTTGTTAAAAAAATTAATCCGTAACCAATTGAATTGCACATGTCTACTAACTACACATAAATACAGGTCCTAACTGTCAAGCTGAGCAAGCCTACCACCTACCTACCGGTGATGGCTGAAATATAAGCCCTACCCCCCAAATAAGCCCTAGTTAAAGTCCTTGTAGGTCTTATTTTCAGGGTAGGGCTTATTTTTGGGGAAACAGGGTAGGGCTTATTTGGGGGGTAGGGCTTATATTGCAGTCATCACCGACAATCACGCTAGGTCTTATTTTTGGGGAAACAGGGTAGATTTTTCCAACCATTCAGCTCTCCCAGACAGGACTGATCCCCAGGCCATGTGTACCGGCTACAGGTTCCAGGTGGAATTAAATTGCCAGTGGGGAGAGGAGTAAACCCTGCACTGGTCCGTGGATCAGTGATCTCTATATGTATATGAGAGGAACCTCGGAGATCTATAAACCCCGAACAGGACTTTCCCAGGCTCACTGTGATCATCTTGGGAGGACCAGCTGCTGACCCGCTGTGCTAAAACAGGCCAAGGTGACTCCGGGACGCCCCAGGATTTCCTGCTTGACGTTCTCATATTCTCATGCTTCTGCAGACTCCAGATCAGTGTTTCTCAACTCCAGTCCTCAAGGCGCACCAACAGGTCATGTTTTCAGGATTTCCCTCAGATGAAACAGCTGTGGTATCTACTAAGGCAATGAAACTGATCAAATCACCTGTGCAAAATAGTGGAAATCCTGAAAACATGACCTGTTGGTGCGCCTTGAGGACTGGAGTTGAGAAACACTGCTCCAGATCATAGTAGGCCTTCTGCAATTCTCCATGAAGCTAGGGGGGGGGGGGGCGACCAATTTGGCCCACTGTGTTTTAGGCCAAGTTTCTCTCTCAGTGGTCCTTTCAAATGACAGCAAAAAGGCCCCTGGAGTCATCATCTGCAGTCATCTTGGAGAGGAAGTGACCTACATGGATGGCCGAGCTCCTGTCTCCAACACCATCAATTTTAGCAGCTGACCACGGCTTGCAGGAAAGAAAATTGCTCAATTGCCCCATCACCTGTGTTCTCTCGGCGGGTGGGGCAAGCTATAGCCACTGGCAATAATAGCATGAAAAATCAAACAGGCTGATTGTACTCAAGTTTGGTACAATCAGCCTACCTATACATGATTGGAACCATCTATGGCTGGCTTAAGGCAGGCAGAGAAGAGGAGAGCGCCTGAGCAGGATGCAAGGTATTTAACAGAGCCTGATCATCACCCCCAGGCCTCAGGAGCATTTAGGGTTGAAAATATCTTTATTATCAATTTCACATATGTAGCGCTAGTAGATTTATGATCTACCATCTGATAGGTAAATTTAGTAAATTGCTCCTTAGAGGAAGTTAGATTTGCCTCTGTTCCAGCTTGGCTGACGTTGCATGTGTTTCCATACTGAGCCGGTGGGTGCCGTTGTTACCATTGGCTAGTGTTGGAAGGGCAACGTGTTGAAGCGTATGGGTGCTCCTCTGTCCCGGAGACAACTTGGTGGAGGTGGTCCTCCGAGTTGGATTCTGGGAGAGGGTATTTATGGGACAGACGCCATGTTTTAGGGTCGTTTTACAGCCACCTGCTGGCCCTCCTGGCCAACAGATATGCGTTAGAGTGCTACCTCGTGGTCCTCCGTTCCGGAGGCCCGCGCCGCTGCGGCGTGTGGGTAGGCCCAGAAGCCTGTCTGGGCCTACCACAGCAGCCGAGGAATGGTCCTGAGCTGTCTATCCAGAGTGAAGAAGCTGGACAACCGAGGAGATCCCAGGGGAGGACCCGTCATGGAAGGATCATGCAGAGTGCTGGTCTGGAGAGGGGCCTGGTGACTCGGTTGGAGGACGTATCCTAGAGTAACTTTACAGCTTAGTGCTGCCGGGTTTGGCTTAAAGGTTCAAGTACTGTGTCTGACATTCACCGCAAAACCAATACATCCTGTGGCAGAGGATCGTACGGGTTCATCCCAAGCAAGTCTGTGGCAGAGACTTTTGTTCGTGCTACGTACTGGCTGCTAGGCAAGTGAGAGAGAACTATCCAGGCAAGCAAAAATTGTGTCCCACAAGAAGAGCGCATTCTACTGCAATATTCTAAAGGACATTTGTCAAGAATCCTACAGAAAGGTATTTGAGCTTCCATGCAGTTTCCCTTCTGCCTCTTTCCTGCTACTCCCTTTGTTAATTGTTCAATAAAGCATTGAAAACGTACTAGTGTTGGTGCTTATATCGTCCAGAGGTAAACTCAACGGAACCCTAGACCCGGTGCCGGTGAAACAGAGGGAAAGAGAGTGAAGGTAACAAGCCCGCTTAAATCAGCAGCTCCACCGAGAGTTATTGCTACACATATATCACAGTGAAAAATCACAAACCAGAGACAGTCGCAAGTAAACACGGGTAATGAGTCAGCCCAATGGCTATAGCCCACAGCTTGACTCCTCTTCTCAAACATTGTTGCGCTAGGGCGAAAGACCGTCCTCTGTTACAAGGAGTAATTCTGGCTGAGGAGCCTTGAGGTTCATAACGAAAAACAACGTGTGTAAGTTTTAGAAAATAAAAGGGGAAATCCAAGTCAGGGAAGAGAGAAAAAAAAGGGGGGGGGGGGGGAGAAGAAAAGAAAGAAAAAAAAAAAGAGGGGAAGAGGTGACCCAGAGGGGTGTTAGAATTAAGAAAGAGAGAGAGAGAAATAAAGAGAATAAAGAAGAGTCACACAGGAGCGAAAGGGCTGCTTAGGAGACATTCACATAGAGAAGTAGATGTTAGGGTAGAGGGTGGGGGACCACTGGGTATGTGCTCCAGTGCACCCTGTGGTTAGGTTGCATGTTAGGGTAACCCTGAAGGGTTTGACAGTATGTTTGTGAGGGTATCTGAGGCGGCCTCATGAGCATTTAACCATTGCAGTGCAACTGCAAGGGGATTGTTTTCTCCATCCTAGCATTGGGCTTTAAATGCTCATGCATAGAAGAGCTACAGGATAGGCAGGCATTCTGATTCACCGGCCAGTCCAATATGCATGCCCAGTACATCATCCTCCCCTCTTTCGCAGGAAAGGGAACTCTCTATTCGCTACCATATGGCACATGTGCTACCAGAATCAATCAGCTCATTCAAAACCTTTAAAAGAATTCCAGGTATGGATATTTTATAAATAGTTACATTGGTCCAGCTTGGACCAATATATACCATACCTGGACGATGCCCCAGAAGCTGGAAATCATCTAGCGCAGTGGTTCTCAGCACCCACTAACAGGCCAGGTTTGCAAGATAACTAAAACACATCACAGGTGATGTCATCTGCTGCTCAGTGATTGCAGTATTCTAGTCTGCATCTCCCCCAAGGTAATACCTAAAATCTGGCCCATTAGTGGGTACTGAGGACAGGAGTTGAGAACCACTGATATAGAACCTGCTGCACCACTGATCTCCATTAGCTTTTGGGTCCAGTGCTAAGCAGATGCTCTGCTGCATTTTGAACACAAGAGGTCAGCCGCTTGGCACTGGAACCGTTCGGAGACAACTTTGCTTTTTCTGAATGAATGGAAAGCATTCTCTGATTGGAAGTGGTGGACAGTGTGACATCGCTGGTTTTGCATTCATTCAGAAAATGCAAAGCATTCTCTGAATGGTGCCCATGCCAAACGGTACTCCTGCATTAAGAATGCAGCAGGGCAGCCCCCCGGAAGCTGGTGGAGTAGCTGATCCCCATGACTAAGCTCCGAGGGGATGAGTGAAATGCATTGGGGGGGGCGTGGCCTGGTCAGAGTGCCAGCTGAGGTCTATCCCTTTGAAGAAGTCACGTGACAAGTGACACAACGCATCGGGTGGAGCTGGTAACATCATTTGCGGTGTCCCGTGCATCGGAATTAGCAGTGAGGAGGCGAGGAGCTCGCAGTTTTGATACATTATTCGCATTTATACAAGATGTGGAAAGTGAGTGCACAATCCTTATGTTTTAATAAATAGTTTTAAACGGTATTACGCAATGAATATTTCTTATATATTTTGAGCAATATTGGAGTAATCGTTCTTCAAAAAAAGAGAGCATGTGCCCTTCACTATTGGAGCTGGTGTTCCGGACTATCGAGGATCTTCCTATTCTTTATAACAAGGCTTGAATAGACCTGGGTGGGTCCTTGTTTGAGGTGAAGGGCCAATTTACTTAAAAGTGGGGGTGGTGATTGCACATCTTTGTTCAAGCACGAATTGGATTTACACTTATAAGTGAGAGGGATATCTGCTCCCTTCAGAATCATCACTGTTTTTGGACTTTTTTTGGCATATTTTGGACTTATATAGGGTGCTTTTTAAATGTGTTGCACTTTATTCATTCCAGTTGGGGATTTACTGCAACTGAAGACAAAATAGATCAATATCCATAGTTATTATTTATATATTTTACTTCCCCCCCCCCCCTTATTTACCATCTTGTACCTTTCAATAGGAAATAAACTGAAGAAATATTACCATTGAAATCATATTTATTATATATAACAGATAAGAGCTGGTTCCAAAATACACAATTTATACAGGAAATCGCACATGGGGCTGCACGGTAGACCTTCGCAGATCGCCATCTCTCTGTTCATCCCTAAGACTCTTCTTTTTTTGGCTCGAGCTCCCTTCAGAGAGAAAAATGAAAACACGGTTATTAATTGTATATAGTGTTTAATATCAAATTAACAATTATAAAAAAATAAAATAAAAAGTGACGATGTAAAACAATCGTTTTCTTTCCTTGCAGGCACAAAGCACATATTTGCTTTAAAGCTGAATTCCAGGAATGGATATTTTTGCAAACCTACATTGATCCAGCCTGGATCGTCTTAAAAATATATGTGCTATACCCGTGGAAGCCGGAAATTACTGTAGTAGGCACCGCTACTACAGCAACTGCCGCTGTCTTCCGAGTCCTGTGCTGAGCGACTGCCCTGCTACTAAGTGAACACAGGAGGAGATCGATTGCTTGGCAAAGGCACAATTTACAGTACACTTTGCATGGTTTCAATAAATACAAAAGTGATCTCTAATTGGATGAAGGAGGGAGAGGGAGGAGGAGAAAGAAAGAAAGAGAAGAAAGAAAAGAAAAGAAAAAGAAAAAGAAAAAGAAAAAGAAAAGAGAAGAAAGAGAAGAAAAGAAAAAGAAAAGAAAGAGAAGAAAGAGAAGAAAGAGAAGAAAGAAGAAAGAAAAGAAAAAAAGCCCATCCCATCAGGCCCGATATATTGGCGCAGACGATGCCCCTAATGCACCACAATGCTCTCTTTATCAGGTACATATTGCACAGTGACAGCGCACACCCAGTGCTGTCACTGTGCAAACAGCAATACAACAAGCTATAGTAGCCCACTGTATTCATTCTTCTCCTTCCCCCCCATGAACAGAAAGTGATCACAGGAGAGAAAGAAGTGCAGGCAGTGGAGTAGCACATAGCTGCCCCCTCCATCTGGTGAGTGTCCATCTGGACACTTACCACAGGGCAGCTGCCCCCTCCCTCCTCAACTAGGCAGAGGGAGGAGGTCGTTTCTCCCAGCTCAGTCTCTCTCTGGTAAAGCAGGGTATACACAGACAGAAAAATCGGCTGATTCAGCAGAAACTGGACAAATTCCATGTGTACTGCTTTTGGTTTAATAGAATTTGGTCTACCGATCAGCTTCTATCAAATGGTCTTGCTGGAAAACCATCATTCAATCAGTGCTTTCAGGCAATGGCTACAGAGTTACAACATTGTATGAATTAACTTGGGGGATCTGTCAGTTTTTTTTTGTTCAACCCACTGGTTTTGGGGGGGGGCAAACCACTAAATTTGTATACCCTGCTTAAAGTGGAGTTCTGCCGAAAATAAACTAAAAGTCAACAGCTACAAATACTGCAGCTGCTGACTTTTAATATAAGGACACTTACCTGTCCAGGGCGCCTGCGATGTTCTCACCCGAAGCCGATCTGTCCCTCGGCTTCCGGTCAGAGACGATGCATCTTCAGTAAGGGAATCAGGAAGTGAAGCCTTGCTGCCTCACAGCCTGGTCCTCTACTGCGCATGTCGCGCTGCACGTCCTCACTGGTCCCTGCTGTCTTCTGGGACCTGTGTGTCTCCCAGAAGACAGCAGGGGGGGGACGGACATGGCGTAGATCACTGCAGAATCTGCAGCAATCTTTTGCCGGAATTGTGAGCAAATTCCTTTATTAGACAGGCATCTGCTCCCCCCTCCCCCCTGAAAGGTGCCAAATGTGACACTGGGGGGAGGAACTGGAAAAGCAGAAGTTTTTTTTGGGTGGAACTCCGCTTTAAAGTGGATCTCTGCATTAAAGTAAAAAAAAAAAAAATCAAAAGGGATATCAGCCACTTTAGCCCCGGAAAAGGGTTTTACCCCCTTCCTGACCTGGCCATTTTTTGCGATATGGCACTGCGTTACTTTTACTGACAATTGCGCGGTCGTGCTGTTCTGTAGCCAAATAAAATTGATGAAAATTTTTCTTTTGGTGGTATTTGATCACCTCTGCGTTTTTTTGTGCTATAAACAAAAACATACAAAACAAGACAATTGTGGACCAACAAACACGAACGTAGTGACGTACTACGTGGAATTTCAGCTCTTGAGCACCACCCTTTGGGCACCTTCTGCTAATGTCGTGTTTGGTGAGCATTGATTCCGAGCATCCGTGTTTGGACTTTTTTTACACACGATAGGAAAATCTAACAGACCGTTGTCTGACGAAAATTTCCTAGCCTGCCATCCAACATTTGTTGGGGGAAAGTTGGCCAACAATTCTCTGATGGAGAGTACTAACGGTCGGATTTTAGGCCAACAGTCTGTCATCACACAATTCCCTGCCGAAAATCCGATCGTGTGTACGCGGCTTAAGTGTCTGTACAGATGCTCACCAGAGGGAGTCAGCCCATGTCTTTATGGCCCTTGCTTTGTGCACTGGTCCAAACCATTTGGTGGAGGGGGGATTACGGTGTGGGGTTGTTTTTCAGGGGTTGGCCCCTTAGTCCCAGTGAAGGTAACTCTTAAGGTGTCAGCAGACCAAGACATTTAGGACAATTTCATGCTCCCAACTTTGTGGGAACAGTTTGGGGACGGCCCCTTCCTGTTCCAACATGACTGCACACCAGTGCACAAAGCAAGGCCCATAAAGACATGAATGAGCGAGTTTGGGGTGGAGGAACTTGAATGGCCTGCACAGAGTCCTGACCTCAACCCGATAGAACACCTTTGGGATGAATTAGAGTGGAGATCGCGAGCCAGGCCTTCTCGTCCAACATCAGTGCCTGACTTCACAAATGCGCTTCTGGAAGAATGGTCAAACGTTCCCATAGACACACTCCTAAACCTTGTGGACGGCCTTCCCAGAAGAGTTGAAGCTGTTATAGCTGTAAAGGGTGGGGCCAACTCAATATTGAACCCTACGGACTAAGACTGGGATGCCATTAAAGTTCATGCAAAGGCAGGCGTCCCAATACTTTTGGCAATATAGTGTATGCTTTTGTGGACTACTCAACCCTGTATACCATGGATTAGCAATTAGCGGACCTCCAGCTGTTGCAAAACTACAAGTCCCATCATGCCTCTGCCTCTGGGTGTCATGCTTGTGGCTGTCAGAGGACAGCTGGAGGACCGCTAATTGCAAATCCATGCTGTATACCTGCTTCCCACAGAGTGGCCCTTCAGGGATATTCAGTGATAACCGGATCACGTTCACACAGATATATACAGGAGCCAATCAGCATGGCCCCTGTTGTGAAAGCACTGACTGTTTCCTACACCCCAGAAGAAAAAAAAAAAAACTGCAGAGAGCACTCCGACTGCCCTGTGCAAGTGTTGGGCTGCTGTCACTCTTGTGACCGGGAAACAACTCGAGAGCAACAGGATCAGTGAAAAAAAAAAAAAAAGTACACATTGCCACAAGTTGCGCTGTTGCTGGCTGGATGAGCGAGATGTCGCTTCCTTGCTGATGGAAACAGAACATATTTCTCCAGCGAGTGAAGAGCCGCCTCACTCATCCAGCGAATGAGGAATCAACCAAAACCGAGGAGCCGGGAAAGTAGTAAAATGATCCGAGGGAAAAAAAAAAAAAGTCTCTCACCCTTGGAAGAGCTTGCTTTTATGTCTGAAGGTGGAGAGCTTCTCTGCATACCTCCGATCAAAATACCAGCCGACCAGGAGTCCAGCCGGCAGGAAGGAGAAGGTCCAGAATTCCCGGACGAAGGTCACAAAGTTCATGATAGCTGAGAGAAAAAAAAAGGAAAAATGTTAGGGGTGACCTGAAGACTGGGGTGCAATCCACGAGATCCTGAGAGTCTTATGTCTGTCTGTGTGAGAGGTCCCACCCTTCCCCAGGGGGGGTTTCCCTCCAGACCTATACTCCCATCTGTCTTCAGGGGCCCAGAATTCCACCCGCCTCTAGGAGCCCCTTCTGTTTCTGCCCTCCCAACCATCTTTCAGGGCCCCCAATCCCACCGGTCTCTTGGGGCCCCCTCTCAACCTGTCCCCCCCCCCCCCAGTCCTGCCCTCACTTGTCTCTCCAAAAACCCCTTTGGCCCTACTTTCTGGTATGTCTCCCAGGAATACCCTGCTGCCCAGTAAGGATGAGCTCAGGTGTGTTCGCAAACCCGCACGTCCAGGGCCCGCCAGGAAGTCGGCACTGCACAGCGCTATTCACAGGCAGTGAGACATTCCTCCATCTCTACAGCCGTGGATCAGGATAATGCAACCTTACTGCCCAGTAGCTACTGAGCAACTACCACTCCCATCATCTTACAACTTAAACAAAGACAGTCAGGTCATGCTGGGACTCATAACTTTATTAAGTGTTACTGGACTGCAGCTTCCAAGATAATAAAAAGCATGGCCGTCCTCCTTGTTCCTCAGTCACTGCCCCCGGGCCTCCCCAGTCACTACAACCAGTAGCCCCTTAAGCTCCCCAGTAAAACACCTGGTCTCCCCAGTCCCTGCTCCCGGTACACCCCCTGGTCTCCCCAGTCGCTGCCCCTAATACATCCCCCTGCCTTCCCACTCACTGCTCTCAGTACGTCCCCCGGTCTCCCCAGTCGCTGCTCCCGGTATGCCCCCCAGCCACTGCCCCCAATACGCCCCCCTGGTCTCCCCACTCGCTGCTCTCAGTACATCCCCCGGTCTCCCCAGTCCTGCTCCCGGTACGCCCCCCAGTCGCTGTCCCCAATACGCCCCCCTGGTCTCCCCACTCGCTGCTCTCAGTACATCCCCCGGTCTCCCTAGTCCTGCTCCCGGTACGCCCCCCAGTCGCTGTCCCCAATACGTCCCCCTGGTCTCCCCAGTCGCTGCCCCTAATACATCCCCCTGCCTTCCCACTCACTGCTCTCAGTACGTCCCCCGGTCTCCCCAGTCACTGCCCCAAATACGTCCCCCTGGTCTCCCCACTCGCTGCTCTCAGTACGTCCCCCTGGTCTCCCCAGTCACTGCCCCCAATACGTCCCCCTGGTCTCCCCAGTCACTGCCCCCAATACGTCCCCCTGGTCTCCCCAGTCACTGCCCCCAATACGTCCCCCTGGTCTCCCCAGTCCCTGTCCCCAATACGTCCCCCTGGTCTCCCCAGTCACTGCCCCCAATACGTCCCCCTGGTCTCCCCAGTCACTGCCCCCAATACGTCCCCCTGGTCTCCCCAGTCACTGCCCCTGCCTTCCCACTCACTGCTCTCAGTACGTCCCCCAGTCTCCCCAGTCACTGTCCCCAATACGTCCCCCTGGTCTCCCCAGTCACTGTCCCCAATACGTCCCCCTGGTCTCCCCAGTCACTGCCCTCAATACGTCCCCCTGGTCTCCCCAGTCACTGCCCCTAATACATCCCCCTGCCTTCCCACTCACTGCTCTCAGTACGTCCCCTGGTCTCCCCAGTCACTGCCCCCGATACGTCCCCCTGGTCTCCCCAGTCACTGTCCCCAATACGTCCCCCTGGTCTCCCCAGTCACTGCCTCCAATACGTCCCCCTGGTCTCCCCAGTCACTGCCCCCAATACGTCCCCCTGGTCTCCCCAGTCACTGCCCCCAATACGTCCCCCTGGTCTCCCCAGTCACTGTCCCCAATACGTCCCCCTGGTCTCCCCAGTCACTGTCCCCAATACGTCCCCCTGGTCTCCCCAGTCACTGCTCCCGATACGTCCCCCTGGTCTCCCCAGTCGCTGTCCCCAATACGTCCCCCTGGTCTCCCCAGTCACTGTCCCCAATACGTCCCCCTGGTCTCCTCACTCGCTGTCCCCAATACGTCCCCCTGGTCTCCGCAGTCGCTGTCCCCAATACGTCCCCCTGGTCTCCCCAGTCGCTGCCCCCGATACGTCCCCCTGGTCTCCCCAGTCGCTGTCCCCGATACGTCCCCCTGGTCTCCCCAGTCGCTGTCCCCGATACGTCCCCCTGGTCTCCCCAGTCGCTGTCCCCAATACGTCCCCCTGGTCTCCCCAGTCGCTGTCCCCAATACGTCCCCCTGGTCTCCCCAGTCGCTGTCCCCAATACGTCCCCCCAGTCACTGTCCCCAATACATCCCCCTGGTCTCCCCAGTCGCTGCTCCCGATACGTCCCCCTGGTCTCCCCAGTCGCTGTCCCCAATACGTCCCCCTGGTCTCCCCAGTCGCTGTCCCCAATACGTCCCCCTGGTCTCCCCAGTCGCTGTCCCCAATACGTCCCCGTGGTCTCCTCATTCGCTGTCCCCAATACGTCCCCCTGGTCTCCCCAGTCGCTGTCCCCAATACGTCCCCCTGCCTCCTCACTCGCTGTCCCCAATACGTCCCACTGGTCTGCCCACTTACTGCTCTCAGTACATCCCCCGGTCTCCCCAGTCGCTGCTCCCGGTACGCCCCCCTGGTCTCCCCAGTCGCTGTCCCCAATACGTCCCCCTGGTCTCCCCAGTCGCTGTCCCCAATACGTCCCCCTGGTCTCCCCAGTCGCTGTCCCCAATACGTCCCCCTGGTCTCCCCAGTCGCTGTCCCCAATACGTCCCCCTGGTCTCCCCAGTCGCTGCTCCCGATACGTCCCCCTGGTCTCCTCACTCGCTGTCCCCAATACGTCCCCCTGGTCTCCCCAGTCGCTGTCCCCAATACGTCCCCCTGGTCTCCCCAGTCGCTGTCCCCAATACGTCCCCCTGGTCTCCCCAGTCGCTGTCCCCAATACGTCCCCCTGGTCTCCGCAGTCGCTGTCCCCAATACGTCCCCCTGGTCTCCCCAGTCGCTGCCCCCAATACGTCCCCCTGGTCTCCCCAGTCGCTGTCCCCAATACGTCCCCCTGGTCTCCCCAGTCGCTGCTCCCGATACGTCCCCCTGGTCTCCCCAGTCGCTGTCCCCAATACGTCCCCCTGGTCTCCCCAGTCGCTGTCCCCAATACGTCCCCCTGGTCTCCCCAGTCGCTGTCCCCAATACGTCCCCCTGGTCTCCCCAGTCACTGTCCCCAATACGTCCCCCTGGTCTCCTCATTCGCTGTCCCCAATACGTCCCCCTGGTCTCCCCAGTCGCTGTCCCCAATACGTCCCCCTGCCTCCTCACTCGCTGTCCCCAATACGTCCCACTGGTCTCCCCACTTACTGCTCTCAGTACATCCCCCGGTCTCCCCAGTCGCTGCTCCCGGTACGCCCCCCTGGTCTCCCCAGTCGCTGTCCCCAATACGTCCCCCTGGTCTCCCCAGTCGCTGTCCCCAATACGTCCCCCTGGTCTCCCCAGTCGCTGTCCCCAATACGTCCCCCTGGTCTCCCCAGTCGCTGCTCCCGATACGTCCCCCTGGTCTCCTCACTCGCTGTCCCCAATACGTCCCCCTGGTCTCCCCAGTCGCTGTCCCCAATACGTCCCCCTGGTCTCCCCAGTCACTGTCCCCAATACATCCCCCTGGTCTCCCCAGTCACTGCTCCCGATACATCCCCCTGGTCTCCGCAGTCGCTGTCCCCAATACGTCCCCCTGGTCTCCGCAGTCGCTGTCCCCAATACGTCCCCCTGGTCTCCGCAGTCGCTGTCCCCAATACGTCCCCCTGGTCTCCCCAGTCGCTGTCCCCAATACGTCCCCCTGGTCTCCCCAGTCGCTGCCCCCAATACGTCCCCCTGGTCTCCCCAGTCGCTGTCCCCAATACGTCCCCCTGGTCTCCCCAGTCGCTGTCCCCAATACGTCCCCCTGGTCTCCCCAGTCGCTGTCCCCAATACGTCCCCCTGGTCTCCCCAGTCACTGTCCCCAATACGTCCCCCTGGTCTCCCCAGTCACTGTCCCCAATACGTCCCCCTGGTCTCCTCATTCGCTGTCCCCAATACGTCCCCCTGGTCTCCTCATTCGCTGTCCCCAATACGTCCCCCTGGTCTCCCCAGTCGCTGTCCCCAATACGTCCCCCTGCCTCCTCACTCGCTGTCCCCAATACGTCCCACTGGTCTCCCCACTTACTGCTCTCAGTACATCCCCCGGTCTCCCCAGTCGCTGCTCCCGGTACGCCCCCCTGGTCTCCCCAGTCACTGTCCCCAATACGTCCCCCTGGTCTCCCCAGTCACTGTCCCCAATACGTCCCCCTGGTCTCCCCAGTCGCTGTCCCCAATACGTCCCCCTGGTCTCCCCAGTCGCTGTCCCCAATACGTCCCCCTGGTCTCCGCAGTCGCTGTCCCCAATACGTCCCCCTGGTCTCCGCAGTCGCTGTCCCCAATACGTCCCCCTGGTCTCCGCAGTCGCTGTCCCCAATACGTCCCCCTGGTCTCCTCCCTCGCTGTCCCCAATACGTCCCCCTGGTCTCCCCAGTCACTGTCCCCAATACGTCCCCCTGGTCTCCTCATTCGCTGTCCCCAATACGTCCCCCTGGTCTCCTCATTCGCTGTCCCCAATACGTCCCCCTGGTCTCCCCAGTCGCTGTCCCCAATACGTCCCCCTGCCTCCTCACTCGCTGTCCCCAATACGTCCCACTGGTCTCCCCACTTACTGCTCTCAGTACATCCCCCGGTCTCCCCAGTCGCTGCTCCCGGTACGCCCCCCTGGTCTCCCCAGTCGCTGTCCCCAATACGTCCCCCTGGTCTACCCAGTCGCTGTCCCCAATACGTCCCCCTGGTCTCCCCAGTCGCTGTCCCCAATACGTCCCCCTGGTCTCCCCAGTCGCTGTCCCCAATACGTCCCCCTGGTCTCCCCAGTCGCTGCTCCCGATACGTCCCCCTGGTCTCCTCACTCGCTGTCCCCAATACGTCCCCCTGGTCTCCCCAGTCGCTGTCCCCAATACGTCCCCCTGGTCTCTCCAGTCACTGTCCCCAATACATCCCCCTGGTCTCCCCAGTCACTGCTCCCGATACATCCCCCTGGTCTCCGCAGTCGCTGTCCCCAATACGTCCCCCTGGTCTCCGCAGTCGCTGTCCCCAATACGTCCCCCTGGTCTCCCCAGTCGCTGTCCCCAATACGTCCCCCTGGTCTCCCCAGTCGCTGTCCCCAATACGTCCCCCTGGTCTCCGCAGTCGCTGTCCCCAATACGTCCCCCTGGTCTCCGCAGTCGCTGTCCCCAATACGTCCCCCTGGTCTCCCCAGTCGCTGTCCCCAATACGTCCCCCTGGTCTCCCCAGTCGCTGCCCCCAATACGTCCCCCTGGTCTCCCCAGTCGCTGCCCCCAATACGTCCCCCTGGTCTCCCCAGTCGCTGCCCCCAATACGTCCCCCTGGTCTCCCCAGTCGCTGCCCCCAATACGTCCCCCTGGTCTCCCCAGTCGCTGTCCCCAATACGTCCCCCTGGTCTCCCCAGTCGCTGTCCCCAATACGTCCCCCTGGTCTCCCCAGTCGCTGTCCCCAATACGTCCCCCTGGTCTCCCCAGTCGCTGTCCCCAATACGTCCCCCTGGTCTCCGCAGTCGCTGTCCCCAATACGTCCCCCTGGTCTCCCCAGTCACTGTCCCCAATACGTCCCCCTGGTCTCCGCAGTCGCTGTCCCCAATACGTCCCCCTGGTCTCCCCAGTCGCTGCCCCCAATACGTCCCCCTGGTCTCCCCAGTCACTGCCCCCAATACGTCCCCCTGGTCTCCCCAGTCACTGCCCCAATACGTCCCCCTGGTCTCCTCAGTCACTGTCCCCAATACGTCCCCCTGGTCTCCTCAGTCACTGTCCCCAATACGTCCCCCTGGTCTCCGCAGTCGCTGTCCCCAATACATCCCCCTAGTCGCTGTCCCCAATACGTCCCACTGGTCTCCCCACTTACTGCTCTCAGTACATCCCCCGGTCTCCTGCAGAAGACACTGGAAGAGCCCAACGTACACACGGCTTGGAGAATATAGAATACACGCCTTCCCCTCCCCCCATATATACCTGGGTGTCTCAGCGCCCCTCACCGGAGAACAATCCAATGTGTGCTGTATGTCTGCAGAGGACACTGGAAGAGTCCACTCTGCTATTCGGGGGAGTCATAACAGAAAATACCGCCCCCCCTTATCCCTTGATAATACAGAGCTAACACTAGCGGCCCTCCAGAGTACAGCTGATAAAGGTGGCGCATTACCCGCACTCGGCTGTGATGTAATTCCCTAAATACGGAATGAGCACACACACCCCCCCCCCTCTCAGGCGAACAGTTGGACGCGCCCTCTAGCCCGGAAGAGACACTGGGCGAGACCATTTTGCCGTTGAAGGGGGGAGAGTAAAACCAGAACACAGCTTCCCTGAGAAAGCCGCGCCGGGGTGTACCTGGGTGTTGTTGTAGAGAAGACGATACAGTGCCGGTACACAGCTGGCGGGTCGGTGCAGGCTGCCTCTGCCCGGGGTATCAGCCGCTCTTCTCCCCCCCACCCCCCTCACATTTGAACGGCGCCGATCAGTTTCCGGTCATGCGCAGAGCGGATGGAGGGCTGGTGAGACCGGTGTATGGGGTGAGCGGGGAGCGCTGAGGGCCGGAGTGCTGTGACAGGTAACCGGCTGATGGGCACACCGAGCGGAGTCCTGTCTATGGGGGACCGAGAAGAAGTGACTGGTACCCATGGCAACCAGCAGGAGCTGCTATAGACACCCCAGCTCTTCCCCCACCCACAACAACTGGGACAAGGCCGCTGTTGCCCAGGGCAACCACCTTAAAGGGGCCCTGTCATACTGATCCTCCAGCTTCACCTGGAATGACAAAGTTCTGACTTCCTGCTGGTCGTGGGGGGTCAGAGCAGCCAGCACATGGGGGGGGGGCAGCAATGTGATAAGGAGGGGCGCCATGGTTGGTTGTTGCCGGAGTTGGCATCACCCAGTGAGCCGATATGGAGATTTATCACCGCGTTGCCCCCCCGCTTCTTGCTCCGATCACCTTGGGGGGGGGGGGGCATTCACACCTTTTTTTTCCCCTGTGCGTTGTGGAAATGTGCGCCCCGCCACACAGCGTGCGTTAGCAAGTGGCATTGCTATGGTTATGCGCTGTTAAAAAATGGCACGTTCTTTTTCTTTTTTTTTGGGTGGGCATGCTGGGTTGCCAGCCTGTTCATTTAAATGTTCTACCTTAACCCCTCCCTGGCGGTATTCCCGAGTGTGGCTCGGGGGTTTAATTTCAGTACCATTAGCGGTAACCCCTCCCCCGAGCCACACTCGGGAATACATCTCAGGATCCTGGTGCGGTGTACTTACCTTGTCCCCAGGACACTGCGACATTCCCCCTCCGCTGTGTCCGCGGGCTCCGTCTTCCGCCCCGGTGCCTCTGTATGCCAGGCTCCGTTCCCTGAGAGCGTCGCAACGCACGGGGCGGAGCCTGGTGGCAAATTCAAAAAATTGAAAATTCATAATACAGTGCAATGTAATCTTACAGATTATATTACTGTATGAAATTATTTCACATCCCTTTTGTCCCCAGTGCTTTGGCCAGTGCCCTGCATGCAGCTTTATTTTATATATATATATATATATATATATATATATATATATATATATATATACACACACGCTGTTCTTTCTGCCTGGAAACTGGAGATTGTCCATGGCAACCAAAAAGTGTCCCTCTACGTCAAAGGGGGTTTGAGACCAACTAGAAAACAGCGATTAGTAAATTAGAATCAGAATTGAGCGATAGTGAATCGCGGGGGGGAAATTTATTTTATTATTTTTTTTTTTATATAGTTATTTATTATATTGTCATTTATGAATTTGTGTTTCAAACTTTATCATACCCGGGATGTCTACTAGACCAGTGTTAATTTAGTCGACTAAAACGTCTAAAACATTTTAGTCGACTAAAACGACTAAAACATTTTAGTCGACTAAATGAATACTATTTTAATCGTAGGGCTGGGGAAAAAAAATCGATTTAAATCTTGAATCGAGTTGAGAGGTCAAATCGATTCAAAATTTAAGCAAATCGATTTTTTTTTTTTAGATTTTTTTTTCGTTTTTTTATTTTTATAGATTTTTTTTTTTTTCACCGCACTGGTCCTGAGGAGCTGCGGGCAGGAGTTTTTAGGCGAGGCTTCGGCCGGACGCCGCGGACTAGGCCAAAGCCGCTTTCTCGCCTAAAAACTCCTTCCCGCAGCTCCTCAGGACCGGCGCGGTGTCCAAAAAAAAAAAAAAACTTGATTCGAATCGTGAATCGAGTTTTTTTTTTTTTTAAGAAAATCGCTTGTTAGCCACTTGTCGACCAGCCAACAGTAATTTTACTGCTGGCCAGCAACTTCCACAAGCACTACGATGTACCAGTACATCGCCCCGCTCATGCGCCATCGCTGTCCACCAGACACAGCGGATTGCGGTGCTCGGTATCGGGCCACCTTGAGGATACCAGATACCAAAGGATCACATGACACCTAGTAAACAACAGTCATGGAAACCATTCGTGACATCATTATTTACTACTGTGTGTGATCTGGGCCAATCGCAGCACCCTGTATCTTGTGATAGTTGTGAGCCAATCACAGCATCACAATGTGGTTAGCACTTCCGCCTGGCAGCACTGGGGTCGTTGGTTCGAATCCCAACCACGGCACTACCTGCCTGGAGTTTGCATGTTCTCCATGTGCTTGCGTGGGTTTCCTCTGGTTTCCTCCCACACTCCAAAGACATGCTGGTAGATTAATTGGCCCTTATATATGAATGTGGGTTAGGGACCTTAGAATGTAAGCTCATTGAGGGCAGGGACTGATGTGTATGAATAATACATATATAAAGCGCTGCGTAAATTGACGGCTCTATATAAGTACCTAAAATAAATTTAAAATGGTTAAAAAAAAATGCTTGTTTTCTTATTTATTTTTATTTTATCAGATTTGCAGCAACTGCCAGGATGACCTCCATCATCAAGCTGACGACGCTCTCTGGAGCGCAGGAGGAGTCGGCCCTCTGCTACTTGCTGCAGGTGGATGAATTTCGCTTCCTACTTGACTGCGGCTGGGATGAAAGTTTTTCTATGGAGATCATTGAAGCCATCAAAAAGTACGTGTCATATCGGGGATTCTGTCCTACTCATTACTAGATAGGCAGGTCTCGGGTGTAAACTTTAAAGTGATACTAAACACACACTGTTTAATTTACATTGTCCCTTCTATTTCTGTATGTGGATAATGGCACTGTAATTAATAAAGTTTTAATTAAAAAAAAACATCTAAGTCCCTTTTTCCTAATCACTGTCCAACTGTCACATGACCCAGCTCTCTCCCAGCCTGTCTGCAGGGAAACCTAAGCAGGAGGAGCTTCTAGTCCTCTGCTGCTGGTCACATGGTCAAAAAAAAAAAAAAAGCTTTTGGAATGCAGAGTAAAAATAAAAGATCAATATCAATAAACTGTTTTCACTTGCCAAACAGATTAGACATATGCACTGCCGAAAAATTTGTTTGTTTTAGTTTCATCTGTTTTTTCGTTTTTCGTTTTTCTGGTCATTCGTTACGATCGAAATTCGTAAAAAATCGGAAGTTGGAAAACCTGAAAATCTGAAATAATAGCTAACTAATAATAACTTAACTATTACTAACTATTAAATTAGAGGTATTGTAATTTCCTTTCAAATTTGGCTGTTAGTGAACGTAATGAATACAAAACGAATACGAATTGATCCGAAGTTAAGAATTATCCGAAATAACGAATGTCGCATCTAAACAAATGGAACAATTTAATAATAATAAAATGTGGGGGGGGGGGGCGTGTCCATGATGGCCACCTGAGCGGCCGCTTACTTCAGAGCTCTGCTGGCAGGTGCTGCTAATATCTTCTTCCTGGGCAAAATTACCACTTGCGGACGGGAGATTTCACCCGGGTGAGACGCCGTTCCTCCCGTGCTACGTCTGGAAGGGGGAAAAAAGCTCCAGTTTCCACAGACTGAGGAGATTAAACCTTCCCCTCCTCCTGCACTTGTGGAGCCTCGTGACGTGCGGAAATCCAACATGGAGCCGCCGGAGATGGAAGAATTACCCCACCCGAGCTTTGTGGCTGACATCATGCTCTGTGCCAATCTATGCTAACTACAAAGATTGAAGCAGTGCAGCTGGAAATGGGAGTTATGCGGCAGGACGTGACAAACTCCAGTCCCGTGTCACCGAGACGGAGCACCGAGTAGGCCTTGCGGAGGGCAACCATTACGAAGCACTCCTCGGCTCTCCGCACCCTACAGACCAAGCTCAAAGCACTGGAGTATAAGGCGGATGATGCTGAGAACCGTAACAGGAGAAACAATCTCCGCATTGTGGGGCTGGCAGAGGGGGTGGAAGGTAATAACCCTATAATGTTTGTGGAGGACTTGCTGCACACCCTGCTACCAAATGCTCACTGGACATGTGCACTGTGGAAAAATTAGTTTGTTTTCGTTTTTTTTGGTGGGGTTCGTTTTTAGTACGTGATGATTGCAATACGTACATTCGAAAATCTGAAAGAATAACTAACTATTAAATTATAGGTATTGAAATTTCCTTTCAAATTTGGCTGTTAAGTGAACGTAACGAATACAAATTTATCCGAAGGTTATGAATTATCCGAAATAACGAATGCCGCATCTAAACAAATCGAATGAAACTAATTAATAATAATAAAAAGTTTTTATTATTGTTATTTATTATTATTATTATTATTATTAATTTGTTACGTTCCCATTCGTTTAGGTATCGCATTCTTTATTTTGGATAAATTCGCATTCGTTACGTTCACTAACAGCCAAATTTGAAAGGAAATTCCAATACCTATAATTTAATTTAGTAATAGTTGTTAGTTGTTAGTAATAGTTGTTAATAATAATAATAATTATTAAATTATAGGTATTGGAATTTCCTTTCAAATTTGGCTGTTAGTGAATGTAATGAATACGAATGTATCCAAAGTTACGAATTATCCGAAATAAAGAATGTGATACCTAAAAGAATGGAATGTAACAAATTAATAATAAATAACAATAAGAACTTTTTATTATTATTATTAATTTGTTCAATTCCATTTGTTTAGATGCGGCATTCGTTATTTCAGATAATTCGTAACCTTTGGATAAATTCATATTCGTTACGTTCACAAACGGCCAAATTTGAAAGGAAATTCCAATACCTAGAATTTAATAGTTAGTAATAGTTGTTGTTGTTAATAATATTATTATTATTATTATTTAGTTATTTCAGATTTACGAATATTCGGAAAAATTTGTTAAACGGGTTTTCGTTAATTCGGATATCTCCGAATTAACAAAATTGTCGAAATGTGTTAAACAAATTTGTCACAAAGCAAATTGTACATTTTCTAGAGATTACTGGAACTACATTAACCGGAGTATTTCTCTTCCATTTTCCTCCTAGGTATGTACATCAGATAGATGCTGTGCTTCTTTCTCATCCAGATCCGCTACACCTCGGAGCACTGCCCTACGCCGTGGGCAAGCTGGGATTAAACTGTGCTATATATGCTACGATCCCTGTATATAAGATGGGGCAGATGTTTATGTATGACTTGTACCAGGTCAGTATTACCTCTTTTCGTATCTCTTCAAGTCTCTAGATTTTTTCAGCGTCAGAGAATGTGTAAGGTTGTAACTGTTTTCATATTTTAGTCTCGGCACAACACAGAAGATTTTAATTTGTACACCCTGGATGATGTGGATTCAGCGTTTGATAAGATACAGCAGCTGAAATTCTCACAGATCGTCCATCTGAAAGGTAGGCATTGAAGTTTGTGCTGCGGTCGGTAGGCTGGTAAAGGCTAAGTTGACCTTTTAGAAAAAAAAAAAGAAAGAAATGTAGGAAAGAAATGTAACTATAGACGCTTTCTGTCGTAACTCCTGAATGGGCTTTCAGTTGCAGAGCTGGAGGAAGTATCAGTGGACCTCTGCTGGTTACCACACAAAGCAGTGAATGTGATTCTCTCCAAACACACCTTGGCATAGAATCAGTCGCTGTCATTTAAAGCGTAACTAAACCCATTGATTTAATGGTTCCAAAAAAGTTACATTCCCGGCCTTCCCGGGATTGCTAACTGTCACATTTGCTTGTGCACTCAACCAAACTGTCAAACCATCAACTGACTGGTCTCATAACTGATCACACCTACAGCACCATGATAGTTGCAGATCAAACAGGTGCAAAGATGGCAGCTTCCTTGGCTGAAAAGGGTAGGAGGGTTCAGTTCCGCTTAAAGCGGAGTTCCACCCAAAAGTGGAACTCTCGCTTATATGCTTACCCCCCCCCCCCCCCCCCCCGTCCGGTGCCACGTTTGGCACCTTTCGGGGGGGGAACGGGGGACCTGTTTTTGACTTTTCTCCACGGCCCAATCTCCCGGAAGTTCGGCCCCCCCCCCCCCCCCCTATGTACACAAGGCAGATCACCGTTCTGCCAGAGAGGAAAATTGAGATCTTGTGTTTCTGCTAAGAAACACGGATCGCTGTTTTCCTCTAGTGAAAGCACATCCCCCACAGTTGGAAAGCACTCAGGGAACACATTTAACCCTTTGATAGCCCCTGATGTTAACCCCTTCCCTGCCAGTGTCAGTACAGTAACCATGCATTTTTTTTAGCACTGATCCCTGTATTAGTGTCACTTCTTCCCAAAAAGTGTCCGTTAGGTGTCTGATCTGTTCGCCGCAGTCCCACAAAAAATTGCTGATCGCCTCTATTGCTGGTAAAAATAAATAAAAATTCCATAAAAATATCCTATATTTTGTAGACATGATAACTTTTGCGCAAACCAATAAATATGTTTTTTGGGATACATTTTTATTTTTTAGCAGAATTACATATTGACCTAAATTTGATGAAGAAATTTACATTTTTAATGGGTGTATTTTATAGCAGAAAATATATTTTTTATAGCACAAAAATAAAAACCGCAGAGGTGATCAAATACCATCAAAAGAAAGCTCTATTTGTGGAAAAAAAAGGACATCAATTTGGGTACAGCATCGCAGGATCGCGCAATTGTCAGTTAAAATAACGCAGTGCCAAAAGATGGCCTGGTCAGGAAGGGGGTAAATCCTTCCTGGGCTGAAGTGGTATAGTGGAGTTTTCCCCATCCCCAGCAAAAAAATAAATCATTAGCTACACATACTGTAGCTGCTGACTTTTAATATTAGGACACTTGCCTGTCCTGGAATCCAGCGATGTCGGCACCCCGGCCGATGTTTCCATCGTTTCTTGGGTGCTGCCGTCGCCATTGCCTGTGAAGCCTTGCGGCTTCACAGCCAGTGCGCTACTGCGCATGCACAAAGCGTGCTGCGCTTTCTGAATGGCCCAGCGGTGGGGAAAGGAGGAGGGGGGGCCAAACTTGTGGGGACAGATACCTGTCAAAAACAGGTACCTGCTCTTGAAGGGGTGGGGGGTCAGCCTGTCAGTGCTCAGACCATACTCCGCACACTGCATCAAATTGTCATCCCAGAATGAAGCCTCTTCTAAAGATGATGCACAAGAAAGCCTGGAAACAGTTTGCTGAAGACAAGCAGACTAAGGACATGGATTACTGGAACCATGTCCTGTGGTCTGATGAGACCAAGATAAACTTATTTGGTTCAGATGGTGACAAGCGTGTGTGAGGGCAACCAGGTGAGGAGTACAAAGACAAGTGTGTCTTGTCTACAGTCAAGCATGGTGGTGGGAGTGTCATGGTCTGGGGCTGCATGAGTGCTGCCGGCACTGGGGAGCTACAGTTCATTGAGGGAACTATGAATGCCAAAATGTACTGTGACATACTGAAGCAGAGCATGATCCCCTCCCTTCAGAGACTGGGCCGCAGGGCAGTATTCCAACATGATAACGACCCCAAACACACCTCCAAGACCACCACTGCCTTGCTAAAGAAGCTGAGGGTAAAGGTGATGGACTGGCCAAGCATGTCTCCAGATCTAAACCCTATTGATCATCTGTGGGACATCCTCAAACAGAAAGTGGAGGAGTGCAAGGTCTCTAACATCCACCAGCTCTGTGATGTCATCATGGAGGAGGGGAAGAGGACTCCAGTGGCAGCCTGTGAAGCTCTGGTGATCTCCATGCCCAAGAGGGTTAAGGCAGCGCTGGAAAATAATGGTGGCCACACATAATATTGACACTTTGGGACCTTTGGACATTTTCACTTAGGGGTGTACTCACTTTTGGTGCCAGCGGTTTGGACATTAATGGCTGTGTGTTGAGTTATTTTGAGGGGACAGCAAATTTACACTGTTATACAAGCTGTACACTCACTACTTTACATTGTAGCAAAGTGTCATTTCTTCAGTGTTGTCACATGAAAAGATAGATTAAAATATACTCACTTTTATATATATATATATATATATATATATATATATATATATATATATATATATATATATATATATATATATATATATATATATATATATATATATATATATATATATATATATATACACCTACGTTACATTTAAATTTAACCAAAAAATTTCCTTTTATATTACTGACCCACATTTTCTTCTTCTGCAGGAAAAGGTCACGGTTTGTCTATCGCCCCGTTGCCAGCTGGTCACATGCTCGGAGGCACCATATGGAAGATTGTAAAGGACGGGGAGGAGGAGATTGTATACGCTGTAGATTTCAACCACAAAAGGGAGATGTAAGTCATGGGGGTCTCACAAGAGCGCAGCTTAAAGGGGTCCTCTTCTTTACCTGTAGAGGGATTTAACCACTTGCCACCCAAGCCAATTCTGGCATTTCTTTCCTACATGTAAAACTCCTCATTTGTTTGCTAGAAAATCGCTCAGAACCTATATCTTATATATGATGCCTATTGTATTTTCTTGCTTTAAAATTCATTAATAAATTCATTATGATATACATTTTTTTTTTTTTTTTGTCACACGGTATTTGCGCAGCAATTTTTTCAAACGCAACGTTTTTGGGAAAAAATACACTCTAATGAATTTTAAAGCAAGAAAACACAATAGATAACCCAATTTTTGGTAAAATATAAAAGATGATGTTATGCTGAGTAAATTTGATACCAAACATGTCATGCTTAAAAAAAATTGCGCACCTTCGTGGAAAGGCGCCAAACTACAGCACTTAAAAAGCTTCATAGGCGATGCTTTAAATTTTTTTACAGGTTACGTTTCGAGTCAGAGTAGGTCTAGTGCTTGATTTTATTGCTCTCACTCTAACAATCGCATTGATACTGCAAGCATGATTTGAACGCCGTTTTACATATGCGGGCGCGACCAACATATGCATTTGCTTCTGCATGTGAGCACGAGGGGATGGGGGATTTAAAAAATAGATTTGTCATGCACATACTGGTAGGAAAAAAGAATAAAATGGGGAAAAACCTTGACTAGAAGGTACCGAACCATCGCATGGTAGGGAGTAAAACGTGGATAATGTACAGAATATGGCTCTCAGTCCCATCTTCGTGGAAGCGGCACCCATTGGTCAACGCATACCGGAAATTTTTTTTTTCTTTCTGGGTAGTAGAGAAAAGGGACGACACTCTAGGTGTCAAGAAGGGGAAGTAAGAAGGAAAGGAGACAGTAGGAAGGGAGTAAGAGATGGAGGGTAAAGAGCTTCAGCTGGGTCGATGGCACACGCCTTCAAATTCCCATTAAAGTGGAGATCCACCCTAAAAAAAAAAAAAATTGCAAAAAAAATTCCTAAAAAAATATTTTTTTGACTCACCTGAAATGGCTGTTGCTAGGCAGTCTTCCTAATATGCCTCTTCCTACGCCGCGGTGATCTTCAGTTTCTCCTCCCCGCGTTGTCTTCTGGGGAAGGGGGCGCGGTGTGTTATGGGAACTGTGTGTGTCCCACAACACATCGCGTTCCATTCACAAAGCGTCATGCCGCTCGTGCAAGCGCAGTAGGAAGCGGGCAGTGAAGCCGTAAGGCTCCCTTAGTTAGGATGGCGGTGCTGGGACCTCGGAGCCAAGGGGCCTCGGGCGGCCGACATCGCGGGCACCCAGGACAGGTAAGTGTGCTTATTTAAAGTCAGCAGCTACAGTGTTTGTAGCTGCTGACTTTTAATTTTTTTTTTTTCCCGGCCGGAACCCCGCTTTAAGGAAGCTGCTTAAGCATATGTCAAGTATTCATCTGAGAACCGGGACATATCGCAATACAGCCAGCGTGTGTTGTGTTCCTCCGTCCTGCCCCTAGGGGGAGCTGTCAGGTGTTCCATCTGCTGAATATCGCTCATCCTGGCAAACTAAGGTGACACCATAGGTGGAGATTGTTGTTTCCACATGCTGGGGACGCATGCCCTGGCTGCATTTGGAAGGTGTTTCAGTAAGACTAAATAGGTCCCTTGTGTAAGATCTCGTTACAACTTCATTTTAATAACATCATAAACATCGCAAAGCATTTTTTTTTTTCTTGCATTCTTTGAAAACAACCCAGAATTTCCCTTTTAGTTTCATGTTACTGTCGTTGTCATTGTGTTTATTTTCTAATTTTGGCTTTTATTATTTTGGTAGACATTTAAATGGCTGCTCACTGGAAATGATTAGCCGTCCATCTCTTCTCATCACAGACAGTTTTAATGCTACTTATGTCCAGCCGAGAAGAAAGCAGAGAGATGAACAACTACTAAGTATGTACCGATCTCTTCTCCTTATGCTGTCTGCATATTTCTACTTGTTGTACTAGTCAGTGGGACTTTAGAGCCTAAAGCGAAACTTCAGTCATTTTTTTTTTTTTTTTTTATTAACTTTCCATCTATTAAATCTTCTGCCCTTGTTGTCGTTTTAACTTTGGATAGTAAAACATTTTGTTTTTCTGCCAGTAAAATCCCTTATACAGCCACTTCCTGTTTCTTGTCTGGTCATTAGTCTAGGGCAGTGATGGCAAACCTTGGCACCCCAGATGTTTTGGAACTACATTTCCCATGATGCTCATGCACTCTGCAGTGTAGTTGAGCATCATAGGAAATGTAGTTCCAAAATATCCGGGGTGCCAAGGTTCACCATCACTGGCCTAGTCTTATGACATCATGTACAGCTCTCTCTCTCTCTCTTGTGAGAATTTGCCAGGAAGGGTGGGGGGATGAGTCATAAGAGGGCCAATGAGAGCTGGAGGTGTGCCTCTGTGTAAATCCAGGAAGTGAACAGGCAGCAGCTTCAGCTGATCACAATTAAAATGAATGTAGCCAGACTTAGTGGAGGGAGATTTCTGCAGCATATTTGGCAAATACAGAATCGCAGTATATATAAAATAATATGCAAAGTGGTTGGAGGGAAGCTTCAGAAGGGCAAAGATGTTTTATTACAAATTATGAGAGCAGACTGCAGTTCCTCTTTAACTCTAAAATTCCTTTAAAGCAGTAGTAAACCGGCCAGAAAAAAAAAAGGGTCCCTTGCAGGTTTCATCCCATAACGTATACTAGCACATTATGACATACTTGCTTTTAAAACAAAACCCTCCAGTGGCACGCTTTCATTACTGCTGTTTGAATGGCCAGAGCCACGATGACATCACTCAGGCGCATGGGAGCCGCAGCAAAGCGCTCTGCGTTCCATGACATCCTTTGTGCCCTGAATGCAGATCGTCACTGCGCATGCGATGGTGACATCGTCGGCTATTGCTGATGTGATATCTCCTAATTGGTGCATGTTTAGGAGATATTCATCGTACCTACAGGTATGCCTAATTGGAAACTTACCTGTATGGAACACGTTCAGTCAGAGAGTTAACTACCCCCTTATAATCTCTTCTAATTTTCCCATCCCCAAGAACTGGCAAAACAAAAGGGGGGGGGTGGATTTGTAAATTCCTACATTTACCTTGTTTGTGTGGCTGAAAAAATTAAGTCTATGGTCAGCTTTAGGCCACATGTACACGAAACGCTGCTAAACGTACGTTCAGAGGCAGTTGGACACTTTTTTTCAACTGCCCCTGAACTCATTCAATGTTATCAAATTAAAAATGTCAAAATCTGTAATCACGCTGGTTCCTGCATCGCACATATGTGAACCTAGGCTGAGGAGAGCCTGTAACTGGCAATCCTGATGACACATGCACACAGATAATCGGGGCGCTGATCATAAATGCTGCCCGTCAGTGCCCCCTCATCAATCCTGCCCATCGGTGCCCCCTCATCAATGCTGCCCATCGGTGCCCCCTCATAAATGCTGCCCATCAGGGCCTCCCCGTCAGTGCCCCCTCATCAATGCTGCCCATCGGTGCCCCCTCATCAATGCTGCCCATCGGTGCCCCCTCATCAATGCTGCCCATCGGTGCCCCCTCATCAATGCTGCCCATCGGTGCCCCCTCATCAATGCTGCCCATCGGTGCCCCCTCATCAATGCTGCCCATCGGTGCCCCCTCATCAATGCTGCCCATCGGTGCCCCCTCATCAATGCTGCCCATCGGTGCCCCTCATCAATGCTGCCCATCGGTGCCCCCTCATCAATGCTGCCCATCGGTGCCTCCTCATCAATGCTGCCCATCGGTGCCCCCTCATCAATGCTGCCCATCGGTGCCTCCTGATCTGCCTCATCAGCCCACATCCGTGAAAGAAAATTTTTATAATCGAAAATAAGAAAAGTTGTGTTTTCTATTTATTTTTTTTATGTTCAATCTTTTTTCATTTGTTTAGCAAAAAAAAACAAAAAACCCCAGTGGTGATTAAATACCACCAAAAAGAAAGCACTATTATGTGAACAAAATGATAAAAATGTCACATGGGTACAGTGTAGCATGACCGCGCAATTGTCATTCAAAGTGTGACAGCAATGAAAATTGGCCTGGGCAGGAAGGGGGTGTAAGTGCCCGGTAGGCAAGCGGTTAAAACCCATTGAAGAAGTACACGGAGTTTGTTCCTGACTTGAGTCCAAGTGTTTTCACTGCACTGCCTTATTTTTTTTGTGTGCAGCAAATGTCCTGGAGACCCTCCGTGGTGACGGCAATGTGTTAATAGCGGTGGACACGGCTGGAAGGGTGCTGGAACTTGCACAGTTGCTCGATCAGATTTGGAGGACCAAAGACGCTGGACTCGGTGTATACTCCCTGGCACTTCTCAATAATGTGAGCTACAATGTGGTGGAGTTTTCCAAGTCTCAGGTAAGTCCCCATGCTGCAGTTATAAGTTTGTTTATACATCTACTTCCATGTATTGGTTTTAGCTATATGTTAGTGCTGTAGTGATTGCGGTGCACTTTGTATTGGTGATTGCTCAAACTCCTGTCTCCTAGAAATTGTTTTTTTTTTGGATTGCAAGAATGTGCCTGCTTTTCAATACAGGTGGAGTGGATGAGCGATAAGCTGATGAGATGTTTTGAAGACAAGAGGAACAATCCCTTTCAGTTCCGACACCTCACCTTATGTCACGGCTTCGCAGACCTCGCTCGTGTCCCCAGTCCGAAAGTGGTGCTGGCCAGCCAGCCTGACCTGGAATGTGGTTTCTCCAGAGAGCTGTTCATCCAGTGGTGTCAGGATCCAAAAAATTCCATTATTCTCACCTACCGCACCTCTCCTGGAACCCTCAGCCGGTTTCTGATCGATAACCCAACCGAGAAGATCATAGATATTGAGGTATGATGCAGCCTGACTTAATGGACACAGGTTACCTGGTTTAGCTATTTTACTTTTTGGTGTCCAAAGGGGCAAGTGTTAATCATTAACCCTTTCGTGACTAGAGCTTATTAAAGCCTAAATATTCAGGCCAAATTGCGCAGCGTCAGTGCGTTTGGGTTAACTTGACTGTAACTCTGAATCATTTGCATGCCTAAATCACTTTTTCATTTTAAGGCTTTAGTTTGGAAAGCTGTTTTTATTAAAAACCATCCCATGCTTTAACCACTTGAAGACCGGGCTTCTTCTGGCACTTTTTTTTTTTACAAGTT
The DNA here is from genome assembly GCA_037952925.1 of Lithobates clamitans. Classification (NCBI taxonomy): domain Eukaryota; kingdom Metazoa; phylum Chordata; class Amphibia; order Anura; family Ranidae; genus Lithobates; species Lithobates clamitans. Next base: position 216,282 of record JBBGZY010002648.1, on the reverse strand, counting down.
TAAACCAGTATTTTTTTTACTTGAAAATTACTTAGAACCCCCAAATATAAATAAAATATATATAAATATACTACCATACAGGGCTGAAATTGCAGCACGTGGGACACCAAACATCCTGCACAAGCCAGGGGCAGGAATGCCCACACTAGCGTGCCACTCTTGGGCGAGTCACTGCTCCAACAGAATTCGGCTTTGATTCACTGGCAAGCAAGATCCCAGTTAATTCAGGAGGTATGGGATATGACGCCACCCCCACCCCCTTCCCCAGGAGGCTGGAAGCTTGTGCGGGGTGTTTGGTGTACTGTATGGCAGTCGACATCTCTCCCCGCTGGCTGCCTTTTTCACTGGCACAATACAATACAGACAGTTCAGATCCCACTGAACCCGCCGCCTCCTCCTCTTTGTCTCTGATGTATTTTATGTACACAGACAGGAGGAGGAGGGACACTGCTGTACATGTGCCGCTCATCTGAGGTCTGTGTGATTATTATACACACACTATATAGATGACACTTGCGGCGGTGGTTGTAGGACAGGGAAGGGAAAAAGATGAATACTTGCAGTGATTTGGGGGTGGGGGAGGGTGGGTAAGAGGAGTATGTGCTAGAAGGCGTTTTGGGAGGAGAGGGGACTTGTGCTAGAAGGGGGGGGGGATGGATATGAAATCTGACCACCTTCATTCTGCTTCAAAGTTCTTTATTTAAAATTTAAGTTTTTTTTTTCCTGAAACTTCCCTCATAAAATGAAGGTGCGAGTTATACGCCGATAAATAATTTTTTTGTAAAATATGAAAGATGATGTTACACCAAGTAAATCGATACCTAACATGTTAAAACAAAGTATAAGCAACGCTATAAATGTATGTGATCAATCAAGAAATGATATAAAGTGCGATCGTGCAAACATAGTAGGAAAGTGCCCTACTTGAAAAACATAACGAATATATAATCAATAAAATGTATAATAAAGTGCAAACATGCAGATAACCATTGAAAAAGCAAACTGTAAAAGTCCATAAATGGTGAACAATCCATAAGTGAAGAGATTATATATTGGTTGGGTTTTTTTCAAGGAGGTCACTTTCTTACTATGTTTGCACGATTTGCACTTTGTATAATTCCTTGTTTGATCACATACATTTATAGTGCTGCTTATGCTTTTATTTTATTTTGTTTATTGCCTGGTATCACAGTTAAAGGAGTGGCTACTGTTACTCTCATAGTATATAACCGAGTGCAGATTTTTTCAATTTTTTGATTACCTAACATGTTATGCTTTAAAATTGGAATTGCAACAAACTACTATACTTAAAAATCTCTATAGGCGACACTTAAAGGAGTTGTAAAGTCTCAAGGTTTTTCACCTTAATGCATTCTATGCATTGAGGTGAAAAACCTTCTGTGGTGCAGCTGTCCCCCCCAAAGTCCCCCCTTTTTCTTACCTGAACTCGATTGTTCCAGCAAAGAGCATGTGCCCAGCAGCTCCAGCCACTGTCTCGGGTCCTCATTGGATAGACTGATATCAACAGAAGCTATTGGCTCCCGCTGCTGTCAATCAAATCCAGTGACGAGGGCCGAGTCCTGCTGTCTGTGTCAATGGACGCAGCAGCATGACTCAGGAGCGCGCCCGCATGAGTGCCCCCATGGAAATTGGCTCTCTGTGGGGGCACCTAATAAAGAGGAGGAGCCAGGAGCGCTGCTGGGGGACCCCAGAAAAGGAGTATCGGGGCCGCTCTGTGCAAAGCCCTTGCACAGAGCAGGCAAGCATGACAATGTGATAACATTAGATTGCGACTCAGGAGCAAGCTTATGCATCAAGAACCTAAGTATCAGATTTTCTCTTTCATTCATTGGAGGACACAGCAGATCTTCATGACTGAAGATCTGCTGTTTCCTTTAATGAACTCAGAGAAAAGGATTTTACTGCGAGTACTGTGTGGGCAATGGCTTGGAAGGACACAGGCAAATCAAAAATAGAATTTGCTGGAGAAGGCATGTGAGTATGCATGCCATCAGTTGGCAAATTGTGGGTGGTTTGGTTTATAAGGACTTGCTTGACTTTGGTTAAAGAGGAACACCACTCACTTCAGCTCCAGCGATGATGCATCCTCGAGGTTCCCTGCCTGGTCGCTCACACCTTCGGTTGGCCGTCTTCCAGGTCTCGGTCGCTGGCCACTGTCATTGGCCTGGGTGGGGATGACATCACTCCCGGGAGTTGTCAGATTTGGCATTGCCGAATATGGCAGTATAACCCCAGGGTAATACATTTTCTAGTATCCCTCAATGGATGAGAAAGCAAGCCTTCAGGCTGGAAGCTTAATGCAAAACGTTTGAAGCTTTTAACCACCTCAATACCACTGTTTGTGTATATATATATATATATATGTATGTATGTGTGTGTGTGTGTGTGTGTGTGTGTGTATATATATATATATATATATATATATATATATATATATATATATATATATATATATATATATATTGTGTATGTATGTATGTATGTATGCCGGGTTGAGGCTACAAGCATGATCCTGGTATTTTGTTTTATTTTTACAGTAAGCAATTCCCTATGAAGCAAAAGTGATCTGAGCGGTTATACTCTATACACTGGATCATTTTTACGTGTTTCGGAAGGGGGTGTCTGATCTCGGTTTGACCAGATGCTTTGAAGGCCAAAAAAAAAAAAATTCCATAAAAATATCACATAGTTTGTAGACGCTATAACTTTTGCGCAAACCAATCATTATACGCTTATTGGGATTTTTTTTTTTTTTAAATTTTACCATAAATATGTAGCAGAAAATATATTGGCCTAAGTTGATGAAGAAATTTAGATTTTTTTTTTTTCAATTTTTCTTATTGGATACGTTTTATAGCAGAAAGTACGATTTATTTTATTTTTTTTTTTTTTTTGTCGGTAATTTCTTGTTTATTGCGCAAAAAATAAAAATCACAGAGGTGTTAAAACGCCACCAAAAGAAAGCTCCATTTGTGGGGAAAAAAAAAGGACGTACCTTTTTATTTGGGTACAGCGTCACATGACTGCACAATGGTCAGTTAAAGCAACACAGTGCCGTGTCGCAAAAAAATTTACTTTCCAGGAAGGGGGATAAAACTTCCCGAGCTGAAGTGGTTAATTAAAGTGTATTTTTTTTTTTGTCCCCCAAAAAAATGAGAGTTTGAAAAACCTCTGCGCAAATATCGTGTGACAAAAAAAAAATTGCACCAAGGCCTTTGCTTAAAACATACGATATATAATGTTTGGGGGTTTTAACTAATTTTCTAGTAAAAAAAAAATACTGATTTTTACATGTATGTGAGAAATGTCAGAATTGGGCTGGAAGGTTAAGAATTCTTATTTAGTATTTTTTTGTAGAAAAAATAAGAGTGTGTTCACTTACAGTATGTGCACTTTGCTATTGAGCAAACAGAAGATCTGGTCAAAAAAAAAAAAATCCTTTTGCTTATTTTTAGCTTAGAAAACGCGTAAAACTGGAAGGGAAGGAGCTGGAGGAATATTTAGAGAAAGAGAGACTGAAGAAAGAAGCTGCCAAGAAGCTGGAACAGTCCAAAGAGTGAGTATCGCATTGTTTATCACCATACTCCATGCAGCTACAATCTTTCTCATACTATATTCTCACCGGAATCTCTGCTTCCGCTCCCAGGGCTGACATTGACTCCAGCGATGACAGCGACGTAGAAGAAGACATCGATCAGCCGATGGTTCACAAGGCCAAACACGACCTGATGATGAAGAACGAGGGCAGCCGCAAGGGATTCTTCTTCAAACAGGCCAAAAAGTCTTACCCTATGTTCCCCACCACCGAGGAGCGTATCAAATGGGATGAATATGGAGAAATCATAAAGTGAGGCTTTCTTCATTTTTTTTTTTTTTTTTTTTTTTTTTTTTTTTTTTTTTGATTCTTCTGATTTTTGTACGGCAGTTCATGTCAAAATTAACATATTGCTTTTCGTTTTTCGTAAAGGCCCGAAGACTTCCTGGTCCCAGAGCTTCAAGCGACTGAGGAGGAGAAGAGCAAGTTGGAGTCCGGCTTGACAAATGGAGAAGAACCAATGGACCAGGACCTGTCTGATGTCCCCACAAAGTGCATCTCTGCAACGGAGCCCATGGAGATAAAGTAAGTGAACCTATTGTCCCTGTTCGAGTCTGATCATAAACTGCAGTATTAGGGCCCCCTTCACATGTGCATTCCGATCAGGTCCACCTATACGTTTTTCCAGGCGGACCTGTTTGGAAGTTTCAGGCAGCCCTATGGACAGGTGACTGACTTGTTTCCATTAAGACTTGCCTACCACCGGGTCCCTCCAGGTCAGGGGAAAAAAAGAAAATAATCCTGCATCCTTTTCTATTTTTTAGGACCTAAGGCTCCTTTCACACTGGGGTGGCAGCGGCAGGTCCATAGTTTTAGCGGTGCTTTACCGCTGTTTAGGCAGCGCTTTTCGGCCGCTAGCAGGGCGCTTTTAACCCCCAAGAAGGGGTTAAAAGCGCCCGCGTTGCGGCTCTTTGGAAGCGCTGCCCATTCATTCCAATGAGCAGGGGGCGGTGTAGAAGCACTGTATACAGCATTCCTACACCGCCCCAAAGATGCTGCTTGCAGGACTTTTTTTTCCCGTCCCGCAAGCGCACCGCCCCAGTGTGAAAGCACTCGGGCTTTCACACTGGGGAGGCATGAGAGGCAGTTTTCAGGCGCTATTTTTAGCGCTAAAACGCCTGAAAACTGCCTCAGTGTGAAGCCAGCCTAAATGTGATGGTTCGGATGTAGCCTGATGTAAACAGATTGCATAGTCCGTTTACATCTGGCTGCACATAGAGGGTCCGCTCGTGTCCGCTGGGCACATACTGAATGGCACAGATGAAAAAAAAAAAAAACTGCCACCCGTCTTGTTCAGCACCAAATCAGCAGGAGATCTATTTCAGCTCCCCTGCTGATCAGAACAGACTCCACTCCCTGTGAGGCTGGGTTCACACCTAAGACGGATCCGTTGCATAGCAGGGGTCCTGTGGGTCCTGGTTCACCATTTCAGGTCCAATTTCAGCCCGATTTTTGGGCTGAAACGGACCAAAAAATGCACACGTTTTTCCTGCAAAACGCACCGGACCTGCTGCGGAGATATGTGAACCGGCTCCATAGAGAACCAGTCACATTCTCCTGCTATGCGAATTGGATGCGGAGAAACCCGCATCCAATTCTCATGGGTGTGAACCCAACCTAAAAGGAAGGCTTGTATTTTTGTAACCACTTGCAGACCACCCGCCGGCACAGGCAAAGTGACGTACTGGTATGTCGCTGCCCATTTCCGGGTTTAGGGCATGCGCATTGTACACAGCAGGATTCTGTCAACAGGTCCTGGCCAATGATTCATGGCCGGGACCTGCTGATCGGCTGTGTCCAATCACAGCCCAGAATTCTATGTTCACAATCAACACAGAGCTCTGTACATAGGGAACAATCTCTGTTTTTTATCCCTGCAAGGCAGGGATAAGAAACAAAGGGATCTTTAGTAAAAATCAACACACATTACACATTGTTGGGTACACATTTAACCCCTTAATTACCTGTCATTTGTACATTGACAATGTTTAGTATTAGCACTGATCACTGTATTGGTGTGACTGGTGATGTCTGTGGCTGTTAGTCCCTATTCAGCGTCAGTTTGTGTCGGATTGTCCGCCGCACTATCGCAGTCCCCAAGTCGCTGATCACTGCCTATAGTTGTATAAAACAGAAAAAATTATCCAGTATATATCCACTTACAGACCTTATCACTTATATACACGGCAGCAAGGCGGCTCTGCTGCGCCAGATCACATACTAGGTACGTGATCCAGCACTTCCTGATAGGGGGCGTGTACTGCTGGGGCCCGGCTGTGTTGTGATTATACGCAATAGATGACCTCTAGCACACATTAATTGTCAGAAAGACCAGGCAGAGCTCTGTTCTGTCAGCGGGGAAGTCATGTATTTTCTTTCCCTGCTTTAGGGAAAGAAAATCAATGACTTTCCTTAGTAAAAGCACCACTTACAGTACCCCAAAACACTGGTTAGGCACACATTTAACCCTTTTGATCACCCTAGATATTGTCCACCACAATATCACAGTCCAGCTATAAGTCACTGATCGCTGCCATTACTAGTAAAAAATAAATAAAAATTCCAATATATGTACCATAGTTTGTAGACACTAAAACTTTAACACAAACCAATTAATATACACTCACTGGGATTTTTTTTTTACCAAACACAATGTAGCAGAATACATTTTGGCCTAAATTTATGAAGAATTTTTTTTTTTCTAAAGCAATATTATTGGATATGTTTTAGAGCAGAACGGAAATATTTTTTAAAATTATTTTTATTTTATGTTTTTTTTTTTTGTTTTTTTTTTTCGTTTATATGATAAAAAATAAAAAACCCAGTGGTGATCAAAAACCACCAAAAGAAAGCTCTATTTGTGTGACAAATTTCATTTTGGTACAGTGTTGCATGACCGGGTAATTACCAGTTAAAATAGCGCAGTGCCAAATAGCAAAAAAATGGCCTGGTCATAAAGGGGGTAAAATCTCTCGGTGCTGAGGTGATTAAAGGTAAAGTTTTAATATTGCATATTTTGTCTTTCCCTCACTGTAAACGAGCTAATTAACTTTTCTTTATCTTTTTAATTTTTTTTTATAAAACCTTTCTGTTTGCATAAAAAACTGAAGGTTAGAAAAAAAAAAACCTTGAGTCCAACTGCGCTAACAATTCCAATTTTAGTGTCCAACTTATAGAGGAAGCGATTTTTTTTGGGCTTTTTGGCCATCTTCAGTGCAGAGCATGGAAACCATGGTTTTTATGGCGTAGGGCTTGGGGACTCAACAAGACTGTTACAACCATACAGATCATGGCGAGAAGGACCTGGAATCAAAAAGCCCTCCAAACAAATCAAATCAGTGGGTAGCACAGTAAAACCTTTTTAGAACAGAAGGTATTCACGTATCTAATTGCATCACATATCCCAAAAAAGAAGTGGCTTATGCTATGCAGATCAGTAACACCGTTCCTTTCATAGCTGTGTAAAATCCGAATGCGGCGTTCTGGTTTACATTAACCGCAAGCTTGTTTAATCCCCAGGGCCAGAGTCACATACATTGACTACGAGGGGAGGTCTGACGGTGACTCCATCAAGAAGATCATTAACCAGATGAAACCAAGACAGCTGGTAATTGTCCACGGGCCCCCTGACGCCAGCCAGGACCTTGCAGAAGCCTGCAGAGCTTTTGGAGGGAAAGATATAAAGGTTTACACCCCAAAACTTCACGAGACTGTGGATGCAACTAGTGAAACGCATATTTACCAGGTAATTGAAAGACAACATACAGCAGCCTGTAGATGGCAGTGTGGCTCTGTTTACTACTGTAATTATCAGATACAATTACAGTGATCCCTCGTAGAGCTGAACGATTCTGCCTAAAATGAGAATCACGATTTTTTTTCTATCACGAAGATAGATCACGATTCTCTCACGATTCTTGCGGCGTAACGTCATTCACATTAAAGCAAAAAAAAAAATGGGCTAACTACTGTTTTTTTTTTGTTTTTTTTTCATTCATTGACGTGTATTTTTCTCCAAAAAATTGCATTTGAAAGACTGCTGGGCAAATACAGTGTGACATAAAATAATGCAGCAATTGCCATTTTATTCCCTAGGGTCTCTGCTAAAATATATATAATGTTTGGGGTTCCAAGTAATTTTCTAGCAAAAAATATTTATTTTTAACTTAAGAAGTGTCAGAAAAAGATTTAGACTTTAAGTGGTTAAACTTCCTGCATTTACACTGCCCGATTTTTTTTTTTTTTTCTTTACACACAGAAGTTTATCCCTTTTGATCTAAGAAGGAAGTGTTAGTTACAATGTTTCATGGTAAAAACTTGTCAGACTGCCCAGATGTTTTCTTTTGACCACTGAGTGAGCAGATAAGTCTCTCCACTTGTTATATGAAAGAATCAGCAAACTCTGCATTAGAGATCGTCAGGGGGGTTGAATCGAGATCACGATTTTTTAACGATTAATTGTGCAGCTCTAATACCTCAGTTCACAAACTTAATTCATTCCACGACTCTGGTCGCAAATCGAATTGTCGCAAACCGAGGCAAAATTTCTCATAGGGTTCAATGTAAATCGGGTTACTCAGTTTTGAACTTTTTTTGTTTTGTTTTTGAACCACAAAAATATGAAACGCAGTACAGTATGAAGAGAGATTTTCATTCTTGTCACCTTCATTACTGCTTTGCACATTCTTGTCCCCTTCATTACCGCTCTGCACATTCTTGTCCCTTTCATTACTGCTCTGCACATTCTTGTCCCCTTCATTACCGCTCTGCACATTCTTGTCCCCTTCATTACCGCTCTGCACATTCTTGTCCCCTTCATTACCGCTCTGCACATTCTTGTCCCTTTCATTACTGCTCTGCACATTCTTGTCCCCTTCATTACCGCTCTGCACATTCTTGTCACCTTCATTACCGCTCTGCACATTCTTGTCCCCTTCATTACCGCTCTGCACATTCTTGTCCCCTTCATTACCGCTCTGCACATTCTTGTCACCTTCATTACTGCTCTGCACATTCTTGTCCCCTTCATTACCGCTCTGCACATTCTTGTCCCCTTCATTACCGCTCTGCACATTCTTGTCCCCTTCATTACCGCTCTGCACATTCTTGGCACCTGCATTACCGCTCTGCACATTCTTGTCCCCTTCATTACCGCTCTGCACATTCTTGTCCCTTTTCATTACTGCTCTGCACATTCTTGTCCCCTTCATTACCGCTCTGCACATTCTTGTCCCCTTCATTACCGCTCTGCACATTCTTGTCCCCTTCATTACCGCTCTGCACATTCTTGTCCCCTTCATTACCGCTCTGCACATTCTTGTCCCCTTCATTACCGCTCTGCACATTCTTGTCCCCTTCATTACCGCTCTGCACATTCTTGTCCCCTTCATTACCACTCTGCACATTCTTGTCCCCTTCATTACCGCTCTGCACGTTCTTGTCACCTTCATTACCGCACTGCACATTCTTGTCACCTTCATTACCGCACTGCACATTCTTGTCCCCTTCATTACCGCACTGCACATTCTTGTCCCCTTCATTACCACTCTGCACATTCTTGTCCCCTTCATTACCGCTCTGCACGTTCTTGTCACCTGCATTACTGCTCTGCACATTCTTGTCACCAGCATTACCGCTCTGCACATTCTTGTCACCAGCATTACCGCTCTGCGCGTTCTTGTCCCCTTCATTACCGCTCTGCACATTCTTGTCCCCTTCATTACCGCTCTGCACATTCCTGGCACCTGCATTACTGCTCTGCACATTCTTGTCACCAGCATTACCGCTCTGCACATTCTTGTCACCAGCATTACCACTCTGGAAATTCTTGTCACCTGCATTACCGCTCTGCACATTCTCTTCACCTGCATTACCGCTCTGCACATTCTCTTCACCTGCATTACAGCTCTGCACATTCTTGTCACCTGTTTACCGCTCCTGCACTTTCTCTTCAACAACATGCTTTCTCTGAACAGTCTTGTCACCTTCATTACTGCTCCGCACTTTCTTCTTGCCACCATGCTTGCTTTCAATTTTCTTTAGAGCCATACTGGATGTCCAGTTCAGTACAGTACAGTATGTGATAAAAAGTACACAAAAGCAAGTGTGCACAGGGATGTACTAAAAAGCTTCTCAATACTGTAAGCGTCTTCACAGTACGCTTTGTGTCTCTCTCTGTGGTCGTGATCTCACCTACAGAAAGTTGCGTCCATGTGTCAGAGCAGGGAAGATGGCCGCGGCTCGTGTTCGTGAACCGATTTTTTTGCGTGAACTCTTCTGTTTCCCGAAACCGAGTTGTTTGTGAACAAAAGCGTTCGTGAACCGAGGTATTACTGTGTAGTATTCCAAAAAATTAGATATGCCTACTAGACAGAGGTTGATTTACTAAAACTGAAGAGTGCAAAATCTGGTGCAGCTCTACATAAAAAAAAAAAAATCAGCTTCCAGATTTTTTGGTCAAAGCTTAATTAAACAAGCTGAAGTTAGAAGCTGATTGGCTACCATGCAGAGCTGCACCAGATTTTGCACTCTCCAGTTTTAGGAAATCAACCCCACAGTGTTCCAAGCTACCTTGCATATATATTTCCTTGTGGCTTACTACTGGATGTTGGGATGCTCCTGAAATTCTTTATTGTTAAGGCTTTACTGCTTTGCGCTACAGGTCCGGTTAAAAGACTCCCTGGTCAGCTCTCTCAAGTTCTGCAAAGCTAAAGACACAGAGCTCGCCTGGATAGATGGCATGCTGGACATGCGGGTGTCTAAGGTCGACACCGGGGTCATCTTGGAGGAAGGAGAGTTGAAAGAGGAAGGAGAGGACAGCGAGATGCAAGTAGACGTAACGCCAGTGGATGCCAGCACCATCGCTCAACAGAAAGTTATAAAGAGCCTGTTTGGAGATGATGACAAAGAATTTACAGAGGAAAGCGAGGTCATCCCTACCTTGGAGCCCTTGACAAGTACTGAGGTGCGTACGGCCTTATGTGTCCACCAGAGGGAGCTCCTGCTACACCTAATAGTTTCTTCATTGTTAAAGTACAACTCGAGGCAGCATGTGGTATTCACCTACATAAATGTTCCACATATATAATTAGTTCTCATCTTGAAATTGATTTTTATCTCCATAAGAGCCCAGAATTATACTATCGCATCTCTATGTTGCAGGGTCCCAGTACTAATGCTGGGAGTTTTGTTTTTTTTTTTTGTTTTTTTGCAGAGCTAGCACGTTCCTTCTGATAAGGGTGCTAGATGCTGCATCTTTCATAGAGAACTACATTTCCCGTGATTCTACTCGTCCTGCCCGCACAAGGGGGTGAGTTTTGGGACTAGCCTAGATTGACAACTAGGCGTGTCCTATGCAAATGACACCGAGCCCCTTTGCAGATTTGTGAGTGGGCCAGTACACAAACTGAGGGGACATTTTTCAAAAGGGACACCTGTTCCCCTGACAACTGGGAAGTTTCCCTCACCTTGGAGAGATTGCCCCCTCACTTCCTGTTGGGTGTGCAGAGAAATCTCCCCAATGGGCTGCAAAAAAAAAACCTAATGGGTTTGATTGACTCCCTACTCCTGTTATAGTGGATCTTTAGTCAGAAAATTAAAGTGGTTGTAAACAATCGCCTTGTAAAACATCCCACTCAGTTTTAAATAGAAATGAAAGGCAAAACATTTGTGTATAGATATAAAAATAAATGATAAATACCCCCCCCCCTTTTTTTTTATAAGTGATCACATTCCCTCTGATCTCAGCTGCATAAAAGCTGGGAGGAAAAGCAGCAGCACACTGAGTTTCCTAGTAAAAGACGGGGGGGGGGGGGGGTCAGGACATGTATAATCATTGGCGGAGAGTACATCGCGCTCCCAGCATAGCTAGAGAACTGACCACGCTATGCTCTCATGCTTAGTGTGGTCAGTTTTTAATAAGAAAGCAGGGAGACTGGCAGGAACACCAGGGATTGCACACGAAGGAAGCAATACAAAGAGAACCGGAGACTGAAATATTGGGGTAACAAACGCTTTAAGTCCTGCTAGATGACTTCAGGCTATCCTTTTTGCAAGTATAGCTATAAAAAAACATTAAAAAGAAGAGTCTATACCAGGGGTCTCAAACTGGCGGCCCTCCAGCTGTTGCGAAACTACAAGTCCCATGAGGCATTGCAAAGCTGAAGGTTACAAGCATGACCTCCCAGGGACTTGCAGTTTCGCAAACAGCTGGAGGGCCTCTAGCAGGACTTCATTTTCTGATAAAGTTCCAATTTATTGGAAGAAAATGTGAAAGCCTGACTTCCCCTTTATTATATACTTTAAATAGTCATTGATTTTATTGGTGCATTTATTCTGCATAACAGTATAACCTGGTTATTGTCTTAATTTTTAGTCTTTGTACCTTTTTTTTAATTTTTTTTTTTTTTTACATTAAAGTCATCTCTGGTGATCCTGCCATGCTGCTGGTTGTAATGGGGTGACAATTGTCTACCAAGTGCAATCTTGCATTGTCACCCTATAACATGCATCCTGGTGGAGGATACAAGCAGCTGTGATGACACACATTGTGTGGGTATGGTCCAGTGGTTGTCAATATAAAGAAGCCTGATCAATGACGCAAAGCCATGGCTGGAGTGCATATAAACAGGAAAAAGCTGCAAGGGCTGCGCAGGAGATGAGCAGCGCTGAGATGTAACAAAAAAATGTAAAAATTGAAAACCTTTTTTTTTTTTTTTTCTATGAAAAAAAAAATTGCTGCTGTTTTTGATACTCCGTGCATTATGAAAACAAAATTCATCAGGTTCAGGTTTATATCTATTTCACTTTGAAGCCTTAGAGGCCATTTCTGTTCCTCTAGATTAGGGATCTTCAAACTACGGCCCTCCCAGCTGTTGTGGAACTACACGTCCCATCAGGCATTGCAAAACTGACATTCACAGACATGACTAGGAACTACACTTCCCACCATGCCTAAACAACTGTTAAGCCGTAGTTTGAAGACCCTTGTACAAAAAATCCATGTTGCTTTTTTCTGTGCTTTTTTTTTTTTTGTTTTTTTGTTTTTTACAAAAATGTGAACATTTAGTTATTTTTTTTTTTCACAAGAAAGAACATTTCGTTTTTAAATAAAAAAAAAAAAAAGCATTAAGCCTGTGACTGACCTGGAATTGATTTGTCTGTCAGGTTCCCGGACATCAGTCTGTGTTCATGAACGAACCGAGATTATCAGATTTCAAGCAAGTCCTGCTCCGGGAAGGAATACAGGCAGAATTCGTGGGAGGCGTCCTCGTCTGTAACAACTTGGTGGCGGTTCGCAGGGTGAGTGACTGCGCCATCTGCCTGTGGTGTCCGGTACAGTTTTGGCAGCGTGTAGCGTTCCCACTAAGGAATATTGTCCCCTCATTAGGACTAGCTGTTCCTCAAATGCTGCAACACTACAGGAATATGAAGGGGGGCCAATTCACACTACGCACATTAGTATTTATTTTTATTTGCTAGTAATGGCGGCGATCAGCGACTTGCAGCAGGACTGCAATATTACGGCTGACAATCTGACACTTTGGTGATCAGTGCTAAAAATAGACACTGTCACTGTACTAATGACACTGGCTGGGAAGGGGTTAAACATCTAGGGTGATGAAAGGGTTAAATGTGTGCCTAGCCAGTGTTTGTGTGTACAGTGTGGTGTTTTTACTAAGGGATGTGCTTTTGCAGGAAAACAACATCCAGCCCATCCCCCATGACAAGTCTGCATTGTTTACATAGGCAGAGCTCCGTCCTGTGTGTCTCTCCTCGTCATAGTATGTGTGTATATGTGTGTGTGTGTGTGTGTGTGTGTGTATATGTATATGTGTGTATGTATGTATATATGTGTATATATATATGTGTATATATATATATGTGTGTATGTGTATATATATATATATATATATATATATATATATATATATATATATATATATATATATATATATGTATATATATATGTATATAATATATATATATATATATGTATATAATATATATATATATATATATATATATATATATATATATATGTATATAATATATATATAAAATATTCTGTCCTGTGCAAAATTTTATTTATCTCTCTCTCTCTCTCTCTCTCTCTCTCGCTCTCTCTCGCTCTCTCTCGCTCTCTCTCTCTCTCTCTCTCTCTCTAT
>JBBGZY010002648.1:57500-200000 GCA_037952925.1 Lithobates clamitans | reverse complement strand
CAAAGCGGTAAAATGTGGCCAACAGAATATGTCTATGCTGCTTCCAATGTATGCTCCAGGTCTCCATCGAATATCAGTTTGAACATTTCCATCCAGGCCCCTCTGACTGCGTCATTGAGATTTGCCTCTATTGTTTGAGGTCCAACACTTGTGTGTAATATAGAACTGTGAGGTTAACATGACTGCAATAAAACAGTTAGAATTGGTATGAATTTTTCTGACATCTACAGCAAAGTTTAATTGACCCCCCCCCCCCCATACACTGTCTTTACTTGTCATGTGTTATCTACTTATGAACACTAGGGGGCAGACTCTGATTAAAGTGGAATTCCAGACAAATGTTACTAAACCCACACCAGTAAAATCAGTCTGTATAAGCAGTAAAGCATGCTTGTTATACTCACTGTGGAACCTAATAGGGTAATCCTCTGCAGTGTGTAAAAAGGCTATTTGATCCTCCCCTTCCTCTATTATCCCCAATCCATCTCTTGATAAGACAGAGGCTTTGGAGTCACTGCACATGCTCAGTTTAATGTGTTTTGCTAGAGTTATTTTTCTTTTTTCTTGGGAGGGTGCATGTAATCAGCACAGGGCCAATCAGCACTATCCAGATAGAGGGTCAGGGGTCCTGCAGCCTCATAGGACAGTCAGAGGATAATGAAATCTCCCCCTACAAGCTCTAACCAGACACTGTTAGCAGTCACAAGTATGCTATATACTGCTAATGAGAAAAGGTATTTAGCAGTTTGTTTACTAAACTTAATTGCATTTCCATGTTCTGTGTACTGTGGAAGACCAGATCTAGCGACTGCAGGCTCCTGGGGAGAGCAGATCTAGCGACTGCAGGCTCCTGGGGAGAGCAGATCTAGCGACTGCAGGCTCCTGGGGAGAGCAGATCTAGCGACTGCAGGCTCCTGGGGAGAGCAGATCTAGCGACTGCAGGCTCCTGGGGAGAGCAGATCTAGCGACTGCAGGCTCCTGGGGAGAGCAGATCTAGCGACTGCAGGCTCCTGGGGAGAGCAGATCTAGCGACTGCAGGCTCCTGGGGAGAGCAGATCTAGCGACTGCAGGCTCCTGGGGAGAGCAGATCTAGCGACTGCAGGCTCCTGGGGAGAGCAGATCTAGCGACTGCAGGCTCCTGGGGAGAGCAGATCTAGCGACTGCAGGCTCCTGGGGAGAGCAGATCTAGCGACTGCAGGCTCCTGGGGAGAGCAGATCTAGCGACTGCAGGCTCCTGGGGAGAGCAGATCTAGCGACTGCAGGCTCCTGGGGAGAGCAGATCTAGCGACTGCAGGCTCCTGGGGAGAGCAGATCTAGCGACTGCAGGCTCCTGGGGAGAGCAGATCTAGCGAATGCAGGCTCCTGGGGAGAGCAGATATAGCGAATGCAGGTTCCTGGGGAGAGCAGATATAGTGAATGCAGGTTCCTAGGGAGAGCAGATATAGTGAATGCAGGGTCCTGGGGAGAGCAGATATAGTGAATGCAGGCTCCTGGGGAGATCAGATATCGTGAATGCAGGCTCCTGGGGAGAGCAGATCTAGCGAATGCAGGCTCCTGGGGAGAGCAGATCTAGCGAATGCAGGCTCCTGGGGAGAGCAGATCTAGCGAATGCAGGCTCCTGGGGAGAGCAGATCTAGCGAATGCAGGCTCCTGGGGAGAGCAGATCTAGCGAATGCAGGCTCCTGGGGAGAGCAGATCTAGCGAATGCAGGCTCCTGGGGAGAGCAGATCTAGCGAATGCAGGCTCCTGGGGAGACCAGATTTAGCGAATGCAGGCTCCTGGGAAGAACAGATATAGTGAACGCAGGCTCCTGGGGAGACCAGATATAGTGAACGAAGGCTCCTGGGGAGACCAGATATAGCGAATGCAGGCTCCTGGGGAGACCAGATATAGCGAATGCAGGCTCCTGGGGAGACCAGATATAGCGAATGCAGGCTCCTGGGGAGACCAGATATAGCGAATGCAGGCTCCTGGGGAGACCAGATATAGCGAATGCAGGCTCCTGGGGAGACCAGATATAGCGAATGCAGGCTCCTGGGGAGACCAGATATAGCGAATGCAGGCTCCTGGGGAGACCAGATATAGCGAATGCAGGCTCCTGGGGAGAGCAGATATAGCGAATGCAGGCTCCTGGGGAGAGCAGATCTAGCGAATGCAGGGTCCTGGGTTTAGTAACACTCTAAAATCATCCAGTGCTTATTTTCATGGGTACTCAACCTGCGGCCCTCCAGCTGTTGCAGAACTAAAAGTCCCATCATGCCTCAGCCTGTGGGAGTCATGCTTGTAACTGTCAGCGTTGCAATGCTTAATGGAACCTGTACTTCCGCAAAAGCTGGAGGGCCGCAGGTTGAGCGCCCATAGTTAGAACATCAAAATACATTCAGGCCTCATGCACACCATACGTTTTTACCGCTGCTGTTAGGGGCGTCTGACGTGGTGGTTTTTTTTTTCTTCTGCGTTTTAAAGCTCCAGTATGTTGGCCTATGGGGTTGATTTCCTAAAACTGGTGCAAAATTTGGTGCAGCTCTGCATAGAAACCAATCAGCTTCCAAGCAGGTTTGATTGTCAAAGCTTAACCACTTGCCAACCACGCTATAGCCTAATGATGACCACAGCGCTGCAGGCTAGTCCAGGGAGGAGGCTTGCTCTGTGATCAGTGTCCAGATCACAGACTTGAGGTAAAAAGGGGCTCTTTACCACGTGTCCATCACAGCTCATCATGGATCTAAATAGAAGCCGGTTATTGGCACTCCTTTCCTCAAGCTGACAGCATTATGGAGGTAGAAGAGAGCAGATAACCGGCTTCTCTAAAAGGGACATGTACACTGATAATAAGGGCACTGATAATTGGAGCAGTGCTGCCAGTCAGTGCCCAACAGTGCTGCCCATAAAGCCAGGTGTGCTTTACAGTATTTTTTTTCTTTTTCGTGCAACCCCGGGGGTTGCACAAATAATAACTGACCGCTCCAGTCAGGAGCCGCTGTACCAACCATGCAAGGTTAGTGCAGCGATTTTCCCCCCGCTGAGCTATCGTGTTCTGATGGGGACGACCCCGTGCGCCAGAAAACTCCAGCCTTTGACTGAAAGCGCTGAACGGGAGTGGGTTGGTTTTCCAGCATGAACATAAGACTGAAGCCGACCGGCTTCTTTAGGACAGACCGGCATACACACGGGCAGATTTCTGTACCGACATTCTGCCCGTGTGTAGAGGGCTTTAGTGCCCATCAGGGGCTCCTCATCAGTGCCGCCTCATCAGCGCACATTAGTGAAGCAGAAAAATGACCTGTTTGCTAAATTTTTTAACAAGCTTTGAAAGGGTGTTTTGTTTTGTTTTTTTTCGTTTTTTTATTTGTTTATTTAGCAAAAAAAAAAAAACCCAGTGGTGATTAAATACCACAAAAAGAAAGCTCTATTTGTCTGAAAAACATGATACAAATTTCATATGGGTACAGTGTTGCATGACCGCGCAATTGTCATTCAAAGTGTGACGGCTGAAAATTGGCCTGGGCAGGAAGAGGGTAAAAGTGCCCGGTAGGCAAGTGGTTAAAGAATAATTCCACTTTTGTTGAGAAAAAAAAAACCCTCCCCTCTGGGTGATCTCTGTACATTGTAGGGATTTTACCAAACTTTGTTGGAGATTCCTCCCTTTTCTTATTGTGAAGTAATAGCGGTTTGTTTCTCTGTGTCCATGTGCATATTGAATCTGAAAGTGATTTTCTAATTGTCTATCAGCTGCTGCACTTGCAGGGCTCTAATGAGGAAAGTGGCAGGGTCTGCATCCCTTTTTAGACGCGATTTCCCTTTAGGAGTATCTCATCAAAAATTGAATTTTTGTTGCAGGGGATGCCCAAAATCTGACTTGTATCTTAGTGCAGAGTTCTGGGAAAAATCAGTGAGCCAATCACACAAGCAGGAAATTACATTTCGGGGGGGGGGGCTCTCTGTCGCCAGGTGGTCGTATTGAATTGTAACCACTTCCATACCGGGCATATTCTGGCACTCCTCTCCTACATGTAAAAATCATAATTTTTTTGCTAGAAAATTACTCAGAACCCCCAAACATTATCTATGTTTTTTTAGCAGACACCCTAGGGAATAAAATGGTGGTTATTGCAACTTTTTTTATCTTGCACTGTATTTGCGCAACAATTTTTCAAACACGTTTTTTTTGGGAAGAAAAACAGTTTCATGAATTTTAAAAAATAACAAAACAGTAAAGTTAGCCCAATTTTTTTGTTTATTTTGGAAATTTTATTTTGGGATAAAGTTTTTCATGTCAAAGATGGACTTTGCAATTCATCTGATCGCTCTTCCTAACATTCTGGAGTTATATCCAAATTGCCATCATAAAAACGGAGGCAGCAGACTTTGTGAAAATGAATATTTGTGTCATTCTCAAAACTTTTGGCCACGGATGTAGACGGGATGAAGACGACTTGCTGAAGTTCAAACCGAGCATCAGAATGGGGAAGAAAGGGGATTTAAGTGACTTTGAACGTGTCATGGTCGTTGGTGCCAGCCAGGCTAGTCTTGAACATTTCAAAAACTGCTGATCTACTGGGATTTTCATGCACAACCATCTCTCGGGTTTACAGAGAATGGCCTGAAAAAGAGAAAATATCCAGTGAGCGGAAGCTGTGTGGACAAAAATGCCTTGTTAATGTCAGAGGAGAATGGGCAGACTGGTTTGAGATAATAAAGGCAACAGTACCTCAAATAACCACTCATTACAACCAAGGTATGCAGAATACCATCTCTAAATGCACAACACGTCGAGCATTGAAGCAGATGGGCTACAGCAGCAGAAGACCACACCAGGTGCCACTTCTGTCAGCTAAGAACAGGAAACTGAGGCCACAATTGGCACAGGATCACCAAAATTGACAATAGGAGATTGTAAAAACGTTGCCTGGTTCGATGAGTCTGGATTTCAGCTGCGACATTCAGATGGTGGGGTCAGAATTTGGCGTAAACAACACGAAAGCATGGCTTGTTATGGAGCACTCTGTTACAGTGCAAGAAACGGTAATACCTGTTAGATGTGAGCTGATGGAGAAAGTAAAAGTCCCATTTATTAGTCAGAGGCAGGATAGGTTTTCACAGATCTGACTGATTCAGGTTGGGGAGTTCCATAGGATGGGAGAGGCTCCGGCGAAGTCCTGGAGGTGATGAGGGCGCTAGAGAGCAGGAGGTCTTGGGAGGATTGAAGAGAATGGTTTGGTTGGTAGTTTGGGACAAGGTGGGTCATGTAGCTGTGCAGAGTTGTTGATGGCTTTGTAGGTTCAGATGGGTTATCAGCCCTGCCTGCACTACAGAACCCATCCTATCCCCTACAAACTTTTATTCAATTCCCAGCGGAACATAATTTGAATTTCAAGAGCCTGCCCACTCCCTGTGTGTAGAAAATTGCTCTGGGGCATGTAGTTCTGGAGGCGTGCTGACGTCAATACCGGGCACTTTTACCCCCTTCCTGCCCAGGCCAATTTTCAGCTTTCAGTGCTGTCACACTTTGAACGACAATTACTCAGTCATGCTACACTTATAGGCTTACCTGTAGGTACAAGTTCAAAAGTGGAGTCTAGTTCCACTTTAAAAACTGCCTAGCAGCTGTCCCTGCTCGGGCCTTGTGATGACATGACAGGGAGTAGTAAAAGCAGTTTCTTTGGTTCAGGAAGAAGGTAAAATATAAACATTCATATTAGGACATAACCTAGAGGGGGAGAGAGAAGTTTAGGGGTAAAATTGGGTCACCCCTGGAGTGGTCACCTTTTGAGTTTGTAGAGTTTCTGCAGCAGTGTTGGTGAGTAAATTCCTTTTTCGTCTTCCAGGCTCACTCCAGTTTTCCCAAAAGATTTCCTTTAAAAACCATCCCTGCAGGCAAACCTCTTCTCTTCATAATGTTGGAGTTACAATCCCTTGATCACAGCAAACGTTGTATCCATTCCGCGGAGCACCAGTCAGGGAACAGAGATGGAAGCAGACAGGTCCTTCGAGACCTCTTCAAAGGCTCCTTTAATGTCCCCGCATTCTCCCGGAGAGGTGAATACACCGGCAGCCGACGCGCTTGGCCCTGACGCTCATTATCCGGTAACAAGGCATGCTGAGCTAAATTCCTGATAACTGCACGCAGTGCAACGTGTCATTCAGACGTCTTGTTGTCTCTTCATAGATGGAGCACAAAGCTTTGAGGTAGAACAATGGAAACGCATTGCCCATAGCAACCGATGAGATTCTGGCAGTTGTTCTTCTAAAGTAGGTTAGACGGGGAGCTTAGTCATGTACAGATCCTCAAACCCAACCCCGGGGATGTGCAAATTTGTTTCATTTATTTTCAGCTCTTTTAGAGAGAACTGCTCACAATCAGTTCCAAACTCCAGAGGAGCTTACACTCTAATGCATACCCTGTTTCCCCGAAAATAAGACCTAGCGTGATTGTCGGTGATGGCTGCAATATAAGCCCTACCCCCCAAATAAGCCCTAGTTAAAGTCCTTGTAGGTCTAATTTTCAGGGTAGGGCTTATTTTCGGGGAAACAGGGTAGGGTTTATTTGGGGGGTAGGGCTTATATTGCGGCCATCACTGACAATCATGCTAGGTCCTATTTTCGGGGAAACAGGGTAGCTCCCAACTGTCCCTGGTTTGGAGCAATGTCCCTTTTTCCTCCTCATTTGTCCCTCATTTTGGTCTGATCTATATTGGGGGGGCCTCCAACTTTTGAAAACAAAGGGCCAGTTTTTACTGCCCTTCAAACCTTAGGGGGGGGGGCCGGACTATGGCTAATGGGAGTGGAAAATACCCTGGTATCAGGGGGTCTAAACAATGCCATAGGCTTGGTCAATGGGAGTAAAAAAAAAAAAAAATTGCATTATTGGTGTCAGTGGGAGGAATAGTGATCATTGGTGTCAGTGGGAGGAATAGTGATCATTGGTGTCAGTGGGAGGAATAGTGATCATTGGTGTCAGTGGGAGAATTAGTGATTATTGGTGTCAGTGGGAGGAAATAGTGTCCCATAATTAGTGTCAGGGGGGAGAATTAGTTCCCCCATCTCTGGTGTCTTGTGTTTGTTTGGGAAAAAATACACTTTAACTCATTAAAAAAAAATTAAAAACACAATATTTACCCCAATTTTTTACCCCGTGCTTTAAAATTGCGCACAGTCGTGGAATGGCGACAAACTACGGTCCTTAAAAATCTCCATAGGTGGCGCTTCAAGGACCTTTTACAGGTTACCTGTTTAGAGTTACAGAGGAGGTCTAGCGCTAGAATTATTGCTCTCGCTCTGACGTTTGCGGCGATACCTCACATGTGTGGTGCGAACACTGTTACATATACGTGCGCGACTTGCTTGTGTGTTCACTTCTGCGCACAAGCACGGAGGGATGGGGGCGCTTTAATTTTTTTTTTTTTACACTGTCCCTTTTATTTTTATTTTTTATCACTTTTATTCCTATTAAAAGGAATGTAAAAATCTCTTGTAACAGAAATAAGGATGACAGGTCCTCTTTATGGAAAGAGCTGGGGTCAAAAAGACCCCAAATCTCTTCTTTATCTTTTATTAGAAAAAGCTTAAAAATAGAATTTTTTTTTTTTTTTATCACATTTATTCCTGTTAAAAGGAATGTAAACATCCCTTGTAATAGAAAATGGATTACAGATCCTCTTTATGTAGAGATCTGGGGTTAAAAAGACCCCAAATCTCTTCTTTACCTTTTTATAAGCAAAAGATAAAAAAAGAAAGAAAATCTGATCTTTTGCTTTAACGAAAAGCAAAAATGTTTACTTCCGCCCTAGACTGGAAGTGATGTCATGATGTTGCTCCGGTCCTCCAAGGCCATAGAGACGATCTGGTCTCTGGTAGCCTCTGTGACCAGTCAGCTGCACCGTCGGATAGTTTCTCGGGTGCGCCGGTAAAAACAGTAAGCCAGAGAAATTCTGGCTTCTGAAAGTTGATCCAGCAGCTAATGAGCAGCTCGGACTGCTTTCATGAGAAAGCCAGCCGACGGCTGAAAAAAAAATAAAAAATACTGGCTAATAGCCTAATACATAGAGCCTGGTAAATCATTTGCAAACCGCAGGGGGGTTGGCAAGAAGCAGGCAATCAGTATATGTGCTAACAAACAGCATGATGTTAAGAGGAGGGAGCAGAGCGATGACTGTGTTGCTTCTCCTTTCACTGTCCACTCACAGTTTGGGGGTTGGGGGTGCGTCCGGGATGACCTGGGCTCAGAAGAAGTGGGTTGAATGATGCTGGCCGTCAGACTGAGGACATATTGCGGCAGAAAAAAAGTACAGCGGGGGGAAAAAAAAACCTCTGTATGGAAGTTGAATTATGCAACAAAAGCTAGTTTTGTTTGTTTTTTTAACCTTTTTATTGGGCTATTGATTTTTTTTTACCTTGTTTTTGGCTACAGTTCCGATTTATGATCCGTATTCAGTACTTGGACCCAGTGATGGCTATAAAGAGAGGCCGTCTAGGAAACGGTAGGCACCCCATGGTGCCAGATCTTACCGTTTTTCATTCAAACAACCACACAGACAGGAAGTGACGGCAAAGAGGCGACACAAGATCGGCAGCCCTGAGATGTAACGCAAAAGAAAAAAAATTGAAAGAATGTTTTTTTTTTTGTTTTTTTTTTATTAAACTAAAAAGACAATTGTTTATTATTCACAGATCAAACTATGTCGTTCAGTTAGGATTTATATATATATATCAATTTACGTAAATACGTAGTGCATGCGGAAGGTAAAATTGTTAGACTGAGTAGGAAGTAAGGGAAGGCAATCGCTGTAAAATCGCAGGAGAGCCTTTCCCGACTCCAGCTAATCAGTCGCTTGTAGGCATCGTGGTCACCTCCACCTTTGCCGCCGTCTCCCTGCTCCTTCTTTTTCCCCATAGAGCCGGCCTGCCTGTGCCGCCGCCGCCGCCGCCGCGGCCCACACACGCTCACTTTATGAAGAATCGGCTCCCTCGCAGCACACTTCAGCTTTTCCTTTTCAATTATCCAGAACCTGCCAGTGTGACAAACCGTTCCTGCAGGGTCAGCGCGCAAAGGAGGGGCGGCGGAGGCCGGGAAGGACTTGCCAGAAACTTTTCAGACAGATTTCTTCTCCACCGCCGCCGCCGCTGTCTGGAAAACTATCATGAAAGAAATCGTGCTGCAAGTCTTTTCTAAAACTTTTTTCTTTTTTTTTTAAATTTTATAACTTTTTTTCTCGGCTTTATTGAATGCTCTGGCGGGATTATACCTTGCCTCTAATGCGGCCCCTGACTACTTTAAGGAATGCTCCACTTTTTAATGCCCTCCCTACCTTCCCCTGTCCTACATGTATCATGCTGGAAAACCTTTTATATCGTATATTCAATAAAACGAGGTCAGGTTCCCAGCTGTCATCGGGAGCTTTGGAGATCTGTGAGAGCCTGAAGTAAAAAGGGGGCGAGAGAGAGATAAGGAAAACAGATTGGTGACTAGTGATATATCTTTTACCAGTTCTTCAGAACACCTTGCATCAGTTAAATTGTTTCATGTTAAAGCTGAAGTTTTTCTTTTTTTGTTTTGTTATTGTTTGTTCTTTCAACTTTATTTTTGTATTTTATTCTACTTTATTTCATTTATTTTTATTTTACAATTTATTTTATTTTATTTTTTTTTATTCTGCAAATTTCTTTTGATGGTATTTGATAGCCTCTGCGGTTTTTGTTTTTTGCGCTATGAACAAAAAAAGACCGACAATTTAAAAAAAACAAAAAAAAAACAAATATTTTTTACTTTCTACTATAAAACATATCCAATAAAAAAAAATTCAAAAATCAAATTTCTTCATAAATTTAGGCCAATATATATTTGCTCTATATTTTTGGTAAAAAAAAAAAAAATATATATATATATATATATATATATATATATATATATATATATATATATATATATATATATATATATATATATATATATATATATAGTAAAAAAAAATTCCAATAAGCGTATATTGATTGGTTTGCCCAAAAGTTCTAGCGTCTACAATCTATGGGATATATTCATTTATTTTTATTGCATGTTTTTTTTTTTTCGGAATGATCAGTGACTTCTAGTGGGACTGAGATATTGCGGCAGACATTTGGACACTAACTGACACTTTTTGGGGACCTGTGCCAAAAATATGCACTGTCACTGTACTAATGACAATGGCTGGGAAGGGGGTTAACGTCAGGGTCAGTCAAAGGGTTAAATGTGTTCCTAAGTCTGTGTTTTTCTAAACTGTGGGAGAAGTGCTTTTAGTAGGGTAAGAGATGGAATTTATTCACAGGAGATCCATGCCTTCCCACCAATCAGAACGGCGATCTGCCTTGTTTACATAGGCAGATCACTGTTCTGCCTTGTGTACAGAACGATCAGCAGGTGCCGGCGGACATCGAGGTTGCAGTACCCCGCCGATCAGCTCCCGCTGTGTATAATCATAGTGGGAGCGAGCCGGGGGGGCGACGTGCACTCTCGCGCCCCCTACCCGGAAGTGCAGGATCACGTATATATACACGCGGTCCTGCGCACAGCTGCCGCCCTGTAGCAGTAAAACTAAGTGGTAATGCAGATGAACAACGGTCAAAAAAGCCAACACATTTCAGCAATGAGGCCTTAACATCTTCCCGCTCGGCCTACAGCAAAATGATGGCTGGCCTGTGGTTTAATTGTCGCACGTTCGTGCCCCCCCCCACGCAGTGATCGGTGGTGCGGTGGGTCGCTCGGACACTAGTGTTGCCACTTTTTCTTGAAGGTGAACACTTTAGCGCCGCACAGCAGTTTTCTTTTTGGAATACAGTATAGCAGGGGTAGGCAACCTGGGGTCCTCCAGCTGTTGCAGAACTACAAGTCCCATCATGCCTCTGGGAGTAATTGTAACGGCCATCCTTGCAAAGCCTCATGGGAAATGTAGTTCCACAACAGCTGGAGGGCCCCAGGGTTGCCTACCCCCTGCTCTATAGGATAGCAGACCTGGGACACCTCCAAAAAGAGTAGTAATATGGCGTGCATAGCGCCCCCATCACCCTCCTGTCAGGCCCTGTTCTGAGTCACATTCCTGTCCGAATAATGTGTCTGGGTTTTAGGCGGACTGAAACCCGGACACAAGATTCGAAACCCGGATTGTCCGGGTGAATCCCGGACAGGTGGCAACCCTATCGGACACACCGCATCTCTGATCATGGTAAAAAGCCTATGACGTAGGCTCTTTACCATGTGATCAGCTGTGTCCAATCACAGCTGATCGCAGTGTAAATAAGAAGTGCTGGTTATCGGCATTCCTCTATTCATGCCGACAGGTTGTGAGTAGAGGAGAGCTGATAAGAGGCTCTCCTGACAGGGGGGGGGGGTCTGTGCTGATAATTTCATCAGCGATGCCAATCAGTGCCCATCAGTGATGCCAATCAGTGCCGCCTTTCAGTGCCCATCAGTGATGCCAATCAGTGCTGCCTGTCGGTGCCCATCAGTGATGCCAATTAGTGCTGCCTGTCAGTGCCCATCAGTGCTGCCTTTTAGTGCTGCCTGTCAGTGCCCATAAGTGATGCCAATCAGTGCTGCCTGTCAGTGCCCATAAGTGATGCCAATCAGTGCTGCCTGTCAGTGCCCATAAGTAATGCCAATCGGTGCCGCCTGTCAGTGCCCATCAGTGCTGCATTTTAGTGCTGCCTGTTAGTGCCCATAAGTAATGCCAATCAGTGCCCATCAGTGATGCCAATCAGTGCTGCCTGTCAGTGCCCATTAGTGCTGCCTGTCCGTGCCCATAAGTGATGCCAATCAGTTCCCATTAGTGATGCCAATTAGTGCCGCCTGCCTGCATTGCCTAGAGCAGCACAGAGACCCCTTTCAGGACGCTGGATGCATGGATTCCAATGGGGGGGGGATTGTGTTTATTTTTTTTGGGCACCGATTAGAGCCAGAGGCTCTAATAGGCTTCAAAATAGGGTGGGCTCGGGGTGCAGAGAATGCGAACGTAGCCCACCCAGGGGTGTTACAACAGTGAATCATTATTCGCTGTTGTAACACTGATCCTCCTCCCAGCCAATCAGGAAGTGGGTTTTGAGACCCGTCACCCGATTTTCTGGAAGGACAGGCGATCCTATTGGACGCTTAGGTGGAAGGGGAGGAGATGTACAGCCGCCGAGATGGAGGAGATGCCCGATGTCCGATGCCGATGCCCGATTCCGCTGCTGATGCCCGATCTTGCTGCCGATGCCCGATCTTGCTGCCGATGCCCGATCCCGCTGCCGATGCCCGATCTTGCTGCCGATGCCCGATCTTGCCTCCAATGCCTGATGCCGCTGCCCGATCCCGCTGCCGATGCCCGATCCCGCTGTGGATGCCCGATTCCGCTGCCGATGCCCGATCCCGCTGCCGATGCCCGATCTTGCTGCCGATGCCCGATCTTGCCTCCAATGCCTGATGCCGCTGCCCGATCCCGCTGCCGATGCCCGATCCCGCTGTGGATGCCCGATTCCGCTGCCGATGCCCGATCCCGCTGCCGATGCCCGATCTTGCTGGCGATGCCCGATCTCACTGCCAATGTCCCCTGGCCGATACCCGCCACCTAGATGGGGTAAGACAACAAGCGGGGGGGGGGCTGGAGGGGCTGCTGGGGGGTGTGGGGGGTGGTGATTGTTTGCGGCCCCCCCCCAAGAAAAAAAAAACACCAGCCGCCACTGGTGTGTATGTTTTTTGGTTGGGCTCCAGTTTTGGTTGCACAACCCCCCCCCCCTCCACCTGTATAAACTATAATAGACGGGGTGGTAGTTCTAGGCTTTGATGCGGAGGGACCTCCTAGCTTGCTAATCCCTACACTGACTTCTCCTCCGGGCGCAGGGAGAATCCGCAGGAAAATAACAGAAGCCGCGTTCCGAGTGATGAATTAACCATAAAATTACTCATCGATGTAACGATGAAAAATGTAGATGGCAGGAGATGAAGAGATTCCTTTTTTTTTTTTCCCGGCTTAGACAAATAATTGGTTGCAGAGGGACTCCGCATCAAGGCGAGGGCTCGGTCCAGAGCAGGGGGTGGGGGTGGGGGGGGTTCACTGACTCATCAGCAGCCTGGTAGCCCGGCGTTCTCAGCTTCCCACCCCCAGCGTCTGCTCAGAGCTCCCCGCTCGCCCAGCAATGCGTGACGCGGCTGGCTCGCCATGCACGATGAGCGGCCCACCTGGGGGGGGGGCTTAAATATTATATTCTCTCCGAGTGCGAGGAGAGTGGAGGAGACGGAGTCAATTAGTGATAACTGTAGGGATGACAGGATTCATGGGGGGGACTCTGCTGGGATACACCTGAGAGAGTGTGTTGGGGAACTGCGGGACTCTGCTGGGATACACCTGTGAGAATCTGTTGGTGAACCGCGGGGCACATGTGGCATGTCAGGGGGTCACCTGCACTTAAAGCGGAAGTTAAATTTTTGGGTGGAACTCATAGTTACATAGATAGTCAGGTTGAAAAAAGACACAAGTCCATCCAGTTCAACCTTAAAAACAATAAATAAATAAAATAAAAAATATCGTACAATCCAATATACCCAATTTTATACCCTCAGGTGATCCAGAGGAAGGGAAAAAACCCCAGCAGAGCATGCTCCAATTTGCTACAGCAGTGGAAAAAATTCCTTCCTGATCCCCCAAGAGGCAATCGGATTTTCCCTGGATCAACTTTACCTATAAATATTAGTACATTTTAAGTATCAGCTTTAAGTATTGTAGTTTGTCAGCATTCCACGAGCATGCCCAATTTTAAAGCGTGACATGTTAGGTATCTATTGACTCGGTGTAACATCATCTTTCATACTTTATTTAAAAATTTGGGTATACAGTAAAACCTTGGATTGCGAGCATGATTCGTTCCGGAAACATGCTTGTAATCCAAAGCACTTGTATATCAAAGCGAATTTCCCCATAAGAAATAATGGAAACTCAAATGATTCGTTCCACAACCATTTATTCATAAGTCCTTTAGTTTATAGTCCATATAAAAAGATTATAGCAATGTGACCAGGTTGTGTAATCATAAAATGTCCATCCACAAATGGAAGCTTCCACAAGGGGATTAGAAGCAAAATCCAGCAGAAGCTACAAAGTATAAAAGAGAAGAGAGGAGCCTCTAATGCCCCGTACACACGGTCGGATTTTCCGACGGAAAATGTGCGATCGGAGCTCTTTGTCGGAAATTCCGACCGTGTGTGGGCTCCATCTGACCTTTTCTATCGGAATTTCCGACGCACAAAGTTGGAGAGCAGGCTATAAAATTTTGCGACAACAAAATCCGATCGCGTCAATTCCGACCGTGTGTGGACAATTCCGACGCACAAAGTGCCACGCATGCTCAGAATAAATTCCGAGACGGAACAGCTCGGTCTGGTAAAATTAGCGTTCGTAATGGATACAGCACTTTCGTCAGGCTGCAATGTTTTAAATTGTTTAATGCAGCGCACTCTCTTCTTCTTTATAATGCTAAAAGAATGAAATAGTTTTGCTGCTCATATTCACACAGAGTTCTCACAAACTTCTTTCTTTATTATTTCTCGTGAATTAATGAATATAATATTTTGATTAGTCACATCTCCTGAAAAAAATGTTTGTTTTTATGTTTTTAGATTTTGTATTTTTGTTTTTTAGTTTTTTAAATCCTGATCTCCTGTTTTTTTTTTAATTCATTTTTTTTTAACTCCAGAATAGTTTTGTGTGTGTTTTTGTGTGTCAAGTTACCACAACACCATTATTATCTTGTATTATTTAATCTCAAGGAGGTTGTTTGGTGTTGGTGTCCCTTGTTAATTTCACATTGTATTTTTGAAATGTACCTGAATCCTCACAAACAAACTGTTCTTTTTGAAGGAAAGCACACATAGACGAGTATTATTAAAAAAAAAAAATTATTAAGGGGTCCTAACCAAATAAAGACGGAGGCAACGCTGGAGAAAACTCCATACTTCCCGGTCATAGTCGCCCTCTTCAATATGTCCACCATCTCAACAAAGGCCATATTTGAGGCCTTAAATCTTCTCCTCCGGGATCGGGACGTTTCTGTCTCCGGGCTTTCCTCCTCCTCCTCCTCATTTCTGTAATTATCATGCACCTGCTCTGTCTCCATGTGCTCTCCCCCACTGCGCCGAACGAGAAGGGGCGGGGAATAGACTAGAAAGAACGTCGGGGCGGGCGGAGTTCCACGCATGCGCAGTGTATATAAAGCGTAACGTACGATCGTACGTACGATCTGTGAGCGGAGGAAGGAGTATCGGAAGCGCCGATCGTGATAACTAAGGTAAGATCTAAACTTGGGCCTATACTGCTTCTAGATTGAGGCCTATTTTGGGACAAGATTAGGAGACTTTAGCCTGACATTAGGGTTTGTCTTGTGTCTTGCAGATAAAATGGATGGCTTCAATGACCACAACTTCCTCCCCCTGTTCCTAGACAAATACAGGGAGCTGCCCTGTCTGTGGCAGATCAAACACCCGCAGTATAATCATAAACAAAAGAGGCAGACAGCGCTGGAGAAACTGCTGGAGTTGGTGAAGCCGGTGGTCCCCCATGGCAACCATCCCCTTTTTAAAAGCCAAAATTGGTGGCCTGAGGAGCACTTATCTTAGGGAGCGCAAGAAGGTCACGGATTCCCAGAGATCCAGAGCTGCAGCAGATGACGTTTATGTCCCCAGGCTGTGGTACTACGAGAGACTGCGATTTCTGTCAGACCAGACTGAATCTGGACACTGGAGCACTAGTGTGGGACACAAGAACACCCTTTTTATCAAAATGTGGCTTTTCCAGGGGTGACTTTACCCCATCTGCTGAACGCAATATAAAACCCAGTTTATAAATACTCATGTCTGATATTGCCTTCACTTTCTATAAAAGTTGAACTTTGTAAGTTCCAGATTTGTGTATTTTTTTATTGTTTAAAACATGCCTGTTTTACCTTAAAAGGAAATTTCTACTTATTAATGTGACCTAAAAAATTGTTATACAACAAACATGTTGGTTTGTTCAAAAACCCTTTTATAAAAGCACATGTGATTGTGCTTTGATTAAAAAGATTGATAATCAACAATATGTGGCTTCTTCTTTCAATGCTCAAAAGTATGAAGTTGTTGTTTTCAGTGACAATGGGGGTTATTTACTAAAGGCAACTCCACTTTGCACTACAAGTGCAGTTTCTGTGCAGTCTCAAGTGCACTTGTAGTGTAAAGTGCATTTTCCTTTAGTAAATGACACCCAACAGTGCTTTCTAATTTTACACAATCACGCTCTTTTCAGGACTCCCCAAATTTCAGTCATGGTCAGCTAAAAGAAAGCCAAGCAGTAAATCAAAGCAAATATTTGTTCAGCTTAAAATATATTTTTATTTAAAAAATGTCTCAGACATTGTCCGGCATATTGATAGCCCCCCTACCCGCAAAGTATTCCATGTATCTTAGACGGACCTCGCAGGCACTCTGTCGGGGCAAGCCAGGATGGCCAGTTTCAAGTGCCGTCAGGGTTGGTTCATTCTGAATTCCGGCCTCAGGCCCAACTGAGGCAGCATAGTTCACAGAATTTCTCCTTAAAAAATTGTGGAGAACACAGCACGCCAGGATGATGGGATTCAGTTTATATTCCACTATGTGTATCGGTGTAAGAAATAGGCGGAACCGGCTGGCCATTATCCCAAAAGTGTTCTCCGCCACTCTTCTGGCTCTGGCCAGCAGGTAATTAAAAACCCTCTGGTCCGGGGTGAGGGTTCTCATAGGGAATGGCCGCATAAGATGGTCCCCCGGCGCAAACGCTTCATCCGCAACGAAGACGAATGGGAGTCTTTCCGCATTGCCTTCTGGAGGTGGCAAGTCCAAGCTGCCATTCTGGAGATGCCTGTAGAACTCCGTGTGGGCGATGACTCCACCATCTGACATCCGGCCAATCTTCTCCACGTCCACATACAGGAACTCGTAAGTAGCCGACACCACCGCCAACATCACAATACTATTGAACCCCTTGTATTTATAATAGTATGACCCCGAGTTGGGGGGTGGGACAATGTGGACGTGTTTCCCATCAATTTCCCCGATGCAGTTGGGAAAGTCCCACCGCTGGGCAAAGTGGGAGGCCACAGTCTAGCATTCCTGTGGGTTGGAAGGAAACTGTGGAGTCAAACAAGAAAAAAAAATTATTCATTTTGCACAAAAACATGGAAAGCAGATTAGACACAAACATTCTTGGCCAAAATCAGTATAACATTTATTTCAGGGAGTATTTAAAGACAAAGGTATAAGGTCCACCTATCAGATTCCTCACCCCCTCTGATGGCCCAGTGTAAAAAAATTTAGGGGGGGGGGTGTTTTGGACAGGTAACCCTCTCCACTTCATTGAGAGATGGATGATTAAATAATGTGTATTACTTTGGCCAGCCCCTCCTTACTTACACTATTGACTGCCCACTGGACAGGTAAGACGTGTCATAATACAAAGATATAAATACACACTGTACACATTTTAGCACATTTTTACATTCTGCTATTACCTATCAAGATAATAATAGGATACAAAAACTTTAAACAGTACCATTTGAATGTATTCAGGCAGGCCCTTGCACTACATGCTTTGGGATATTCAACCATAAATCTGACCACAAAAGAGGTGGGTATAGTGTGTATGGGTTTGGCAAAGTCAGCAGATAGAGGATTGGTATCAGCTTAGTTAGCAGTTTGGGGGAGGGAGGGTTCCAAATGATTTTGGGACCCAAAAAAAAAACCTCTGGCACTCTGCCTGAATTTAAAGCACAAATGACATTTTTTACACATTTTAGGGGGTGTTTAGACTAAAGCACTACTATGGAGCTGACAAAATACTTTAAGTGACTAGACGAGGTGGATATAGGCCCAGGAGAGCATGCTGGGGAGGTAAGTGAAGGCAAATATGTAAGCTGGACAAAAAATTTTTTATTTTAAATTCAGCATGCATGAGGACAAAGGGGACATTCACAGAATATTACAATCATGGTAATTAGGGAATAAGGAAAGAAATACAATATATTAGCAAACATTAAATACAATAAAATGTGATGTTCAAGGATAAAAATCTTACCTTAATATACTCCTTCTGCAGGACCTGAATGATGGCAGAACAGGTCTCCGGGATAATGATCCCCAGAGCCTGGGGGGAGATGCCTGTCGAGAACTTGAGGTCCTGCAGGCTTCTCCCCGTTGCCAAGTACTGCAGGGTAGCGACGAGCCTCTGCTCCGGAGTGATGGCTTGCCTCATGCAGGTATCCTGCCTGTTGATATAGGGGGTCAGCAAAGCCAACAAACGGTGAAAAACGGGGTCCGTCATCAGGATTATTCTCACGGATCTCACGGAGCAAAGGCGTGACAGAATTGGTCAAGCTGGAGCAACCAATTCTTGGTCCATGAACTCCTCCCCGCCCTGTTCATGGACTGGACTTGTGTCAAAGTAAGGACCCCAACACCAAGCCCCCGCACAGCACGAACTCTACGAGGAGTACGCATACGCAACATAGCTAGAAAACGGTCGGCTGGTCAGAACGAAGTAACAGAAAGCACTGAAGAACAGCAAGGCCTGTGAAGAGCGACCTGAAAATCAGCAACGAGCGGACAAGAACACAATGAAAAATCAATGGGAACTCGCTGCACGCACTGAAGACCAGATACAAACCCACAAGCACAAACTGAACACCAGAAATACGATCTGAAAACCACGAGTCTGAAAAAGCGCGAATCGTCTCTCACCAAACTTTTACTAACACGAGATTAGTAAAAGGAGCCCAAAGGGTGGCGCGCTTGGCACTCAACTACCCTTTAATAGTCTCGTCGTACGTGGTGTACGTCACCGCGTTCTTGACGTTCGGAAATTCCGACAACTTTGTGCGACCGTGTGTATGCAAGACAAGTTTGAGCCAACATCCGTCGGAAAAAAACAATGGATTTTGTTGTCGGAATGTCCGATCAATGTCCGACCGTGTGTACGGGGCAATAGTGTAGCAATATGTTGCTAAATGTTGTACCTTCATTGAATGTAACCATATTGCTACACTTAGAGGTATCTCTCTTCTCTTTTATACCCAGTATGTGACATGACGCTACTCTTATATTCTTATATCAAGACATCGCTTGTATATAAAGTCAGAATGTATTAAAAAATGTTGCTTATCTTGCAAAGTGCTCTCAAACCAAGGTTTTACTGTATATTATGTTGTGTTTTTTTTAAAAAAATTCATTAAGTGTATTTTTTCCCCAAAAAAATTGCGATTAAAAACGTCTGTGTAAATACTGTGTGACATAAAATATTGCAACAATCGCCATTTTATTCTCTAGGGTCTCTGCTAAAAAAAAAGTAAAAAAAAAATAAATTAAAAAAAAAATATATATAAATATATATATATATATATATATATATATAAATATATAATGTGTGTGTGTGTGTGTGTGTGTGTGTGTGTGTGTGTTTGGGGGTTCTAAGTTATTTTCTAGCAAAAACGCTGAACTTCAACTTCCAAACAAAAAGTGCCAGAAAAGACCTGGCATACCTCACAACTTTTTGAGATGGGAGCGGGGGACACCTATTAGCAAAATGTAGGCACAGGACACACCCTCTGCCACGCCCCCTTAAAGGAGAACTTTTATTAAAAAAAAAATTAGTTAAACCAACAAGTGCTTTTTTTTTTTTTACCACTACTATTCCTTTATATTGGCTTTAAATTTACAAATGCGGAAATTTAGAAATCAGATGAAAGGTTTAGTGCTGGGAAATCCTTTTTAATTGATAAAAAATGCATTTTATATACAACTATATAGATCAGACCAAAATGAGGGACAAAGGAGGAGGAAAGCGGGACAGAGGGACATTGCTCCACATCAGGGACAGTCCCTCCAAATCAGGGACAGTTGGGAGCTATGCCTTTAAGTGGCAGGTAACCTATTTCCATTGCTAATTCCTCCTGCCGGGGAGAAGCCTGTGTGATTTTACTGTTCATTAGAAAATAATATATTAGGAGCCTCTCCTGCGATCCGCATCAATTATCCCTGCTCTGCTCCGCGCTCGGAGATGCGGCTCCTGATATTCCCAGCAGGCACTTCACAACTTCCAAAGAAAGTCTTTGTCAGAAATAAAATATAAAAAAACGAAAAAGATCAAAAAAGAAAAAAAAAAAAAAAAGAAAGGAAAAATCCCATCCAGATGTATTATTCATCACTGATAACAAGGGCTCCATCGGGCTCCTGCCTACGCTTTTAACATATGGATCAGCATATTGCTTGATCTACTTTCCAACAGCCTCGGTACGCGATGTCTCTCTCCACATTCACCGCGCAATGCGTAATCGCCAGCCCTGGACGCCTTCTCCCCGCTGACTCCATTTAAAACGAATGTTTTTTTTTTCTTTCTCCTTATGTGTAATATTTGAATGACCCTTTATTTTTTCAACTTTATAATTTTTTGATTGACTGCGTCCTTCCGACCCCGCCCATGTTTTCTAATTTTACAGTTTGCCATGGTTGGTCTATACACTGTGGGGTACATCTGACACCAACTGAACCTTCACTGCAGGTCAATCTTTCTCCAAACTTCCACCCACTGCAGGATTTTATTCATCCCTCTGAAAGGGGGACTCTGATGTAAGGGGGCTGTGAAGGGGACTCTGATGTATAGGAACTCTGATGTAGGTGGACTCTGATAGAAGGGGGCACTGATGTAGGGGTAATCTGATGCTGACTCTAATGTAAGAGGGCCCTGATGTAAGTGGATTCTGATGGGGAATCTTATGTAAGGGGGCTCTGATGGGGACTCTGATGTAAGGGGAGACTCTGGTGTAGGGGGACTCTATTGTAAGGTGGCACTGATGTAGGGGGACTCTGATGCTGACTCTAATGTAAAGGGGCCCTGATGTAAGGGGATTCTTATGTAAGGGTACTCTGATGGGGGCACTGATGCAATGGGACTCTGATGTAAGGGGGCTGTGAAGGGGATTCTGATCTGAGGGGACTCTGATCTAAGGTGGCACTGATGTAAGGGGACTCTGGTGTAAGGGGGGACTCTGATGTAAGGGGACCCTGATACAAAGGGGAAATCTGATGGGGACTCTGATTTAAGAGGGACTCTGATGTAAGGGGGGGGCTCTGATGTAAGGTGGCACTGATGTAAGGGGACTCTGATGGGGGAATCTTATGTAAAGTGGCTCTGATGGGAACTCTGATGTAAGAGGGGCTCTGATGTAGGGGGGGACTCTGTTCTAGGGGGACTCTAATGTAAGGTGGTACTGATGGTATACCTAATTTAAGAGCTTGCCATACTTGTCGGAGGAGGCCTGTAATGCACACAGTGCTCTGGATGGTGGTCTGAAGAGGCCTGTAATGCACACAGTGCACTGGATGGCAGTCTGAGGAGGTCTGTAATGCACACAGTGCTCTGGATGGTGGTCTGAAGAGGCCTGTAATGCACACAGTGCTCTGGATGGTGGTCTGAGGAGGCCTGTAATGCACACAGTGCTCTGGATGGCGGTCTGAGGAGGCCTGTAATGCACACAGAGCTCTGGATGACAGTCTGAGGAGGCCTGGAATGCTGTACAGTGCTCTGAATGGTGATCTGAGGAGGCCTGTAATACACACAGTGCTCTGGAGGGTGGTCTGAGGAGGCCTGTAATGCACACAGTGCTCTTGATGGTCTGAGGAAGCTTGTAATGCACACAGTGCTTTCAATGGTCTGAGGGGGCCTGTAATGCACACAGTGCTCTGCACGGTGGTCTGAGGAGGTCTGAAATGCACACAGTGCTCTGGACAGTGGTCTGAGGAGGCCTGTAATGCACACAGTGCTCTGCACAGTGGTCTGAGGAGGTCTGAAATGCACACAGTGCTCTGCACAGTGGTCTGAGGAGGCCTGTAATGCACACAGTGCTCTGGAAGGTGGTCTGAGGAGGTCTGTAATGCACACAGAGCTCTGGATGACAGTCTGAGGAGGCCTGTAATGCACACAGTGCTCTGGACGGTGGTCTGAAGAGGTCTGTAATGCACACAGTGCTCTGGACGGTGGTCTGAGGAGGTCTGTAATGCACACAGTGCTCTGGATGGCGGTCTGAGGAGGCCTGTAATGCACACAGTGCTCTGGATGGCAGTCTGAGGAGGCCTGTAATACACACAGTGCTCTGGATGGTGATCTGAGGAGGCCTGTAATACACACAGTGCTCTGGAGGGTGGTCTGAGGAGGCCTGTAATGCACACAGTGCTCTTGATGGTCTGAGGAAGCTTGTAATGCACACAGTGCTTTCAATGGTCTGAGGAGGCCTGTAATGCACGCAGTGCTCTGCACGGTGGTCTGAGGAGGTCTGAAATGCACACAGTGCTCTGGACGGTGGTCTGAGGAGGCCTGTAATGCACACAGTGCTCTGCACAGTGGTGTGAGGAGGTCTGAAATGCACACAGTGCTCTGGATTGTGGTCTGAAGAGGTCAGTAATGCACACAGTGCTCTGGACAGTCTGAGGAGGTCTGTAATGCACACAGTGCTCTGGATGACGGTCTGAGGAGGTCTGTAATGCACACAGTGCTCTGGATGGTGTTCTGAGGGGGCCTGTAATGCACACAGTGCTCTGGACGGTGGTCTGAGGAGGTCTGTAATGCACACACTGCTCTGGGCAGTCTGAGGAGGTCTGTAATGCACACAGTGCTCTAGGCAGTCTGAGGAGGTCTGTAATGCACACAGTGCTCTGGACAGTCTGAGGAGGTCTGTAATGCACACAGTGCTCTGGATGACGGTCTGAGGAGGTCTGTAATGCACACAGTGCACTTGATGGTCTGAGGAAGCCTGTAATGCACACAGGGCTTTCGATGGTCTGAGGAGGCCTGTAATGCGCACAGTGCTCTGGACGGTGGTCTGAGGAGGTCTGTAATGCACACAGTGCTCTGGACAGTCTGAGGAGGTCTGTAATGCACACAGTGCTCTGGATGGTGGTCTGAGGGGGCCTGTAATGCACACAGTGCCCTGGACGGTGGTCTGAGGAGGTCTGTAATGCACACACTGCTCTGGGCAGTCTGAGGAGGTCTGTAATGCACACAGTGCTCTGGACAGTCTGAGGAGGTCTGTAATGCACATAGTGCTCTGGATGGTGGTCTGAGGGGGCCTGTAATGCACACAGTGCTCTGGACAGTCTGAGGAGGTCTGTAATGCACACAGTGCTCTGGACAGTCTGAGGAGGTCTGTAATGCGCACAGTGCTCTGGACGGTCTGAGGAGGTCTGTAATGCGCACAGTGCTCTGGACGGTTGTCTGAGGGCTTTGCAGGCGCAAGTTTACGTCAGTTGAC
Source organism: Lithobates clamitans (assembly GCA_037952925.1). Lineage (NCBI taxonomy): Eukaryota > Metazoa > Chordata > Amphibia > Anura > Ranidae > Lithobates > Lithobates clamitans. Next base: position 176,690 of record JBBGZY010002648.1, on the reverse strand, counting down.
GAATATGTGGGGAATGTTCGTTTAGTTTTCAGCATTAGAAACATATCACTGCTGAAAATTATGCCGAAAATGTTTTAGCCAACGAAATTATCACAACTTATATTGTATTGTATTCGTTCGTTTTTCTAGCATGCATGGTCTTGGTCACACGTTCACATTTCACTTTGCAAAATGGAAATAAAAAAAAAAAAAAGAGGAAAAATGAAAAGATTTTTGTCCGCCATCATTTGTAGCACTGGTGTTCTGATTGGTGTAAAATACAATCTTATTGGCTGCAGAGGTGATATCGGATGGCGTGTATTCCTGGCTCTCTGGGGTTCGCAGATTCACAAGTCTCTGTAGGAGAGAGCTCTGCAGAATTTCACATGCTGACTATAAGGACGCTTCCCATTACAACCATTCATTAACACTGACCTTTCCTGCTGACCAGGAAAAACTGAGCTGACAACCCTGCACATGGAATACAGGAGGGGAGTCCGAGGTTCGGGAGGATGGCCTTGTTATAGACGACCTTTCACAAGTCTGTATGAAGACATTCCTGACATATCGCAGCACACAGCACACAGCACACAGCACACAGCACACAGCATACAGGAGCATCTCTCGCCACCTTTTATTCCTAAAAAACATGTCCTTCATCACCAGTCAGTGACTTTGCCTAGGCTGAGATGATGTCATCAGCCTGCTGCAGGCAGGAGGAAGCACTTCCACAGTCTCCCCTCCCCCCAGACTGTACCTTGTAACTCTGTATCAAGGCACAAGGTGAGAGGCTGCAGCAGGGGCTGATCTGGGTCAGACATTTGTGAACACATCCGGGAACTGCACAGCCAGTTTACACAAGTTAAATGATTGTGAGACGGCATCTCAGCCCAGGAAGTAGATGGTGACCCTGGATGATGCCTGAACAAAAACTGTGCCGTCCTTCTGGAGAGAAAATCAGATGAAGGAATTGTCAGGGGGGAGTCCTATGATCTCTGTGAGAGGGAATACATACCTGGAAATGTTACACTGACACAAATCAGTATGAAACAATGTATCTGATGCCCAGCCCATTTTAATTCTCTCTTAGTGAACGTATGAAGTATATTTAGTTCCCCATGATATAACACATGACGCTTTGTTCTCCACCAATCTGATTTCCTTATCTGTTTGCCCTTTTCCTTCAGTCTCTTATGATCCTCACAAGTTCCTTTATGAGGCAAATAGAAATATTTCAACATGAAAACATTGAAATTGTTCCATAAGACCAGACAAGACCAGGTTCTGGTGAAAGAAGGAAAAAGAGAAAAATGTCAGCAAGAACTCTGCTTCAAAAAGGGAAGACACAATCCCAACTGAAAACAGCCTTTTACGCAGACAGAATCTTTATTATATAACATATAGATCTTTATTTGATTATATGATGATCTAGCAATCTTTATTATTTGACATAGAGATCTTTATTATATGATATGGAAATCTATATGATATAGAGATCTTTATTATATGATATAGGAATCTTTATTATATGATATGGAGATCTTTATTATATGATATAGAGATCTTTATTATATGATATGGGGATTTGTATTATACGACATAGAGATCTTTATTATACGATATAGGAATCTTTATTATATGATATGGGGATATTTATTGTATGATATGGGGATATTTATTATATGATATGGGGATATTTATTATATGATATGGGGATATTTATTATATGATATGGGGATATTTATTATATGATATAGAGATCTTTAGTATATGATATGGGGATCTTTATTATTAATAATGTAGAGATATTTTTATATTATCTACAAACTGTTATATGACAGAGAGATCTTTATTAAATGATGTGGAAATCTATATTATTAATAGAGTAGAGATCTTTATCTGATCTTTATTATATGATATAGAGGTCTTTAGTATATGGTGTAGGGATCTTTATTATTTGACGTTAAGATCCCTATTTTATTTTTATTCCATGACGTTGAAATTATTCTTATATGACGCTGAGATCTTTATTATTATTATACAGGATTTATAGCACCAACAGTTTACGGATCGCTTTACAATGTAGAGGGAGGGAGGGAGGACAATACAATTACAATGCAGTGCAGTACAGAGAAGGATTAGGAGGGTCCTGCTCATGGAGCTTACAATCTGATGTATATATCATATCTTTCTTTGATCTTTATCATATGATATAGAGATCTTTAATATACGGTGGAGAGATCTTTAATTGATCTTTTTTATATGATACCACTCAGAGATCACTTTGTATTTTCTCAATGAATACAAAGCATTTTGTGATTGCAGGAGGTGGAGAGTGTTACATCACTGCCTCTCTACCTCGTCCAATCAGATAACGTTTTGCATTCACCACGAGTCAACACTTGTCTCCGCCCCCTACCCACCTCCCAGCACCGCCCCTTTTAGAAAATACAGAACAAAGTATCATGCAACAGTAGATCACCCCCAAGCAACATAAGAAATCCCATCAACAATAGAACCCCCAAAAGCAACAATAGACCCCCTGCAAAATAGACCCCTTTCTGCATCAGTAGATCCCCAACAACATAAGAACCTCCAGTAAAAATATATCCCCCACAAGCAAAAATAGACCCCCAGCAAAATAGACCCCTTCCTGTAGCAGTTGATCCCCCCCAGCAATAATAGATCCCCATACGAGCAACAATAGACTCCCAGTAAAATAACCCCTTCCTGCAGCAGTAGAGCCCCCTCAGCAACATTAGAACCTCCAGCAACAAATAATCCTCCACGAGCAACAATAGACCCCCAGCAAAATAGACCACTTCCTGCTGCAGTAGATCCCCCTTAGCAACATAAGAACCCCCAGCAACAATAGATCCCCATACAAGCTACAATAGACCCCCAGCAAAATAGACCCCTTCCTGCATTAGTGGATCCCCCAACAACATAAGGACCCCCAGTAAAAATATATCCCCCACAAGCAACAATAGACCCCCAGCTAAATAGACCCCTTCCTGTAGCAGTTGATCCCCCCCAAACAACAATAGATCCCCATACGAGCAACAATAGACTCCCAGAAAAATAACCCATTCCTGCAGCAGGAGATCCCCCGCAGCAACATTAGTACCCCCAGCAACAAATAATCCCCCATAAGCAACAATAGACGCCCAGCTTAATAGACCACTTCCTGCTGCAGTAGATCCCCCTCAGCAACAATAGATCCACATACAAGCTACAATAGACCCACAGCAAAATATACCCCTTCCTACAGCAATAGAGCCCCCTCAGCAACATAAGAACCCCCATGAGCAACAATAGACCTTCAGCAAAATAGACCCCCTCCTGCAACAGTAGATCCACCCAGCAACAAAAGACTAGCCTAGTAGCACTATATCCCCCAGTGACAATAGATCACCCAGTAGCCAGCATCGGTAGACCCTCAAGCACACCCCGGCACCCATCGCCAGTACATACATTCAATGCTGGAGGTGCCGTAACTGCGAACCTCTGCGTTCCTGCTGGAAAAAAGCCCACATAGGAATCTTTATTATATGACGTTAATTATTATTATAGAATGTAGAAATCTTTATAGCATGACATTGAAATTATTATTATTATTATATGGCATAGAGATCTTTATTTGACCTTTATAATATTTATACTATATCCAGTTTTTTGTCTTATGTAAGCCGTTCCTAATTGGCTTATCTCCGGGGCTCTTCTTAAACTTTGTTTTTGCTAAGAAAAACCTGCGAGTCATCAGAATATCGGTGACATGTCCATATGGCTGCGGGTCATAATCCGCCGTCAGGGAGAAAAACAAGTGGTGACCAGTTAACCCTTTCCGCCCTGCCAATTGTTCTTTTTTTTTTTCCTATGGCACTCTTCTGTTCCTAATATCCAACCTCTGTGGGGGAGGGGGGGAGGGTCCTGAGTACCAACAGATTTGATGACCCCCCTGATAAGATGCAAACACAAATGAATAGTAGGACAGTACAGATGGTCTCCAGTTAGGACAATAAAGGTTTTGCAGGCAATTTGTCGGGTGATGGCTGGGGTTGGTGCTTCAATTGTCACGGCACCATGATTGTTATGGTGTCAGGGTGGTTTAAGCGCATTATTTATATTATTGCATTGTAATATAAAATTAAATAGTTCAACTCACCATAATGCAGAATCAGTGGGAGCCCCGAGCGTGTCACCTGCCACATTACCTGCCTCCAAATGCAGCTTGTCACTTGCCACGTCGCCTGCCACCAGATGCAGCTTGTCACTTGCCACGTCGCCTGCCACCAGATGCAGCTTGTCACTTGCCACGTCACCTGCCACCAGATGCAGCTTGTCACTTGCCACATCACCTGCCTCCAGATGCAGCTTGTCACTTGCCACATCACCTGCCACCAGATGCAGCCTGTCACTTGCCACGTCACCTGCCACCAGATGCAGCCTGTCACTTGCCACGTCACCTGCCTCCAGCTGCAGCTTGTCACTTGCCACGTCACCTGCCTCCAGCTGCAGCTTGTCACTTGCCACTTCACCTGCCACCAGATACAGCTTGTCACTTGCCACGTCGCCTACCACTAGATGCAGCTTGTCACTTGCCACTTCACCTGCCACCAGATGCAGCTTGTCACTTGCCACGTCGCCTACCACTAGATGCAGCTTGTCACTTGCCACTTCACCTGCCACCAGATGCAGCTTGTCACTTGCCACTTCACCTGCCACCAGATACAGCTTGTCACTTGCCACGTCGCCTACCACTAGATGCAGCTTGTCACTTGCCACGTCGCCTACCACTAGATGCAGCTTGTCACTTGCCACTTCACCTGCCACCAGATACAGCTTGTCACTTGCCACATCACCTGCCACCAGATGCAGCTTGTCACTTGCCACTTCACCTGCCACCAGATACAGCTTGTCACTTGCCACGTCACCTGCCACCAGATGCAGCTTGTCACTTGCCACTTCACCTGCCACCAGATACAGCTTGTCACTTGCCACGTCGCCTGCCACCAGATGCAGCTTGTCACTTGCCATGTCACCTGCCACCAGATGCAGCTTGTCACTTGCCACGTCACCTGCCACCAGATGCAGATTGTCACTTGCCACATCACCTTCCTCCAGATGCAGCTTGTCACTTGCCATGTCACCTGCCACCAGATGCAGCTTGTCACTTGCCACGTCACCTGCCACCAGATGCAGCTTGTCACTTGCCACGTCACCTGCCACCAGATGCAGCCTGTCACTTGCCACGTCACCTGCCACCAGATGCAGCTTGTCACTTGCCACATCACCTTCCTCCAGATGCAGCTTGTCACTTGCCATGTCACCTGCCACCAGATGCAGCTTGTCACTTGCCACGTCACCTGCCACCAGATGCAGATTGTCACTTGCCACATCACCTGCCACCAGATGCAGCTTGTCACTTGCCACTTCACCTGCCACCAGATACAGCTTGTCACTTGCCACGTCGCCTGCCACCAGATGCAACTTGTCACTTGCCATGTCACCTGCCACCAGATGCAGCTTGTCACTTGCCACGTCACCTGCCACCAGATGCAGATTGTCACTTGCCACATCACCTTCCTCCAGATGCAGCTTGTCACTCGGCACGTCGCCTGCCACCAGATGCAGCTTGTCACTTGCCACGTCACCTGCCACCAGATACAGCTTGCCACTTGCCATGTCACCTGCCTCCAGATGCAGCTTGTCACTTGTCATGTCACCTGCCGCCAGATGCAGCTTGTCACTTGTCATGTCACCTGCCACCAGATGCAGCTTGTCACTTGTCATGTCACCTGCCGCCAGATGCAGCTTGTCACTTGCCACGTCACCTGCCACCAGATGCAGCTTGTCACTTGGCACGTCGCCTGCCACCAGATGTAGCATCACTTGTCACATCACCTGCCTTAAATCTGCATCTGGTGGCAGGTGATGTGGCAAGTGACAAGCTGCATCTGAAGGCAGGGGATGTGGCAAGTGACAAGCTGCATCTGAAGGCAGGGGACGTGGCAAGTGACATGCTGCATCTCCTGGGATTGCTTGGGGATAAATGATCAGAAGTGACTCATGCAGATTCTGTAGCAGAGGGAAGAGAGAACCGCTAGAAATCACACTCAGTGCTTTGGATTCAGGCAAGAACACACCATAGGAAGTTGTGCTTTGTTCCTGTTTTATTCACTGGAAGTTCAACATGGCACCTCATAGCAAATAACTCTCTGAGGATCTGAAAACCAAAAAAAATTGTTGCTCTACATAAAGATGGCCTAGGCTATAAGAAGATTGCCCAGACTCTGAAACTGAGCTGCAGCACGGTGGCCTCGACCATACAGCGGGTTTAACAGGACAGGTTCCACTCAGAACAGGCCTCGCCATGGTCCACCAAAGAGGTTGAGGTCACGTGCTCAGCGTCATATCCAGAGGTTGTCTTTGGGAAATAGAGGTATGAGTGCTGCCAGCATTGCTGCAGAGGTTGAAGGGGTGGGGGGTCAGCCTGTCAGTGCTCAGACCATACGCCGCACACTGCATCAAATTGGTCTGCATGGCTGTCGTCCCAGAAGGAAGCCTCTTCTAAAGATGATGCACAAGAAAGTCTGCAAACAGTTTGCTGAAGACAAGCAGACTAAGGACATGGATTACTGGAACCATGTCCTGTGGTCTGATGAGACCAAGATAAACTTATTTGGCTCAGATGGTGACAAGCGTGTGTGGGGGCAACCAGGTGAGGAGGACAAAGACAAGTGTGTCTTGTCTACAGTCAAGCATGGTGGTGGAAGTGTCATGGTCTGGGGCTGCATGAGTGCTGCCGGCACTGGGGAGCTACAGATCATTGAGGGAACCATGAATGCCAACATGTACTGTGATATACTGAAGCAGAGCATGATCCCCTCCCTTCAGAGACTGGGCCACAGGGCAGTATTCCAACATGATAACCACCCCAAACACACCTCCAAGACGACCACTGCCTTGCTAAAGAAGCTGAGGGTAAAGGTGATGGACTGGCCAAGCATGTCTCCAGACCTAAACCCTATTGAGCATCTGTGGGACATCCTCATACGGAAGGTGCAGGAGTCTAAGGTCTCTAACATCCACCAGCTCTGTGATGTCATCATGGAGGAGTAGAAGAGGACTCCAGTGACAACCTGTGAAGCTCTGGTGACCTCCATGCCCAAGAGGGTTAAGGCAGTGCTGGAAAATAATGGCGGCCACACAAAATATTGACACTTTGGGCCCAATTTGGACATTTTCACTTAGGGGTGTACTGACTTTTGTTGCCAGTGGTTTAGACATTAATGGCTGTGTGTTGAGTTATTTTGAGGGGACAGCAAATTTACACTGTTATACAAGCTGTACACTCACTACTTTACATTGTAGCAAAGTGTCATTTCTTCAGTGTTGTCACATGAAAAGATAGAAGAAAAGATTTACAAAAATGTGAGGGGTGTACTCACTTTTGTTGCGATACTGTACATCAGATTCAACATCAAAAAGTTCGCCTCACCAGAGTCTCCCTTACATCAGTGTCCCCATCAAAGTCCTCCCTAACATCACAGTCCCTATCAACGTCCCCTCTTATATCAGAGTTCTCATCAGAGTTCCCCCTATTACCAGAGTCCTCATCAAAGTTCCCCTCACATCAAAGCCCCCCCCCCCCCACATCACAGTTCTCATCAAAGCCCCCCTTACATCAGAGTCCATTTACACTTGGGTTGTCATAAAAGTCCCCCTTATATTAGAGCCCCCCTCGCATTAGAGTCCTCATCAAAGTCCCCCTTCACATCAGGGTCCCCATCAGAGTCCCCTTTACATCAGAGTCCCCTTACATCAGATTACCCATCAAAGTCCCCTCTCACATCATCACTCATCAGCATATCTCCTTTCGTTACAGTCCCCATCAGAGTTCCCCCTAATATCAGTCCCCATCAACCCCCCCCCTTCGCAACAGGGTCCTCATCAGAATTCCCCTTACATCAGGGTCCCCATTCCATCAGAGTCCCCATTCCATCAGAGTCCCTCCTTGCATCAAACCCCCTTTTATTAGAGCCCGTCTCACATTATGGTCCCCATCAAATTCCCAATTGGAGTCCCCCCCTCCCCACATGAGAGTCTCCATCAGCGCCCACCTTACATCAGAAGACTGGATAAAACCTCACAGCGGGGTGCAGTTTGGAGGCTTCCGGGATATTCTAACAATTTGTCACCACAATGTTTACACTGCATGTGATTTGGGTTTATATATTCGATCGCTACATTGTTTATATTTGTGTAATCCTTACCTGGTATTGGCTGGAGGAATGACTGTGTAGCAGCTATTGGTTTTGTTTTATGTAATTATTTCAGGTATTTATATATTTTGTTACGTCTGGAAACGGGAAGTTTATTTTTAATTTTTATTAGTTTATATTGTAAACTGGAAAGCAGCGGCTGATTGGTCGCATTAAGGCAGCGCAGCAAGTTTCCTTTTTTTTTTTGGGGGGGGGGATAAATGAGGGCGGGGTTTCTCTGGCACAGAAGGGGTGCGTGATATTACATGTCATATTCCTCCGCAGATTGTTTACATCACACATTTGCGGTGACAGCTGAAAACATGTTCTCATGGAAACGATACTGCGCGGAGTCCGCGATGAGAAGGGAATTCGCCGAGCGGTAAACATACGTAAATGAAATCATGTCAGTAAACAAGGAACACAGCGGCTGTACACAAGGCGGTTTGTTTAATAAACGCAAAGCGGCGTAACCCCCGGCAACGGATTTCATTCTCTTCTAATCGGGTGAAAGGCGGAATCTGGTTGCTAAGGGTTACAGGACATCGGGGATCGTTACTATTGGTTTGCGTTATCTTGTTAAGCAAGTTCAAATGTCAATTTATCTTATCACACTATGTAGGGTGTGTGTGCGTTTCTGTGTGCGGTTTTCATGCATTGTTGTGATTTGTAAAGAGCGACAAACACGCCACAAACAAGGAAACTTTTTTTTAGAGCTTTGCACAGTTAAGCCGCCCGTTTAGCCGCGTGTTCGCGTTTTTTTCTGCGTCCTGCATGATGTGTTTCAAGTGCCGCTAACCGCGCAACACGCAGTTTTTGCGTTTCTTAAATGCATGAAAAATTGCATAGTTCGCGCATGACAACATGACAACTGTGATGTGAAGGCAGCCGAAGCCCCCAATTCACACTACATAGGACATTATGTGTACGCTCATTTCAGTGGGACGCCCCACATGTGGCAAGTCCCCATCAAAGCCCCCCTTACATCAGAGTCCCCATCAAAGCTCCCCCCTTACATCAGAGTCCCCATCAAAGCCCCCCTTACATCAGAGTCCCCATCAAAGCCCCCCTTACATCAGAGTCCCCATCAAAGCCCCCCTTACATCAGAGTCCCCGTGAAAGTCCCCCCTTACATCAGAGTCCCCATCAAAGCTCCCCCCTTACATCAGAGTCCCCGTGAAAGTCCCCCCTTACATCAGAGTCCCCATCAAAGTCCCCATGAAAGTCCCCCTTACCTCAGAGTCACTGTGAAAGCTCCCCCCTTACATCAGAGACCCCATCAAAGTCCCCCTTACATCCGAATCCCCGTGAAAGTCCCCCCTTACATCAGAGTCCCCGTGAAAGTCCCCCTTACATCAGAGTCCCTATCAAAGTCCCCCTTACATCAGAGTCTCCATCAAAGTTCCCCTTACATCAGAGTCCCCATCAAAGCTCCCCTTACATCAGAGTCCCCATCAAAGTCCTCCCTTACATCAGGGTCCCCATCAAAGCTTCCCCCTTACATCAGAGTCCCCATCAAAGATCCCCTTACATCAGAGTCCCCATCAAAGTCCTCCCTTACATCAAAGTCCCCATCAAAGCTCCCCTCTTACATCAGAGTCCCCATCAAAGTCCTCATCAAAGTTCCCCTTACATCAGAGCCCCCATCAAAGCTCCCCTTACATCAGAGTCCCCATCAAAGTCCCCCATACATCAGAGTCCCCATCAAAGTCCCTCCTTACATCAGAGTCCCCATCAAAGCTCCCACCTTACATCAGAGTCCCCATCAAAGCTCTCCCCTTACATCAGAGTCCTCATCAAAGTCCCTCCTTACATCAGAGTCACCATCAAAGCTCCCACCTTACATCAGAGTCCCCATCAAAGCTCTCCTCTTACATCAGAGTCCCCATCAAAGTCCCCCTTACATCAGAGTCCCCATTAAAGTCCCTCCTTACATCAGAGTCCCCATCAAAGCTCCCATCTTACATCAGAGTCCCCATCAAAGCTCCCCTCTTACATCAGAGTCCCCATCAAAGTTCCCCTTACATCAGAGTCTACATCAAAGCTCCCACCTTACATCAGAGTCCCCATCAAAGCTCTCCCCTTACATCAGAGTCCCCATCAAAGTCCTCCTTACATCAGAGTCCCCATCAAATCTCCCCTTACATTAGAGTCCCCTCAAAGTCCCTCCTTACATCAGAGTCCCCATCAAAGTCCTCCCTTACATCAGAGTCCCCATCAAAGTCCCTCCTTACATCAGAGTCCCCATCAAAGTCCTCCCTTACATCAGAGTCCCCATCAAAGTCCTCATCAAATCTCCCCTTACATCAGAGTCCCCTCAAAGTCCCCCTTACATTAGAGTCCCCATCAAAGTCCCCCCCTTACATCAGAGTCCCCATCAAAGCTTCCCCTTACAACAGAGTCCCCATCAAAGTCCCCCTTAAAACAGAGTCCGCATTAGAGTCCCCGTTACAACAGAGTCTAATCTTACATCAGATTCATCATCAAAGTTCCTATCATCAGAGTCCCCATCAAAGTCCCCCTCGCATCAGAGCCCGTCTCCCTTCCCCCCATAAAAGTCCTCCTTTCAACAGTGTCATCTACAAAGTTCCTCTTACATCTGAATCCCCACCAAAGTCCCCCATCACAACTAAGTTTCCATTAAAGTCCCCCTTACATCAGAGTCCCCATCAGAGTCCTCCCTTAAATCATAGTTCCCATCAAAGCTCCCCTCTTTACATCAGAGTCCCCATCAAAGCTCTCCCCCTTACATCAGAGCCCCCCCCCCACACACATTCAGAGTCCCCATCAAAAGTCGAAGCAGTACATTACGTGTACGTGCGTTTCAATAGGTTATCCTATACGGGGCAAATGAGGCAAAGAAGCTCAACTATCTCTTTCAGCTGTGTGCTTTTTTGCTGTGAGTTGTTTTTTTTTTTTTTTTTTTGAGGCGCGGAAAGCGACACACGTGTTTTTTGCTTGTGTAAAAATGAGTGGCAAAACATGCAGTTAAAAAGCATTGCGAAGCTCGAGGCTCAGAAAGGTACATAAGCTTCCTTGCCTCATTTGCCCCGCTTATGACAGTCCATAGAGATGAATGAGCTGCCCTATGTGTGAGGCACAACACCAAAAACAACAGCCTAATGTCCCGGGACACGGGGTGAATGGGAGCTCAGAGCTCGCTCACATCACATGTGCTGAGCTGGTCAACAAAGTCCCAACGCATAGAAAAGGCAAAAAGCTTTCCTTTGTATTGTGACAGTTCCCACCAACGTGCTGCATCTGTGTGCGCAGAAAAATAACCCTCCCCCCCCCTCTCTTACCAATAGATATTATTTTTTATGTTTTTTTTTTTTTTTTTTACATTGTGCTTTATTTAGCACTTCCATGTAATAATCACACACATAGGTTGGACTTGATGGACTTGTGTCTTTTTTCAACCTCACCTACTATGTAACTATGTGTCTCTCCTAAATAAGATGTTCTCTGGGCCCTCTGCCTGTGCAAAGGTGTGCCACGGGGCTCGGGTCCCAAGAGAGGCCTGCGGCCTGTTTGCACATGCGTTGGAACCTGACGTTCTGATGTAAGGGGGACTTTGATTGGGACTCTGATGTAAGGGGGGAGCTTTGATGGGGACTCTGATTTAAGGGGGACTTTGATGGGTACTCTGATGTAAGGAGGACTTTGATGGGGACTTTGATGTGAAGGGGGCTTCTGATGGGGACTCTGATGTAAGGAGGACTTTGATGGGGACTCTGATGTAAGGGGAACTTTAATGGGGACTCTGATGTAAGGGAGGACTTTGATGGGGACTCTGATGTAAGGAGGACTTTGATGGGGACTCTGATGTAAGGGGGACTTTGAGGGGACTCTGATGTAAGGGGGACTTTGATGGGGACTCTGATGTAAGGGGGGAGCTTTGATGGGGACTCTGATGTAAGGGGGAGATTTGATGGGGACTCTGATGTAAGGGGGAGATTTGATGGGGACTCTGATATAAGGGGGAGCTTTGATGGGGACTCTGATATAAGGGGGAGCTTTGATGGGGACTCTGATGTAAGGGAGGACTTTGATGGGGACTCTGATGTAAGGGAGGACTTTGATGGGGACTCTGATGTAAGGGGGGAGCTTTGATGGGGACTCTGATGTAAGGAGGACTTTGATGGGGACTCTGATGTAAGGGGGACTTTGATGGTGACTCTGATGTAAAGGAAGACTTTGATGGGGACTCTGATGTAAGGAGGACTTTGATGGGGACTCTGATGTAAGGGAAGACTTTGATGGGGACTCTGATATAAGGGGGAGCTTTGATGGGGACTCTGATGTAAGGGGGGAATTTCATCAGGACTCTGATGTAAGGGGGGCTTTCATCGGGACTCTGATGTAATGAGGGACTTTCATCGGGACTCTGATGTAAGGGGGGCTTTTATGGGGACTTGCCACGTATAGGGCATCCCACTGAAGTGCGCCAGCTTCCGATGCATGCGCAAAGACTGAAAACAGGTAAGTCCAAAACCTTCCCTGTCTGTATACAGAAAATCCCCCATTCTTGCACAGATGCACCAATGGCTTTGCCAGGACCCAAAGGCTGTACAAAGCCTATGTGCGCATGCGCCGTATCGTTGGCGCCAGAGGTCGGGGGGGGGGGGCAGAGCCTGCACAGCGCAGGACTGACCTTCTGCTTTAAAAGCAGTTCTGTTTCTTTAAACCTCTTGCCGAGTGCATCACTTAGATGTACGGTGGCAAGGTGGCTCTCCTGCGTCAGATCACGTACCTAGTAGCAGCATTTTGACAGATTTAACCCCTTTTCGTCCGTTAGCGGGGGGGGGGTTAAACCCGCCCCACTAGTGGCCGAACAGTGCCGCTTTACCACTGACACCCGGGGATGCTCAGTGCGAAAGGGGTCCTAGGGGTGTACTCACTTTTGTAGCCAGTGGTTTAGACATTAATGGCTGTGTGTTGAGTTATTTTGAGGGGACGCCAAATTTACACTGTTATACAAGCTGTACACTCACTACTTTACATTGTAGCAAAGTGTCATTTCTTCAGTGTTGTCACATGAAAAGATAGAAGAAAAGATTTACAAAAATGTGAGGGGTGTACTGACTTTTGTGAGATACTGTAGAGCTTTTTTTATTCTCATTCAAATTATGACTCTAATCACGATTGAAAAAGCTATTTCTTTTTCCCTGCATGCTGTAAAATAATTAAATTGACAAAACAATCTTTTGATATCCTACAAACAAGAGACAGTTCTCTGAAATCACTGAACATCTTCCAGGCTGTCTGATCTTTTCAGTTGTACCTCCAGAGGATTGGATGACGAGACGGAGAATTGCCCCCATACAGATCAACTGCAACAAAGTAACAGAAATCGAGCGCATTAAAATGACTTTTTCCGGCCTTCTCTTCCGTCTTGCACAGTTGTAATTGGCTCCTCTCCTGGACTAAAAAGGCTTCCTCTGATTTCACTGCACACTGTGAGCTTCTCTTTTTGGGGGGGGGGCAGCAAACAACCCCCCCTCCCTGTGGTCGGCGGCAAACCCCCCACCCTGGCACTTACCCCATCGGTTGCAGGCAGATGGGCTCCTACAGGCGGCGGGTTGCGGGCTCTTATGGGCAGCGTGCAGCGACTCCTGTGTCCTCTCTGCATCACGGCACATCCCTCCTCCTCCTAGGCGTCCAATAGGATCGCCTGTCCTTTCAGACAATCGGATGACCGGTGTCAAAACCCGCTTCCTGATTGGCCGGGAGGAGGATCAGTGTGACAACAGCGAGTATTGATTCGCTGCTGTAACACACCTGCGTGGGCTCGGAGTGCACTCTCTGCGACCTGAGTCCACCCTCTATTGAAGCCTATTAGAGCCTCTGTCTCTAATTGGTGCTTCAAAAAAACAGCCCCCTCCGCTTTGGGATCCATGCGCCGGTGTCCTGCATGGATAGGGGAGGCGGCAATGGACAAAGGGGGGGGGGGGGCGGCACCCGTGAACCCTTAATGGACGGGCCTCCCTGGTCCCTAGGCTTGGGTCACACTGCCGCGATCTGAAAGTCGTGCGACTTACGGTGAGACTCTGGCGACTTGAGTACTACTTTAGGCACAAGTTGGATAGAAGTGGCCTTGAAGTAGTACAGGAACCTTTTTTTAAAGTCGGAATAACTTCAGTAGTGCTTATTAAAACAGCTCTCGTTAACTAACATGAGAGCTGTAGGGTGGGGGGGGGGGCGGCACCCGTGCACCCTTAATGGACGGGCCTCCCTGGTCCCTAGGCTTGGGTCACACTGCCTAAAGTCGGAGTAACTTCAGTAGTGCTAATTAAAACAGCTCTCGTTAACTAACATGGAATTTCCCATGTCATGCAACTTGTCGCAAGTCGCATCCCAAGTCGCAGCAGTGTGACCCGAGCCTCAGGACTGAGGCGGGGCGCTGTGATGTTTTCAGAAAGCGATGTACAGCACCCTGCCGGCCCCTCCCGCCAGCCATGATCTCCCAGCATTGATAAGAGAAGCACAGAGACACAGTGATCGCATCAACAGGTCTAAAATTATGTACGTCATAAAAAATAGAAAGGTTTTATTTAAAAACTTCATTAGCATGTTGATGAGGGGAGAGGGAGGGAGCAGGGGAGAAAAAAATATCAGCAGATTAAACTGCAGGCTTTTTAATGGAAAAGGAAGCCATATGCAAGCAATAAAACGGTTTGGCTTCCTGGGAGAGCTCGTTCGATATCCATCATAGCCCCATAGAACGTGGATCATCATCATCCAGATGAGCTGTACAGCCAATTTGTGTGAAGTCTCTAAGTATCTTCTAACGTACCTCTCCTTCCAATGGTGGAAAACTAGGAGATGTGAGCCGTAATACTTTTATTGCATTTACACGTTTTTATCATATCTGCCAAAAGCCATGGCGATCGATACAGAAAGGAACTCTTTACAGTCTGAGTGGTTAAAGCAGATGTAAAACCCAATCACTAAAATCTCACAGAAGCTTTAACATGTTCACGACGTTCCAAAAGAGTTCATTAAAGTGGCCCCTGCAAAAAGGATTTAGGAAAAGATTTTAAAGCTGAACTTAAAGTGGAAATTTTTAAAACTGCTCATTTAGTGGGGCTCCCTTAATGTGCAAGGTTTAAATGCTCGGTTTTGTCTAGAGCAGTGTTTGTCAAGCTTTTCTCAGTCATGGCGCCCACATCAGAGGTCCTCCCATCACATTAGAGTTCCTCCCATCACATCAGAGGTTCCTCCCATCACATCAGAAGTCCCCCCATCATATCAGAGATACTATATAACATCAGAGGTTCTCCATCACATCAGTGACCCTCCCATCCATCACATCAGAGGTTCCCCCATCACATAAGAGTTTCCCATCACATCAGAGGTCCCCCCATCACATCAGAAGCCCCCTCCGTTATCACATCAGAGGTCCTCCCATTACATCATAGGCCCCACTTCACATCAGAGGTTCCCCCCATCATATCAGAGGTCCTCCCATCACATCAGAGGTCCCCGATCACATCAGAGGTCCTCCCATCATGTCAGAGGTCCCCCATCACATCAGACATTCCTCCATCACATCACAGGTCCTCCTATCACATCAGAAGTTCCTCCATCACATCAGACGTTCCTCCATCACATCAGACGTTCCTCCATCACATCAGAGGTCCCCCCATCACATAAGAGTTTCCCGTCACATCAGAGGTCCTCCTATCACATCAGAGGTCCTCCCATCACATCAGAGGTCATCCCATCACATCGGAGGTTCCCCCATCACATCTGAGGCTCCTTCCATCACATCAGAGGTCCTCCCATCACATCAGAGGTCATCCCATCACATCAGAGGTCCCCCCATCACATCTGAGGCTCCTTCCATCACATCAGAGGCTCCTCCTATCACACCAGAGGTCCCCAATCACGTCAGAGGTCCTCTCATCACACCAGAGGTCCCCATCACATCAGAGATCCTCCTATCACATCAGAGGTTCCTCTCATCACATCAGAGGTCCTCCCATTACATTAGAGCCCCCCCCCATCACATCAGGGTTTCTCCTGTTACATCAGGGGTCCTCCCATCACATCAGAGGTCTCCCATTGCATCAATGTCCTCCCATGGCATTGGAGGTTCTCCCATTGAGGTCCCCCTTCACATTATAGGTTCCCCCATCACATCAGAGGTTCCCCCATCACATCAGAGGTCTTACCACAATATCAGAGGTCCCCCCATCACATCAGAGGTCCTCCCATCACATCAGAGCCCCCCCATAACATCAGAAGACCTCCCATCACATCAGAGGTCCTCCCATCACATCAGAGGCCCTCCCATCACATCAGAGGCCCTCCCATCACATCAGAGGTCCCCCCATCACATCAGAAGTCCTCCCATCACGTCAGAGGTTCCCCTATCATATCAGATGTTCCTCCATCACGTCAAAGGTCCCCCCATCACATCAGAGGTTCCCCCATCACATCAGATGTTCCTCCATCAAGTCAGGGGTTTCCCCATCACATTAGAGGTTCCACCATACCATCAGAGGTCCCCTATCACATCAGATGTTCCTCCATCACGTCAGAGGTTCTCCTATCACATTAGAGGTTCCCCCGTCACATCAGAGGTCCCTCATCACATCAGAGGTCCTCCCATCTCACCAGAGGTTCTCTCATCACATTATCAGCGGTCCCCCATCAAATCACAGGTTCCTCCATCACATCAGAGGTTCCACCATCACATCAGAGGTCATCCTATAACATTAGAGGTCCCCCCATCACATCAGAGGCTCCTTCCATCACATCAGAGGCTCCTCCCATCACATCAGAGGTCCCCCAATCACATCAGAGGTCCTCCCATCACACCAGAGGTCCCCATCACATCAGAGATCCTCCTATCACATCAGAGGTTCCTCTCATCACATCAGAGGTCCTCCCATTACATTAGAGGTCCCCCCATCACATCAGAGGTCTCCCATTGCATCAATGTCATCCCATGGCATTGGAGGTTCTCCCATTGAGGTCCCCCTTCACATTATAGGTTCCCCCATCACATCAGAGGTCTTTTCATCATATCAGAGGTCCCCCCATCACATCAGAGGTCCTCCCATCACATCAGAGCCCCCCCCATCATATCAGAGGTCCTCCCATCACATCAGAGGGTCCTCCCATCACATCAGAGGTCCTCCCATCACATCAGAGGTCATCCTTTAATATTAGGGGTCCCCCCATCACATCGGAGGCTCCTTCCATCACATCAGAGGTCCCCCAATCACATCAGAGGTCCTCCCATTACACCAGACGTCCCCCATCACATCAGAGATCCTCCTATCACATCAGAGGTTCCTCTACTAACATCAGAACAGAAAAAGGAAGTTCCCCTTTGGATTTGGACTTTACCGGCACTTACATAATTGTAATACATGAGAGGCCCTCCCATCACATCAGAGTTTCTCCTATCACATCAGAGATCCTCCCATCACATCAGAGGTCTCTCATTGCATCAATGTCCTCCAATGGCATTGGAGGTTCTCCCATTGAGGTCCCCCATCACATCAGAGGTCCCCCCATCACATCAGAGGTTCCCCCATCACATCAGATGTTCCTCCATCACATCAGAGGTTCCCCCATCACATCAGATGTTCCTCCATCACGTCAGAGGTTCCCCCATCACATTAGAGGTTCCCCCATCACATCAGCGGTCTCCAATCATAGCAGAAGTTCCTCCATCACATCAGATGTTCCCCCATCACATTAGAGGTTCCCCCATCACATCAGAGGTCTTCCCATCACATCAGAGGTCTTCCCATCACATCAGAGGTCCCCCATCACAACAGAGGTTCTCCCATCACATTAGGGGTTACCCCATCACATCAGGGGTTACCCCATTACATCAGAGGTTTTCCAATCACATCAGAGGTACTCTATAATATCAGGAGTTCCCCCATCACATCAGAGGTCCTCCCATCGCATCAGAGGTTCTCCAAATACATCAGAGGTCCCCCATCAAACCAAAAATTCCCTCATTATATCAAAGGTCCTCCCATCGCATCAGAAGTCCTCCCCTCATATTAGAGGTTCCCCCCATTACATTAAAGGCCCCAGTATCACATCAGAGGTTCCTCCATCACATCAGAGGTTCCTCCATTACACCAGTGGTTCTCCCATCACATTAGAAGTCTGCCATCATGTCAATGGTCCATACATCACATCAGAGGTTCCTCCATCACGCCAGAATACGCCTCTCTACATCAGAAGCCACCATAACATCCGAGGTCTCACCATCACTACAGAGACGCTCCTAGAAATAGTCCACTGTTATCAAGCATGTGCATTTGTGACTGAAAGATTTCCTGTAGACTGGCTTAAAAAACGTTGCTTCTACAGGAGTTTTGTGTTCTGCCTGTAGAAGAAGCTCAATGTTATCCTATGTGTCCATGCCCATTAGGACGATTACAGGCATATTTAGAGCTAAGCATTTAGAGGCAAGGAAAAAAAAAACCTTTTTGGTTGCATTTCTGATTGGAGCTTTCTGGCAGAAAAAAATGCTAAACTCTCCGAAACTATATGAGCATTTTTTTTCTGCCAAGGGAACCAGCATTTTTTTAAAGCCCAGTGGGCATGGAGCCAAAGAGGCTGCAGGAGATCAGCAGCACCGATATGCAAATACAGAGGAAAATAAAGTCAAAACACGTATTTTATTTTTTAAAAAGTGACAATTAATTATGTTACAGTTCTTCACAAATAAATTATTTGTCATCCATGGATTAATTCTTATATATGATAATTTGCCACATAAGAGTGGGGTAGTTCTCTTCCTTTAGGGCTCGCTTGTACTTGCAGTGTCTCTGAGGTGATACAGTGGGTATAGAAAAGAATCGTCCTTCTTTAATATAATCCCATTTTGTTGCTCTGCAGCCTGAAATGAAGACAGACACAGTTTTTGGTTTACCCAGCTGTGTTTACTCAGTGCAACTTATAACAGCCAAGTGAAAGATATAACACCAACATGTCAGGAAAAAATAATACAAAATAAAAAACAGAATCACTGAGTTGGAAAAAGGATCACCCCCTCCTAGAAATGACTTTTAAACTCAATCAGGTGTAGCTAATCGCCTTCTCAATGGCACACAAAGCCATTTGATTTTCAACTGCGGTCATTTTGATTAGCTCAGCATGAAAAGAGCTTTCCTGGAGCATTTCAGTCCCTGTTAGTGCAACTGAAGCAAACAGTCAGCTATGGGTGGCAAGGAGCTGTCAGGGACAGGCACAAGTCAGGAGGAGGATACAAAGGCTTTATCAATGCCTAGAAGCACAGTGAAGTCTATTATTAAGAAGTGGGAGGTATTTGGTACAACACAGACCCTCCCTGGATCAGGACGTCCCTCCAAACTGGATGAAAGAGCCAGGAAGGAAACTGGTCAGAGAAGCAACCAAGAGGCCTACAGCAACCCTGACAAAGAGTGGCCATTGTGTGTATGTGACAACAATATCACAACTTCTCCACTATTTTGGCTTGTATGGGAGAAGGTTTGCAAGAAAAAAAGCCACTCCCCAAGAAAGGCCACATGTAGTAACAATTGAGCTGTGCTCATCACATTGATAGAACATTGATTAGCAGCTTTAACCCTGAAAATGATGCACCTCTAACATTCACAGTCTATTTCCTCTGCATATCTCCACTGCAGATTATTGCTCCTCTAGATTCCTCTTTTCTTGTACAAATCCTCCACTGCAAAACTGTTGCTTCACTTCCATTAAGACAAGAAGGGATCACTCTGAATAACCCCAGCTTGCCGGCTGTACTTTGTTCTTGTAATAAAGTCTCTGAATGGTGTCGCTTGAGCAAATCAATAAGCCAGAGGCATACAATACCTCTCCCCTATGGCTCAGTGAATTTGGTAGCTACACAGTCTCTTGGAAGGTATTACCGGAATGCTTTACCAGGCCAGAGATACTCGGTACCTCTCCCCGACGGCCTAGCACATGGTAATAAGCGGACTACTGTTCCCAGCCAGTCCATAACTGCAAACGCTGCGTTCCCTGGCCACAGCATTCTGCACTACTCTCAACAATTTTCCTGTTGGTCTCTTCACGTTGACCTTCGCCAAAGCACCAGTCCTGTGTTCCCCGGTCACAAGACTCTCTTCTATTCTCAACAGTCCTCCTTTGATTTCTTCCTCACTCACCTTCTCCAAAGTGCAAGACCTGTGTTCCCCGGTCACAGCAGCCTGACGCTAACTCCATGGTACAAGGTCTTTATCCAGGAATCAATCCTAGCGGCTACTCCGGCCCTCCTCCGCGCTCGGCGCGCCCCCCACTTGGGAATGCCCTGCGGCAGCTACCTACAACTCCATTCTCCTTTTCCTGCACGTCAGAACTCCCCTGGCAGCATGTGACCTCAGCTTATATGGGAGGCCTAACCCCCTGCCAATACCGAATGGGAATTGGTCAGAGCTCCTCACATGAGCTGCCTGCCACTCAAACTTCAGATCCAACCTCTGTTCCAGAACAATCTTCCTGAAAGCAGGGGAGGCGTCTCTGAAGTCAGAGCACAGGTGATCACACCCACTACTACACTAAACACCCCCAGCCCCATATCAAAACAAACAGGCCTAACCTAAAGTACGGGCCTGTCTAAATTTGCCTACACTGATATCTTAAACACAGAAAAATCCTATTCTAGCACCTACCTAAAGGTAGAGGGTGCTGGCTGTATGTTTTGGGTTGTTGTCCTGCTGGAAGGTTAACCTCCGCCCCAGTCTCAAGTCTTTTGCAGACTCTAACAGGTTGCCCTGTATTTGGCTCCATCCATCTTCCCATCAACTCTGACCAGCTTCACTGTCCCTGCTGAAGAAAAGCATCCCCACAACATGATGCTGCCACCACCATGTTTCACGGTGGGGATGGTGAGTTTAGGGTGATGTGCAGTGTTAGTTTTCCGCCACACATAGCGTTTTGCTTTTAGGCCAAAAATTTTAATTTTGGTCTCATCTGTCCAGAGCACCTTCTTCCACATGTTTGCTGTGTCCTCCACATGGCTTCTCATAACCTAACCCTGTTTTAAACTTCTCCACAACTTTATCCCTGACCTGTCTGGTGTGTTCCTTCGCCTTCATGATACTGTTTGCTCACTTAGGTTCTCTAACAAACCTTTGAGGGCTTCACAGAACAGCTGTATTTATACTGAGAGTAAATTACACAGGTGGACTCTGTTTACTAATTAGGTGACTTCTGAAGGCAATTGGTTCCATTCGATTTTAGTTAGGGGTATCACAGTAAAGGGGGCTGAGTACAAATGTACCCCCACACTTTTCACATATTTATTTGTAAAAAAATTTGAAAACTATTTTATCATTTTCCTTCCACTTCACAATAATGTGCCACTTTGTGTTGGTCTATCACATAAAATCCCAATAAAATACATTTACATTTTTGGTTGTAACATGACAAAATGTGGAAAATGTCAAGGGGTATGAATACTTTTTCAAGGCACTGTACATTGTCCAGGTGAATGAGGTCTAGGGCCCCTTTCACACTTGTGCGACTTGTCCTGCGACTTGGGACTGCGAAGTCGCAAGATAAGTCGTTCCCCCATGATTTCCAATGATAATCATTCATAGATGTGCGACTTCAAGTCGTGCCGACTTCAAAGTAGTCCCTGTACTACTTTGGTCCGACTTTCATGCAAGTTGAGGTCTATAGACCAAGTTTACCTGAAATCGCGGCAAAAACCGTGGTAAAATCGTTGCTGCTTTTAAGTCGCGGCAGTGTGAAAGGGGGCCTAAAGGTGCAACCCAATTTGCAGCATGTCCGGGGGTCACTCTACCGCTGCAGATGTCCCACCAAATGGGGACCTGTTTGCATTCTGTGGAAGGGTGAGCTTGGCATGGGGAAAGATTGTGGTTTTTTCCAATTCTTACACTTCCTGGTCGGAACCGGCTGCGCCGGCGGCCATTTCTGGCCCCACCTCCATGTCATCAATTATTTATAATTTATGATCCATGATGGTATTTATGGCAATTATTTATAATAAAGTAAAAAATTGATATCTGCGCTAAGTGATTAAGTGATTTAAGTGATATGCGCTGTTCTCGTACCCTTTGGTAATTGATTTTAGCGTGCGCTTTCACACATTAGTAGCTATACTTTTTAATAAATATTTTTCACCTGGGGTGTTTAATTCACCCAATGAGCTCTTATGCATCATTTCACGCAACCTATGGCAGCGCTTCCCTGTTTTGCCGGTGAGGCATTTAAGGCGCAGGCGTGTGGGCGTACCCCTGGTGACGTCACATCTGACGAAACGAGCGTCGGAACGCTACGCACACACGTTCTGCGCATGCGCGATCTGATTTTAAACGGACTTGTATGTCCTTTTTTTCCTTGCAAGGATCATTGCTGCATTTTTATATCTGTTTTGGAGTTTTTGTATTACTCCTTTTTTTTTTTAAATAAAACGCTTTGGGAAGACTTTCTACACTATTGGAGCCTTTCTTCTTTTTTTACATTATCATCTCCTGCTGTCCACACCACTGGGACTCCAATGGATGTCTATGGATCTTTCCGGAGAGGAACGCCAGAGCTTTCCGTCGGTGAATCTTTGATTCCACTAAAAGCGCTGTTTGACCCCCTTTGAGTAAGGGAGGTCGCAGGCTTTCTGGTAAGCCTTTTATCTTAACGAGGTGACGGGAAACACGGTGATGAGCACCCGATCTACGTTACATGCTGCACTTTGAAGTCACTATATTGGATTCCAGCAATATAGGAACATTTTTTATTTACATCGTTTTGCACTTTTGTGTGTTTTGTATGCGACTTTGGTTTCACTATGCATTGGCACAATTTATTACATTGCACTGCTAGCTGCACTTTATTTGAATTTATGCTATTCGTGTTTAGGTTATATTGCATATTTATAAATATTGTGTTGTACCTACTCTATATATGTTCTCATGCACAGGGTCATTTTCTGCTTTAACCGAGCGCTGCACTTTATTATTTGCAATTACTTTTAATACTCAGTATTTTGTTCAACTCTAGGTCATCCCTGGATGGGCACGTGGGTATCTCTAATAGCAACTTTGTAACTATGTAACAAGACAAAGGATGTGATTGTGACATGTTTCATCTCTGTTTATTAGTGACTGGGCTAAATCAGGCGTTCAAAAATCTCTTTGTCGGAAGGTAACAATAGAAACTTGTGTTGTGCACTTTTTTTCCATTAACAAGCAGCCCCCACGTTCAGGCTCATCCACCCCCCCACCCCCCCTCCGGTGTACAAAGAATGGAAGCTTTTATGTCAGCCGCTGAGGATCAGGGTGACGCAGCATCACGCAGGGGGGTCACAGACCGCGCACAGGGGTGGGGGGGTGGGGGTGGGGGGGGGTTACACAATCCACAACGTTGTCTATAGGAGTGATCCCCCCCCCACCCGACATGTGAGCTGTGCACTAATTCCAGGGTCTTGTGAAAATCACAAGGAAGGCATTAAAGCACCAGACGCCAAAGACGAAACATTTACCGAATGGAAAAACTATCCTTGGAAATTATCCCGATTACATAAATATTTGTATCGCCCATCAGCGAGTTATGACACATTATCATTTTACTAAAGAGAACAGGGAGGCGGGACTTTAAATGTTAAATGAAGTACGCGGAGGGTCAAGTATTGTGTGGCATTATAATTGACATATCTATAATATATATATATATATATGTATATATACACAGTATATATATATATATATATATATATATATATATATATATATACACATATATATATACAGTATATATATACATATATATAAAGTATATATATATATATACATTGTAGGAGTAGGACATTTGTCTCAAAATTCATATTCGAGATAAAATTGATATACTACACATATAATTAAATACCTGCATGGAATAAGATATTAAAATAAAAAAAGCTTTATTTCATACAGCAATACATAATACACAAATAATCCAACAAAAATTGATGGCACATGAAACATATAGAAAAGCCCAAAATTGGATAGTACATGATTAGGATATAGTCAAATACATAATACATGAACAGAATCCACAATGACCTGGTAGGATGAAGTATGCGATTTGAACACGACATCTGTTGGCTCAACGCGTTTCGTAACTCGATGTCACTCATCAGGAACAAGTGTGTACATGTGCCAGATATCTCTGTAATGATATATTGTGCATTTCTAGTAGGTCTAATATAGATTATCATTTTAGTATTATTTTGGTGCGGCGGTCTGGTCATAACGGTGAAATAAAGACTTGCAATTTGCATGAATTAATTGGCAATTTTTTTTTTACTATTATTATTTCAGATACTTATAGAGCGCTGTCAATTTACGCAGCGCTTTACATATACATTGTACATTCACATCGGTCCCTACCCTCAAGGCATAGCTCCCAACTGTGCCTGATTTGGAGGGACTGTCCCTGATTTTAGGGGGGACTGTCCCTGATTTGGCCCAATGTCCCTCCTCACTTGTCCCTCATTTTGGTCTGATCCATATAGTTGTATATAAAATGCACTTTTTATCTTTCAAAAAGTGTTTCCCAGTGCTAAACCTTTCATCCAATCTCTAAATTGCTGCATTTGTACATTTTAAAAGCCAATATAAAGGAATAGTAGTGGTAAAAAAAAAGCCCTTGTGGATTTAATTAACCTTCTTTTTGGTTAATTCTCCTTTAAGGGGGTGTGGCAGGGGGCGTGTCCTATACCTACATACATTTGCTGGTAGGTGTCCCTCATTCCCATCTCAAAATGTTGGGAGGTATGACATTGTACATTCACATATCAGTCCCTAACCTCAAGGAGCTTACAATCTAAAGTCCCTAACTCACAGCCTCTTTTGGGGGGGGGGGGGGGGGGCGGCAAGCAGTAAAAATAGGTGGTTGAGCCAGGTTTTTTAACTCATAACCTTAAAGAGGAACTGCAGTCTGCTGACATAATTTGTAATAAAAACATCTTTGCCATTCTGAAGCTTCCCTCCAACCACTTTGCATATTATTTTATATATACTGTGATTCTGTCCTTGCCAAATATGCTGCAGAAATCTCCCTCCACTGAGTCTGGCTGCAGCCATTTTAACTGTGGGCAGCTGAAGCTGCTGCCTGTTCACTTCCTGGATTTACACAGAGGCACAGCTCCAGCTCTGCAGCTCTCATTGGCCCTCTTATGACTCATCCCCCTCCCTTCCTGGCAAACTCTCAGGAGAGAGACAGAGAGAGAGAGCTGTGCATGATGTCATAAGCCTAGGCTGATGACCAGACAAGAAACAGAAAGTGGGCTGTATAAGGGATTTACTGACAGACATTTTTTTTTTTACTATCTAAAGTTAAAACAACAACAAGGGCAGAAGATTTAATAGATGGAAAGATCAAAAAAAATGACTGAAGTTCCGCTTTAAGGCTCCGTTCGCACCTAGGTAATTTGAATCGTGGGCGGAACCGCCGCGATTTTGTCCGGGATTCCAAATCGCGGCAAAACGCAGGACGCGTTTGCGATACCATTGCTTCTTAATGGCACCCCCCAATCTCGGTGTGAATTTGCCGCGATTGTTGCACGATAAATCATGCTGCGTTCGCAATGCGTGACGCTGTCGCCCCAAAAAGAAGCGGTTGCGGCGCGATTCACAAAGCGACAATCGCGGCGATTGGGGTGCCGTTGAGAAGTAATGGCATCGCAAACGCGCCCCACGCGTTTTGTGGTGACTCAGAGTCGCCGGCAGAATCGTGGCGATTCCGCCCACCATTCAAATCGCCTGGGTGTGAATGGAGCCTCGAATGTTACTAAACCCACAACAGTACAATCAGTCTGTATATGCAGGAAAGCATGCTGGTTATATTCACTGTGGAAGGGCTGTTTGATCCTGTCTTCTCTGATCCTCCCCTTCTTCCATTGTCCCCAATCCATCAGCCCTAGGAGGCACTCTGCACATGCTCAGTTTGGTGTGTATTGCTAGAGACTTTTTTTTAATCTTCTAGGAGGTTGCGTGTGATCTGTCCGGAGGGTCAGGGGTCCTGCAGTCTCATAGGACAGTCAGAGGGGAATGAAAACTCCTCCTACAAGCTTTAACCAAACACTGATAGAAGTCACAAGACTGCTATATACTGATGATAAGAAAAAGGTATTTCGCAGTTTGTATTTACTAAAACGATTACATTTCTGTGTACTGCGGGAGATCAGATCTAGTGAATGCGGGCTCCTGGGTTTAGTAACGCTTTAACCTTACATGGGACAGTGCACTTTACTTCGCAGCCACAGCAACAATTATACCTCAGGGTCGGGCAGTGCCATTGCCAAAGATGGCAGTGTTCACTAATGTCTGACACAGATCAGCCCTTGTGACTTCCTACAAAGTTACAGTGCCTTGAAAAAGTATTCATACCCCCTTGAAATGTTCCACATTTTGTCATGTTACAACCAAAAACATAAATGTATTTTATTGGGATTTTATGTGATAGACCAACACAAAGTGGCACATAATTCTGAAGTGGAAGGAAAATGATAAATTATACAAATAAATCTGTGAAAAGTGTGTGGGGGGTTCATTTGTATGGCGCCCCCCTGAGTCAATACTTTGTAGAACCTCCTTTCACTGCAATTACAGCTCAAAAAACAAAAAAATGTGTAGCGCTAATATGAAACAACCATATATTGCATGCTGTAAAAGGCAATCATAGATAAAAAAACATAAAAATATTTGTTTGAAATTAAAATTAAAATTGGAAAAGTCCTAAAAGTCCTCAAGAAGTGAGTCTTGCAAGGTGGTAGTGATCCTCAATACACATATGACTTCATATTGCACTTATCCAAACGTGAAGAAAAAGATCATTCAAAGGTGCATCCCCACCAACAATAAGAAGGCTTACCGGAACCTTTGGACCCAATAAACCTACGTTCAATCGGGTCAAACAGGCTTATGGTTATCAACAGCCAGTTGATCAGCTTCGGTAGATGGAGAAAAGAAGGTCCAAGAATGGTGTATGGAACGGTAGGCCTCAGGGGTGATGTCCTCAATGTATTTGGTTAAATAAACAAGGAAAAACAAAGAAAGGCCACATAGTATAATCCTGTATGAAAAAATCCTTAACTATTTTATTGAAAAGGAAATACACTCACATGTAGAAAGATAAAAAAAACAGCGCTGTATGGATAAAATGGCGGAAATTGTGTCCTACCCGACGCATTTCGTCTCCATGGTGTCAATGGGAGGAATGGCCCCCTATTGTTGGTCTCAATGGGAGAAATGGTGCCCCCTTTGATGGTTTCAATGGGAGAAGTAGTGCCCCATTGATGGTGTCGATGGGAGAAATGGTGCCCCATTGATAGTGTCAATGGGGGAAATGGTGCCCCATTGATGGTGTAAATGGGAGAAATGGTGCCCCATTGATGGTGTAAATTGGAGAAATGGTGCCCTATTGTTGGTGTCCATGGAAGAAATGGTGCTCCATTGATGGTGTCAATGGGAGAAATGATGCCCCATTGATAGCGTCCATGGGAGAAATGGCGCCTCATTGATGGTGTAAATGGGAGAAATGGTGCCCTATTGTTGGTGTCCATGGAAGAAACGGTGCTCCATTGATGGTGTCAATGGGAGAAATGATGCCCCATTGATGGAGTCCATGGGAGAAATGGTGCCCCATTGATGGTGTAAATGGGAGAAATGGTGCCCTATTGTTGGTGTCCATGGAAGAAATGGTGCCCCATTGATGGTGTCAATGGGAGAAATGATGCCCCATTGATGGCGTCCATGGGAGAAATGGTGCCCCATTGATGGTGTCAATGGGAGAAATGGTGCCCAATTGTTGGTGTCCATGGGAGAAATGGTGCCCCATTGATGGTGTCAATGGGAGAAATGGTGTCCCATTGATGGTGTCAGTTGACAGAATAGTGTCTCATAAAGGCAAGCAAGGGGCCGCATCCAGACCACAGGCCGCAGTTTAGAGACCACTGCTATAGAGGGATGTGCTTTGTTCATATTTCATGTCTGAGGTTTACAATCACTTTACACTTCCTTGACTATGAGGGCTCTGTTCACACTGGTGCGCCTCCAAAGTCACGCAATTTCAGGTGCGACTTTTGAGTGCAAGTTTTTATGCTACCGTCATGCGAATTTACACTCTCTGGCACTCAGACCCCAAGAAAGTTGCATCAAAGTACTGCAGGAACATTTTCAAAGTTGCTGCGACTGCCCTGGTTCACGTCAGTGCGGCTTTAAAACCCCGCTACTTCAGCACGATTTCAATGCCGCACATCAGTGCGATATGCACTGCCGATTTCATTGCAGCTTGTGACTTCATTTACCAGAAGTCTATGCAAGTCTCATTGAAATCGGTAAAAAGTAATGCCGGAACCTTTTTCCTAATCCCTGCGACATGAGTTTTGGCGATACGAATGGTTCCATTGCCGGCAATGGGGTTCAACCTGTAGTGCGATTTTAAACTGTCAAATTGCATCATTGTGAACAGGGGGGGGCTTAGGTCACATAATTTGGGTGCCACTGAAATGAACGGGCTGCGACTTTATGTGTCCAAAGTCGCATGACAAGTCAAACTAGTGTGAACTGAACCTGTCCCCCTGAAAAATGAGCATATTTTTCATTGGACAGATTTGGCTCCCTGTTGATATCAGCGGGTTTCAGGTTAGGCATCCGAACGTCCTTTGAACCCGAGGCGGTGCAGTGCGGCTCGCCACTATTCTGGGGAATTTTGATTCTGTAAAATCAAAGCGGTTTATTAATCGCCCCTTAGTCGCCTGATATTTGCAGCCTTCCTATTCATATCCTTTGTACTCAGATCTTGTATGTCTTTTATTTTATTTTTATTATTATAAAGTCGCATAAACAGGCAAAGCGAATCTCCCTCCATCTGTGCGGTGGCCCTCATAATATTAATCGCACTATTTCTGACTTGCATGCTCGGGCACGCTTACCTGCGGACGAATGCACCACAAGGATGAGGGTTCATGTGGAGCAGTACATGTGAGCGATGGAATTTAATGGAAGTGATGATGGGATATGGAATTTATTACGACAATATAGAAACACTACAAACCTGAGAGAATCCAGGGAATGCGCAAGTCATGTCGCCCAACGCCCGGGGGGGGGGGGGGGCCTGCGATTTAGCTCCTGCTGCAGGCAAGCAGCGCGGTTTACTGTACGTGGTGTGATTTTCATGTCAGTTGTTCCGCAGTTCAGGTGCGATTCTGATATATGTTCGATGCGAATTTAGTACACCTGCGATTTTCAATCTGCCTTCATATGCTAGAAAAGGCCGCCCATCCTCTTCTTTACAAAGCTGACTTTCCGTATAGGTTCACACTGAATGCGGCTTTGTAACCGTGCAATCAATTCACTTGAAATCGCACGATTTCAAAGCTACATGTCAGTGTAGGTGCGACTTGGCTGACATCTGATGCGGCTTCATGCACAGATGTCTATGCAAGTCGCGCCTGTAATCGGCCAAAAGTAGTGCAGGGACAACTTTTTCGAATTGGTGCGGCACCGCAATGTCGATTGGAACAGTTCCATTGCCGACAATAGGGTGCGACTTGTCATGCGATTTGACCTGTGAGACCAACGATGAGACCGACGATGAGACACAATTCCTCTCAATGACACCAATGATGGGGCCCAATGACACCAATGATGGAGAACAATTCCTCCCAATGACAGCAACAACGGGGCTCAATGACACCAGTGAGGGGGCACAGTTCTTCCCAATGACACCAAAGATGGGGCACAATTCCTCCCACTGGCACCAACAATGGGGCCCAATGACACCAATGATGGGGCGCAATTCCTCCCACTGGCACCAACAATGGGGCCCAATGACACCAATGATGGGGCGCAATTCCTCCCAATTGGGCCCAATGACACCAATGATGGGGCACAATTCCTCCCAATGGCACCAACAATGGTACCAAAAATCTTGATTCTCATTTTATCCAGAATCGTGCAGCTTGAATTCCTTGTCATAGGAATAAAAGTGATCAAAAAAAAAAAAATCAACGGGATAGTGTAAAAATAAAAAGTAAAATAAATTAGATTTTTTTTTTTAAAGCGCCCCCATCCCTCCGTGCTTGCGCACAGAAGCGAACGCCTACCTACATCGCCCACGCATATGTAAACGGACGTATTATTGTGAACGTTAGAGCGAGAGCAATAGATCAAGCACTAGACCTCCTCTGTAACTCTAAACTAGTAACCTGTAAAGGCTATGGAGATTTTTTAAGTACTGTAGTTTGTCGCTATTCCACGAGCATGCGCAATTCAAAGCATAACATGTTAGGTATCTATTTTCTCGGCGTAACATCATCTTCCACATTTTATAAAAAAAATTGGGGTATCTATTGTGTTTTTTTAAGCTCATTAAAGTGTATTTTTATCCCCAAAAATTGTGTTTGCTAAACCGCTGCGCAAATGCCGAGTGACATAAAAAATTGCAACGATCGCCATTTTATTTCCTAGGGTCTCTGCTAAAATAAATATGTATGTTTGGGGTGTTATAAGTAATTTTCTAGAAAAAAAAATACTGATTTAAACTTATAAACAAAAAGTGCAGAATTTTTTTTTTTTTTTTAAAGGGCAAGTAGATTAGAACCCCAATATAGTCCCTTGGACAAGTAGTCCACACCCCTATAATCATATATATATAGATCAATGCAGAGACCATCCCGGGTGATGGTGCTCTCCGCATAACACTCACTACTATACAGGCTGCAAATAACTCGTAAGGCGGATCTCACATTGGTGACCTCGTGGTCACGGCGTTACCGGGGCACTCAAATTCCCATTAACCCCCTCTGTGCTACATTGCAGCTACTTTACCATACGAGTCAGTCTTGGATTAAGGGGTAACTCCTCCCACCAGTGTAAGAAGCTTAATTACCTTTAAAAAGCACGTGTTCTCAGCGTTCCCGGTTCAAATCTGTTATTGTTACATAGTTACTATGTCATTATATGGTATTTATCAGCGGAACGAAAATACAGCGGGGAAAATAATGATTTGATCCCCTGCAGATTTTGTAAGTGTGCCCACTTATAAAGAAATGAAGGGTCTGTAATTTTTTATCATAGGTGTATTTTAAATAATAGAGACAGAATATCAACCAAAAATCCAGAAAAAAACACGATACAAATGTTATAAATGGGAGTTGCAGTTCAGTGAGTAAAATAAGTATTTGATCCCCTACCAACCAACCATAATTCTGGCTCCCAAAGACTGGCTACAGTAGGTGCTCATGTGGTACACAGATTAGTCATGGTAATGTAAGAAGGAGCTCCTAATGACAACTCGTTATGTGTATAAAAGACACCTGTCCACAGAATCTCCTTCTTCCATTCAAACCTCACCATCATGGGCAAGACCAAAGAGCTGTGAAAGGACATCAGGGACAAGATTGTGGACCTGCACAAGGCTGGAATGGGCTACAAGACCATCAGCAAGAAGCTTGGTGAGAAGGAGACAATTGTTGGAGCGATTATTTGCAAATGGAAGAAATACAAAGTATCCATCAGTCGCCCTCGGTCTGGAGCTCCATGCAAGATTTTGCCTCATGGGGTAAAGCTGATCATGAGAAAAGTGAGGGATCAGCCCAGAACCACACGGGAGGAGCTTGTGAATGATCTCAAGCCAGTTGGGACCACAGTCACCAAACTAACAATTGGTAACACAATACACCGCCATGGATTGAAATCCCACCGCACTCGGCATGGTGTTACCCTTCTGAGGGTGTCACCCGTGTGTGGGCCACACCCCCTGCCCCCCCCCTAGCAACGCCACTGGATTGAGAGAAAGTGCTGTGGTCAGATGAGACCAAAATTCAGCTTTTGGGCATTAACTCGACTTGCCGTGTTTGGAGGAATAAAAATGCTGACAATGACCCTAAGAACACCATCCCTACAGTCAAGCACGGAGGTGGAAACATTATGCTTTGGGACTGTTTCTCTGCTAATTGGCATCTCCAGCTTTCATATTTAGGGGGGAGGGGGGCACATGGGGGTGCAGGAACATATATATGCAGCCTTATCAGTGCCCATCAAATGCAGCATGATCAGTGCCCATCAAATGCAGCCTGATCGGTGCCCATCAAATGCAGCCTAATCAGTGCCCATCAATGCAACCTTACCAGTGCCCATTAAATGCAGCCCGATCAGTGCCCTTAAAATGCAGCCTGATCAGTGCCCATCAAATGCAGCCCGATCAGTGCCCATCAAATGCAGCCTGATCAGTGCCTATCAAATGCAGCCTGATCAGTGCCCATCAAATGCAGCCTGATCGGTCCCCATCAAATGCAGCCTTACTGGTGCCCATCAAATGCAGCCTGATCAGTGCCCATCAAATGCAGCCTGATCGGTCCCCATCAAATGCAGCCTTACCGGTGCCCATCAAATGCAGCCTAATCAGTGCCCATCAATGCAGCCTTACCAGTGCCCATTAAATGCAGCCCGATCAGTGCCCATCAAACGCAGCCTTGCCAGTGCCATTAAATGCAGCCTGATTAGTGCCCATCAAATGCAGCCTGATCGGTCCCCATCAAATGCAGCCTGATCGGTCCCCATCAAATGCAGCCTTACTGGTGCCCATCAAATGCAGCATGATCAGTGCCCATCACATGCAGCCTGATCAGTGCCCATCAAATGCAGCCTGATCAGTGCCCATCAAATGCAGCCTGATAAGTGCCATCAAATGCAGCCTGGTCAGTGCCCATCAATGTAGCCTTACCAGTGCCCATTAAATGCAGCCTGATCAGTGCCCATCAATGCAGCCTTACCAGTGGCCATCAAGGCAGTCTGATCCGTGCCCATTAATACAGCCTTGCCAGTGCCCATCAAAAGCATTAAAATCTACTTCCCCATGTGTGTCATATCGATCGAATGGGCTGTTGATTGTAGATCAATTATTCCTATTGGAAGAAATTGTTCAGAAAATAAATGACTATTTTTTCACAGTGTTTTTGGCCACAGCTGTTTAAATGATTGCTTCTGATAGAAGCGCATGCACATGTTGCATCATCAATATTTTAGGGCATGGTTTACACCTACAGGTGCAACCGAGAGAGCGCGTGTTTTCATCGCATTCCTGTGCATCACATGTAATGCGGTCCATTCATTTCAATGGGCTGCCCTACGCATGAGAAACATAGACAATAAGTCTCTGGGGCTTGGTTCACACCACAGGTGCAACCAAGCTTGTGCGATTCTGTTCTTTTTTTTAGCGCATACCCGAGCATCGTGTGTAGGGCTGCCCATTCAGGACACAACCACTTCACCCAACTTATATGGGTAGGTTGTTGTGACCAACATTTAAAGGGAACTGACCACTTCACCCGACAAATAAAGAATTATTAAGCAGTTTTCTGCCTATGGGTACTGGTGACAGCATCATGCCAGCTGGATTTTCTCCGGCTGGTGGGAGGATGATGGGAGTTTTATTCTCCAGCAAGTGGGAGGATGGTGAGGGTTTTATTCTCCAGCAAGTGGGAGGATGGTGAGGGTTTTATTCTCCAGCAACTGGGAGGATGATGAGGGTTTTCTTCTCCTGTAGGTGAGAAGATGATGAGGGTTTTATTCTCTTGTAGGTGAGAGGATGATGAGGGTTTTATTCTCCTGCAGGTGAGAGGTTTATGAGGGTTTTATTCGCCGACAGGTTAGAGGATGATGAGGGTTTTATTCCTATTCTCCTGCAGGTTGGAGGATGATGAGGGTTTTATTCTGAGAGGATAGAGGATGATGAGGGTTTTATTCCTATTCTCCTGCAGGTTGGAGGATGATGAGGGTTTTATTCTCCAACAGGTGAGAGGATTTTATTCTGTGGCAGGTGGGAGGATCATGAGGATTTTTCTCCAGCAGGTGAGGGGATGATGAGGGTTTTTTTCTCCTGCAGGTGAGAGGATGGTGAGGGTTTTATTTCTATTCTCCTACAGGTTGGAGGATGATGAGGGTTTTATTCTCCAGTGGGTGAGAGGATGATGAGGGTTTTATTTTCCTGCAGGTAGGATGAAGATGAGGGTTTTATTCTCCTGTAGGTAAGGGGATGATGAGGGTTGTATTCTCCTGGAGGAGAGGGGATGGTGAGGGTTTTATTTTCATGCAGGTAGGAGCAAGAGGAGGGTTTTTTATTCTCCTGCAGGTGGGAAGATGATAATGGTTTTATTCTCCAGCAGAGGAGGGGACGATGAGGGTTTTATTCTCCTGCAGGTGGGAGGATGATGAGGGTTTTTTCTCCAGCAGGTGGGGGATGATAAGGGTTTTACTCTGGGGCAGGTGAGAGGATGATTGTTTTTTTTTCTCCTGCAGGTAGAAGGATGATGGGGGTTTTCTTCGTCCACAGGTGAGAGGATGATGAGTGTTTTCTTCTTCTGCAGGTTGGAGGATGATGAGGGTTTTTTCTCCAGCAGGTGGGGGATGATAAGGGTTTTACTCTGTGACAGGTGAGAGGATGAGGGTTTTATTCTCCTGCAGGTAGGAGGATGATGGGGGCTTTATTCTCATGCAGGTAAGAGGATGATGAGCGTTTTTTTCTCCTGCAGGTGAGAGGACGATGAGGGTTTTATTCTCCTGCAGGTGAGGGGATGATGAGGGTTTTATTCTCCAGCAGGTGGGGGATGATAAGGGTTTTTATTCTGCAGCAGGTGAGGGGATGATGAGGGTTTTATTCCCCTGCAGGTAGGAAGATGATGGGGGCTTTATTCTCCTGCAGGTAAGAGGATGATGAGCGTTTTTTTCTCCTGCAGGTGAGAGGACGATGAGGGTTTTATTCTCCTGCAGGTGAGGGGATGATGAGGGTTTTATTCTCCTGCAGGTGAGGGGATGATGAGGGTTTTATTCTCCTGCAGGTGGGAGGATGATGGGGGTTTTATTCTCCTGCAGGTGAGTAGATAAGGGCTTTATTCTCCTGCAGGTGGGAGGATGATGAGGGTTTTATTCTCCTGCAGGCGAGGGGATGATGAGGGTTTTATTCTCCTGCAGGTGGGAGGATGATGGGGGGTTTATTTTCCTGCAGGTGAGTAGATGAGGGCTTTATTCTCCTGCAGGCGAGAGGATGGTGAGGGTTTTATTCGCCGACAGGTGAGAGGACGATGAGGTTTTACTCCTATTCTCCTGCAGGTTGGAGGATGATGAGGGTTTTAATCTCTAGCGGGTGAGAGGATGATGATGGTTTTATTCTCATGCAGGTAGGAGGAAGATGAGGGTTTATTCTCCTGCAGGTGAGGGGATGATGAAGATTTTATTCTCCTGCAGGTGGGAGGATGATGAGGGTTTTATTCTCCTGTAGGTGGGAGGATTATGAGGGTTTTTTTCTCCAGGAAGTATGGGGGATGATAAGGGTTTTACTCTGCGGCAGGTGAAAGGATGATGGTTTTATTCTCCTACAGGTAAAAGGATGATGAGGGTTTTATTCGTCCACAGGTGAGAGGATGATGAGGGTTTTATTCTTCAGCAGGTAAGGAGGATGAGGGTTTTATCCTCCAGCAGGTGAGGAGGATGATGAGGGTTTTATTCTCCTGTAGGTGAGAGGATGATGAGGGTTTTATTCTTCTGCAGGTGAGAGGATGATGAGGGTTTTATTCTCCTGTAGGTGAGAGGATGATGGGGGTTTTATTCTCCTGTAGGTGAGAGGATGATGAGGGCTTTATTCTTCTGCAGGTGAGAGGATGATGAGGGTTTTTATTCTCCTGCATGTGAGAGGATGATGAGGGTTTTATGCTCCTGTAGGTGAGAGGATGATGAGGGCTTTATTCTTCTGCAGGTGAGAGGATGATGAGGGTTTTTATTCTCCTGCAGGTGAGAGGATGATGAGGGTTTTCTATTCCTGCAGGTTGGAGGATGATGAGGGTTTTATTCCTCTTCTCCTGCAGGGATGTGTTGAGTGAGAGTCTTAGAAGATGAAAGTTGAGTTGTGTAAGGTGTGTGATTGGCTGGTGTAGGATCAGGAGGAGGAGGAGGATGAGGAGGGGGGGGGATCTCTCAGCTCCCAGGCTGTGTGTAGGAGAGGCGCTCGGAGCTCGGACTGTCTCTTGTCGTGCTGGTGCTCCGCCTGGGCTGCGATGCTGTACGGGACCCTGATCTGCTCCGCGCACACCTCCGCACCTTGTGCCCTCCAGCACTAGGGAGCCAATCACACCGCGGAGCCCCTGCACCTCGCCCTGGACGGGGATATGACGGGTACCGGAGGATGGAGCGGACACCGGGCACGGGTGCTGGGCAGGAGGAGGAGGAGACGGGACCGGATCGTGCTGGAGGCGGCTTTCATCTGCGCCCTACTCTTCTCCGTCTGGTGCCTGGCGGGACTCCTACAGGGGGCAGGTAACGAATCACACTGGGGGGCACTGGGAGGATTGGGGGGTACCTGGCTGGTCTCCGCAGATTTCATTTCAGGGTGACAACTGGGACTGGAAGGCACTGGGAGGACTGGGAGGACTGGGGGGTACCTGGCTGGTCTCCGCAGATTTCATTCCTTGGTGACAACTGGGACTGGAAGGCACTGGGAGGACTGGGAGGACTGGGGGGTACCTGGCTGGTCTCCGCAGATTTCATTTCAGGGTGACAACTGGGACTAGAAGGCACTGGGAGGACTGGGGGGGGGGGGGGGGGGTACCTGGCTGGTCTCCGCATGATTCATTTCAGGGTGACAGCTGGGACTGGGAGGCACTGGGAGGACTGGGAGGTTCCTGGCTAATCTCCGCATAATTAATTTCTGGGTGACAACTAGAAATAGAAGGCACTGGGAAGACTGGGGGGTACCTGGCTGGTCTATACATAAATAATTTCTGGGTCACAACTGGAACTGGACAGCACTGGGAAGGCTGGGAGGACTGGGGGTACCTGGCTGGACGCCACAGATTTCATTTCTGGGTGACAGCTGGAACTGGGGGGCACTGGGAAGACTGGGAGGTACCTGGCTGGACGCTACACAGTCTTGCTTTCAGGGTGACAGCTAGATCTAGGTGGTACTGGGAACACTGGGAGGTACCTGGTTGGACTCCACAGATTTGATTTCAGGTATACAACAAGGACTGGGATGACTGGGAGGTACCCGGTTGTATTCCCCAGATTTGATTTCAAGGTGACAATTGGTACTAGGAGGCTCTGGGGGAAGACAGGGAGGTAATTGGCGGGCATCCACAGATTTTATTTCAGGATGTCAGAGAGGGCTGGGGGGGGTACTGTCTGGATTGTACAGGTTTGATTTCAGGGTGATGGGAAGGACTGGGAGGTACATGGCTGGGCTTTACAGATTTGATTTCAGGGTAACAGCTGGGACTGGGAAGACTGGGAGGTACCTGGTTGAATTCCACAGATTTGATTTTAGGGTGACAGATGGGACTGGGAAGACAGGGAGGTACCTGGATGGTCTCCACAGATTTGATTGCAGGATGACATCTGGGACTGGGAGGCACTGGGTGGACTGGGATGTACATGGCTGGGCTCTTCAGATTTGATTTCAGGGTGACATCTGGGACTGGGAGGCACTGGGAGGAGAAGGAGTTACATGGCTGGAATTAACAGATTTGATTTCAGGGTGACAGCAAGGACTAGGGGGATACCTGTCAGGACTCTACAGATTTAATTTCAGGATGATGGTTGGGGCTAGGAGGTACTGGGGGGACTGGGGGGGGGGGGTGGCTGGGGACTGGGGGGACTGAGAAGTACCCAGCTGGAATCTACAGATTTCATTTCAGGATGATGGTTGGGACTGGGAGGGGCTAAAAAATACCTGGCTGAACGCCATAGATTTCATTTCAGGGTGACAGTTAGGACTTTGAGGTTCTATGAGGATTGGGAGATACTTGGCTGGACTACAGGTTTGATTTGATTTCAGTGTGACTGAAGAAGTACTGGGAGGCACTGGGGAAACTGGGGGTACCTGGCTGGATTATACAGATTTGATTTCAGGGCGACAGTTAAGACTGAGAAACACTGGGAGGACTGGGAGGTACCTGGCAAGATTCTACAGATTTCATTTTGGGGTGACAGTTAAGACTGGCAGGCACCTGGTTAGATTCTACAGATTTGATTTCAGGGCAACAGTTGGGACTGGGAAGCACTGGGAGGACTGGGGGGGGGGGGGGTACCTGGCTCGATTATAGAGGTTTGATTTCAGGGTGACAGCTGGAACTGGGGGGCACTGGGAGGTGCCTGGCCTCACTCCTGCAAGGGGCAGGTACAAATCTGATTTGATTTCAGGGTGATAGTTAAGACTGGGAGGTACCTGGCTGGATTCTACAGATTTGATTTCAGGGTGACAGATGGGACTGGGGGGCACTGGGAGGACTGGGAGGTACCTGGCCTCACTCCTGCAAGGGGCAGGTAAAAATCAGATTTGATTTCAGGGTGACGGTTAGGACTGAGAAGCACTGGGAGGACTGGGAGGTACCTGGCTGGATTCTACAGATTTGATTTGAGGGTAACAGTTAGGACTGGGAGGACTGGGAGGTAGGGCCTCACTCCTGCAAGGGGCAGGTAAAAATCAGATTTGATATCAGGGTGACAGTTAGGACTGGGGTCACTGGGAGGTACCTGGCTGGATTCTACAGATTTGATTTCAGGGTGACAGTTAAGACTGGGAGGACTGGGAGGTACCTGGCTGGATTTTACAGATTTGATTCCAAGGTGACAGTTAGGACTGGGAAGCACTGGGAGGACTGGGAGGCATGGCCTCACTCCTGCAAGGGGCAGGTAAAAAAATAAGATTTGATTTCAGGGTGACAGCTGGGACTGGGAGGCACTGGGAGGAACTGGAAGGCAGAAGGCTCTGGCAGGGCTGGTAGCAATACGATAAGTGGCACAGATGGCATGTTCAGCTATTGTAATCTCTACAGCTGCACCGCTCAACCCATTAACATTCACATGGTCTACAGCCTGGAACATCTGCCACTTGATATATGCCATGCAAGGCTGGGAAAGAGGGGGGGGGGGGGTGGCATTTAAACCCCAGTAAGGCAACCTTAGGCCTGCAAGCTGCTATGGATCTACAAGTCTCTCTGGGGATAGTGGAAATAGACTTTTTGTTCTTGTAGAACTACAAGTTCCAGCAGAGGCCAGCCTACCCATGCAAGCCCTCCTTTAGACCCCGGTTTCTGTGTGGATTCTGTTTTGCAATGATATATTCAGAGCAGTTGTCGGGTTCTCGTTTTGTTATCTTTGTGGTTTCCTTTTTTGGTGTTTATTGTAACATTTTATATATTGCTTTGGATTGTTATTCTTCTCATGGTCAGATATGTAGACAATGAAATTGGAGGCGCTGACAATTTTGGTGCTTTATGGTGGCCACAAAACGCTTCACTAAATGATCAATTTCCTGATCGATCTATAGTTGATTGATATGACACACACAGGGAAGTGGATTTTGATCAATAGTTGGAGGTTACGATCGTAAGTTATTGATCGCATCTCTGTTTTTTTTGTGATCTCATAATCTGATCAGTCAATGTCATGAACAATGTGCCATTAATCGATGCAATTTAATGGATCCAATCCATATTTGGCCATATACAGTGGTATAAAACGATCCATCCAAACCAATCAAGCTTAAAATTGATATCATGACAAACATGATTTGATCGTTGGTTCATAATCTATTCTGTACATAAATTGGTTGCATCAAGTTGATCTGGCGGAAGCGTGCAAAAAAAAAAACCTCGAACAATCGATTTTTTTCTTTCTGCCACAGCTGACTTCAGTCGATCGAAAACATCACTATTGGTTGCTTATCAAGCGTCAATGCCATTTTGTCTCGCTCATTGTCTAATTTGAGTGTCTTGTCAAATCAGATATCGATTGCTCAGTTTTTTTCAGCACCATTTATGGCCACCATGAATCGATCGGAAGGGAAGTCATGCCTTTTTTGATTGTTTGCCGATTTGATCGTTTTGTCGAATCAGATATTGATCGTTCAGTTTTATTGCAATGTGTATGACCAACATGAATCGATCGGAAGTTGTACCTTCTTTGCTTGTTTGCCGATTTGATCGTTATGTCGAATAAGATATCGATCGTTCAGTTTTATTGCACCATGTATGGCCACCATGAATCGATGGGAAGGGAAGTTTTGCCTTTTTTTTATTGTTTGCAGATGAAATCATTTTGAACGGATTGCACATCAATCAGATAATAAAACCGAAGTGTGTATGGCCACCACAGGACCTTCTTTCCAGAGAAGATGCAGGTCCCTAATGTCTAGTTGTACTCATTGGTGGCTGGTGCTCCATTTTTTGAGGGGGGGGGCAAGCAAACCACTCCCCCCCATTCGGTTAATACCCCCCCCCTCCCCAGGTTGCTCGTTTTCCTTCCTACTAGCTCCTCACTTACCCCATCTAAGTCCCCTGCAGCTTTCCTGCATCTCCTCCTCCTCAGCGGCCAATACGGTCACTTCTCCTCTCGGCCAAACAGGTCTTAAGATCCGCTTCCTGATTGGCCAGGAGGAGAATCAGTGTGACAATAGCAAATATGAATTCGCTATTTTAACACAACTGGGTGGACTTGGGGCACAGTGCTCTGCGCCCCGAGCCCACCCTCTTTTTTAGCCAATTAGAGCTTCTGGCTCTAATCATGTACTTCCAAAAAAAAAACAACCCATTGAAATCCATGCGTCCGGTGCCCTGCATGTAGATTAGGGGGGCAGGCGCATAGATTGGGGGGAAGGGGGAGACGCCCCTGCGCCCCTTATGGATGGGCCGCCACTGATGGTACTACAAGTCCCAGCCAGCCCCGGGACAGATTCATCCGGCGCCCAGAGCAAGGATGTGGAACCACGCCCCCTCCTTCACTACTAATGCATGTTGTAGAATGGGTGCACCGCCCTACATTCATTCTCTGACCTTGCTCTGTTGCACCCAGGGCAGCTGACCCTCCTGCCCACCCCTTGTCCCACCAACACCTGACATGCAGCAAACTCGTAGCTTTTGTGGGACTACAAGTTCCAGCAGAGATCTGCAGCACCATTTTTAATTCTTGAGCAGATACGAAGGCAAATCCCCGGGAGCTGGGAAGAAAGTCACGGATGAGCTGGAACTACAAGTCCCAGCAGGCACTGACAGAGATGGCCAGCTGGGAGTTTTAGTCCCACACAAGCTGGGAGGGTCACAAATGGAGTGGGAAAAAGTATTGAAACTGCGTCAGTGATTCCTGCGATATTCTGTCCTGAACATGCCAAACTACACCCCCCCCCCCCAAGATGTATGAGCATTATGTGCCAGCAAACCCCCTCCCCCCCCAAAAAATGAGCACTAACCTGCATACTTATCCTCTAAGCACAATCTGCTTCCCTGCTGAAATCCCTCCAGCACAAATGCGCCCCCCCCCAAAAAAAAAATCACCCCTTATAGTACAAATCCTCTACCCTTCAAATCCCCCCTCACCACGCCATAATCCCTCTTCCAGCACAAATTCCACCCCCCATCTCCCTTCTAGCTCAACCCCCCCCCTAAAAAAAAAAGAAATCCCCTCCTAGCACAAATCCCCCAATCACCCCCACTAGCACAACCCCCCCCCATTCTTTTAAATAAAATAATTAATTAATAAATCCCCCTCCTAGCATCCCCCTCCAATGCACAAATCCTCCCATTCATCCCTACTAGCACAAATCCCACCCCTGAAAAAATCCCCTCCTAGCACAAATCCCCCCCATTTATCCCTACTAGTACGAATCCCCCCCCCCCCACAAAAAATGTCCCCTCCTAGCACAAATTCCCCTCCTCCCATTCATCCCCCCTAGCACAAATCTCCCCCTATTCATCCCCACTAGCACAAATCCCCTCCCCCCAAAAAAATATCTCCTCCTCGCACAAACAAATCCCTCCCATTCAGCCCCACTAGCACAACCCCCCCCCCCCAAAAAAATGTCCCCTCCTAGCACAAATCCCCTCCACCTCTTCTACCATGAACCCCCCATATCCCCCCTCTTAGCACACATCCTCCTCCCCCTCCCAACACAAATCCCTCTAAATCAGCAACACTAACGGCCCCAAATATCCCCTGCTGCCCCCTAAATTCCCCCGTCCCAACACATATCTCCTCCTCCCCAACTCCTCCTGGTGCCCCTACCACATGATGCCATAGTGCCCAGGGCAGCCGCCCACTCCTGCCCACCCCTTGTCCCGGCCCCTCCCACTCCTGCCCACCCCTTGTCCCGGCCCCGCCCACTCCTGCCCACCCCTTGTCCCGGCCCCGCCCACTCCTGCCCAGCCCTGGATACACCACAAAAGAGCGGACACAAAAATCCTACAAAAAGTTGATTATTTGCATCAAGGATTTTCATTGGCTGTCAGTCATCAGGAATATATCTCATTGGTGGGATTCCAGATCAGCCCCGATATACTTTACTATACAAGCTGTAAAATGTCAGGCTTGGGAGAGCCTTGCATGATCGCATACTCGTTAATGTGCGTTTTTTTTTTTGTGCATTTAGTCTTTGTCCATACTGAATCGGACTTTGTAATTGTGCAACCTCACTTGAAGCCGCACGATTTCAAAGTCGCATGTCAGTGAGACTTCAGGTGCGACTCGGAAGAAATCTGTGCGACTTCATGCACCATTGTCTATGCAAGTCGCAAAAAGTAGTGCAGGAGCTACTTTCAGCCTGGGGTCACACTGGTGCGTGCGAAACACCGCATGCGATTCACGCAGGAATCACCCCCCCCCCTGCATTCCTGTGCACATCACATACAATGTCTGTGTGGTGCATTTGAGTCATACATTTATGGCTCAAATCGCATCCGCACAAAAATGGTGCAGGACCCCCCCACACCTAAATCGCATCTCATTGGGCATTCACACCCATGCGATGCGATTCTGGCAAACACACTGTGTTTTGCGTTCTGTTCCTGGGTGTCGTTAATCTGACATTGACACCCGCAGCAGATCGCATGGACGCCGTTGCGATTGCTTTGCCAGTCTGATGCGAGGAAACACAGCAAATCCTGTTCTTAGCTGACAGGAGTGGCACCCGGTGTGGTCTTCTGCTGCTGTAGCCCATCTGCTTCATAGTTCAATGTGTTGTGCGTTCAGAGATGGTATTCTGCATCCTGAGTTATACATGAGTTACTGTTGTCTTTCTATCTACTGGAACCAGTCTGCCCATTCTCCTCTGACACCAAGAGGGCATTTCCCTCCACACAGCTGCCGCTCACTGGATATTTTCTCTTTTTCCCACCATTCTCTGTAAACCCAGAGAGATGGTTGTGTGTGAAAATCTCAGTGAATCAGCAGTTTTTGAAATACTCAAACCAACCTGCAGTGGTGGCTGGTGTTTTTTTTTTGGGGGGGGGGGCTGGTGTTTTCTTTTTTTGGGGGGCGGCACTAACAACCCCCCCCTTGGCAGCACGTGGCACTAGCGATCAGCAGATCAGTGGATGACCAATTTTTGAAATGCTCAGATCATACTAAGGGGGGCCGCAAACAACCACCATCCCCCTCAGGCAGTGTGGCCCTAGCAACCCCCCCCCCGGTGTCTGCCGGTCGGTCCCAATCCCATCTAGGTGGCGGGGTGCGGGCAGCTGCTCCGGTGTCCCCTCCAGCACGACGGGCAGGCCCCATCTGAGTGGCGGGGTGCGGGCAGCGGCTCCGGTGTCCCCTCCTCCACCGTGCGTCTCCACTCTCTTCCGCCTAAGCGATAGGCATCCAATAGGATCGCCTGACGCTTTGGCCAATCAGGAAACAGGTCTAATAACCCACTTCCTGATTGGCGGGGAGGAGATTTAGTGTGAAAATAGCGAATATTCATTTGTTATCTCACACAACTGGGTGGGCCTTCGGGCACAGTTCTCTGCGCCCCCGAGCCCACCCTTTTTCGAAGCCTATTAGAGCCTCTGGCTCTAATCATGTGCTTCAAAAAAACAAACCCCCGCCATTGGAATTCATGATCTGGCGCCCTGTATGTATGCTGGACGCATGGATGGGGGGGGCCAATGCACCCCTTAATGAACGGGCCGCCGCCCAGCCAGCCCGTCTGGCACCAACAACCATGCCACGTTCAAAGTCACTTAAATCTCCTTTCTTACCCATTCTGATGTTCGGTTTAAACTTCAGCGAGTCGTCTTCACCACGTCTAGATGCCCTTCATTTGAGTTGCTGCCATGTGATTGGCTGATTAGCAATTTGTGTTGCCAAGCAATTGAACAGGTGTACCTAATAAAGTGAGTGTATGTTTGTGCGGTCCGTTAACGCGCATTACATTAGAGCAGCCCGATTTGAAAATAATGAAAAACCATCCCAAATATCGGACATGTCACAAAACTTTTGATGCTACGCACTATGGATGTCACAAAACTTTTGATGCTACGCACTATGGATGTCACAAAACTTTTGATGCT
The DNA here is from genome assembly GCA_037952925.1 of Lithobates clamitans. Lineage (NCBI taxonomy): Eukaryota > Metazoa > Chordata > Amphibia > Anura > Ranidae > Lithobates > Lithobates clamitans. The sequence continues at coordinate 132,146 of JBBGZY010002648.1, read as the reverse complement.
TCGCACTATGGTGCCATGCGTTGCGACACATGTGCAATGTCTTGGTGTGTTGGGTTGCGGCACTGTATCGCATGTAACATGTGTTGCCACGTGTGATGGCAAGGTGCGCATACATGGAGATGGACCCCTCCACTTTCTGCTGCTTTATTAATTAAACCCAAATAAGCTCCATAAATGTACCAGGAAACCTGAGAGGTCACATGACATAGGAGGACCTTCTGCAAATTCTTTTCCCTGATGGAGGATGTTGGGATGCAGCATGCGTCCAGCGATGGCATCCTTTTTTTTTTTTAATGGAGAAAAGGGGGGGGCAATCACCGATCGACTGCAGAGATTGTCATTTCACGTGCTGTGCATTTACAACACTCTCTGGGGCTCATTGTTAACTCTTACGGTGCAGAGATTGTCAGTTCACGCGTTGTGCATTTACAGCACTCTCTGGGGCTCATTGTTAACTCTTACGGTGCAGAGATTGTCAGTTCACGCGTTGTACATTCACAATACTCTCTGGGGCTCATTGTTAACTCTTACGGTGCAGAGATTGTCAGTTGACGCGTTGTGCATTCACAATACTCTCCCATCCAGGGCTCGGTGTTCACAATTGCAGTGCAGAGAGTGTCATCCTATGCGTTGTGCATTTGCAATACTCTCCAGGAATCGATACGATGCAGAGATTGTCATTTTATGCGTTGTGCATTTACAGCGTGCGCCAGGATACCGTGTTAACCCTTTCAGTGCAGAGATTGTCAATTCACCTGTTGTACATTGACGACGCACTTCAGGACTCAATGTTAACCATTACGGTGCAGGTGTTCTTATTTCACATGTTGTGCATTTACAGCACTACTCCAGGGCTCAATGTAAACCCTTATAGTGCAGAGAGTGTCATTTCATGCGTTGTGCATTTACAACGCTCTCCAGGGCTCAGCGTTAACCCTTACGGTGCACAGGTTGTCATTTTATGCGTTGTGCATTTACAACGCACTCCAGGATACAGTGTTAACCCTTTTCAGTGCAGAGATTGTCATTTCAGGCGATGTGCATTTACAATACTCTCCAGGGCTCAATGTTAACCTTTAAGGTGCAGAGATTGTCATTTCATGCGTTGTGCATTTACAACGCTCTCCAGGGCTCAGGGTTAACCCTTATGGTGCAGAGATTTTCATTTTTTTTGTGCTGTGCATTTACAACACACTCCAGGATACAGTGTTAACCCTTTCGGTGCAGAGATTGTCATTTCAGGCGATGTGCAATACTCTCCTAGGCTCAATGTTCACCCGTATGGTGCAGAGATTGTTATCTCTTGTATGATGCATTTACAACAGTCTCCAGGGCTCAGTGTTGACCCTTACGGTGCAGAGATTGTCATTTCATGTGTTGTGCATTTACAGCGTGCTCCAGGACACCGTGTTAACCCTTTCAGTGCAGAGATTGTCAATTCACATGTTGTACATTTACGACGCACTTCGGGACTCAATGTTAACCATTACGGTGCAGGTGTTCTTATTTCACATGTTGTGCATTTACAACACTCTCCAGGGCTCAATGTAAACACTTATAGTGCAGAGATTGTCATTTCATGCGCTGTGCATCTACAACGTGCTCCAGGATACAGTGTTAACCCTTTCAGTGCAGAGATTGTCATTTCAGGCAATGTGCATTTACAATTCTCTCCAGGGCTCAATGTTAACCCTTATGGTGCAGAGATTGTCATTTCATGTGTTGTGCATTTACAGCGTGCTCCAGGACACCGTGTTAACCCTTTCAGTGCAGAGATTGTCAATTCACGTGTTGTACATTTACGACACACACTTCAGGACTCAATGTTAACCATTATGGTGCAGGTGTTCTTATTTCACATGTTGTGCATTTACAACACTCTCCAGGGCTCAATGTAAACACTTATAGTGCAGAGATTGTCATTTCATGCGCTGTGCATCTACAATGTGCTCCGGGATACAGTGTTAACCCTTTCAGTGCAGAGATTGTCATTTCAGGCAATGTGCATTTACAATTCTCTCCAGGGCTCAATGTTAACCCTTATGGTGCAGAGATTGTCATTTCACGTGTTGTGCATTTATAGCACGCTCCAGGATACCGTGTTAACCCTTTCAGTGCAGAGGTTGTCAATTCACGCGTTGGACATGTACAATGCACTTCAGGACTCAATGTTAACCATTACGGTGCAGGTGTTCTTATTTCACATGTTGTGCATTTACATGCACTCTCCAGGGCTCAATGTAAATCCTTATAGTGCAGAGATTGTCATTTCATGCGCTGTGCATCTACAATGTGCTCCAGGATACAGTGTGAACCCTTTCGGTGCAGAGATTGTCCTTTAATGCATTGTGCATTTAGAACACTCTCCAGGGCTCAGTGTTAACCCTTACAGTGCAGAGATTGTCCTTTAATGCATTGTGCATTTACAACGCGTTCCAGGATACAGTGTTAACCCTTTCGGTGCAGAGATTTTCATTTCAGGCGTTGTGCATTTACAATACTCTCCAATGCTCAATGTTAACAATTACAGTGCAGAGATTGTCATCCCATGCATTGTGCATTTACAAAAGTCTCCAGGGCTCAGTGTTAACCCTTTCAGTGCAGAGATTGTCAGTTCACGCGTTGTACATTTACAACGCACTTCAGGACTCAATGTTAACCATTTACAGTGCAGTTGTTCTTTTTTTAACATGTTGTGCATTTACAGCACTACTCCAGGGCTCAATGTAAACCCTTATAGTGCAGAGATTGTCATTTCATGCGTTGTGCATTTACAACGCTCTCCAGGATACAGTGTTAACCCTTTCAGTGCAGAGATTGTCATTTCACGCGTTTTGTGCATTTTTACAATTGCTCTCCAGGGCTTAGAGTTAACCCTTACAGTATTTTCCACAATGAAATGATATGACTTGGGGGGGGGGGCTCCTAAAATCCAGATTTTAAATTAATGTGGAACTGCAGATATTCCCCCCCCCCCCGGCGGTGAGGGTGGCGCCCGTGCTCATGTGTAGATGAGATCTGGGATCAGAGGTCGCGGTGTAATGCCGTGTTGTCTAACCTTTTCTGTTACGTAAAGGGGATTCTGATCTGTGTAATTCCCCTGTAAAGTCACGGCTTGTCCCGACTGCCATGCACAGGGCAGGATTAACCTTGAGGCTTTACTTCAAAAATAAACTCAACAAGCAATCCGTGTGTTACCGGCATCTCTCCATAACCCTCTAGGGAAGGAGGCAAAAAGAAAATGCCCATTTCCTGGCGCAGAAGATGTGGTACCCGTCTCAGCACAAGTATTCAAAGGACAGCTTTCTATCCGCTGCAGAACTACCAGTGGTGTGTGTGCAGGTCTTGTAGTACTACAGATCCCAGCACAGCAAAGTGCATATCCCTGTACTTGTAGTCAGTGCTGGGACAAGGCCATTTGGTGCCCAGGGTGAAGATGGCAAACTATGCCCCTCCCGTTTTTAAGAAAGAATCAATGTCATTTCAAAACTAGAATATACTTATTATTATTATATTAAGGGACACTCTGATGGGCAAATTGTCAGAGTGCCCCTTAACATAAAATAAGGGTCACGCTGATGGGCACCTTTTATGTTAAGGGGCACTCTGATGAGCACATTTTATTTTAAGGGTCATGCTGATGGGCACATTTTATTTTAAGGGGCACGCTGATGGGTATATTTTTAATGTTCACGCTGATGGGCACAACAAAATGGGTTCATCAGTGTGCCCCTTAAGAAAATATGCCCATCAGTGTGCACATTAAAAATATACCCATCAGTGTGCCCCTTAAAATTTTGGTGCCCAGGGTGAAGATGGCAAACTGTGCCCCCCCCCATTGAAAGAATCAATGTCACATTTTGTTGTGCCCATCAGAGTCCCTCTTAACATAAAATGTGCCTATCAGTGTGCACATTAAAAATATAACCATAACCACCATATAACATGCCCCTTAAAATAAAATGTGCCCATCAGAGTGCCCCTTAACATAAACGGTGCCCATCAGCGTGACCCTTATTTTATGTTAAGGGGCACATTTTATGTTAAGGGGCATTCTGACAATTTGCCCATCAGAGTGTCCCTTAATATACCCATCAGCAAGCCCCTTAAAATAAAATTTGTCCATCAGAGTGCCCCTTAACATAAAAAAAGGCGCCCATAAGTGTGACCTTTAACAAAATATTCCCAGCAGTGATCACTAGTTAACATGTGGCCCACATACCTTGAATGCAGGAGGGCACAACTGAAATACCGAAGGGGCGGAAGCTGTGAGATATGGAGAGTCGGGAACCGCGAGTAGCAGGAGGGGCAGGACGCGGGGCGCGCCATGACGTCACGCCCCTACTCAGGGCCCGTGAGTTGCGAGCTGGTCTTCTCTCAACTCCGAGACCTGCGGTGAAGAGCAGGGGGAGGGCGCACGCACGCAGCGTCACTGGTTGCTGGAGAAACTCGCGGTCCCAGCAAACTAGTGACGGCTGTTTTAGAAGGACGCTTCACTGCACCCCTCCCCACCCCCAATAAATTGTACCGCCCAGGGCATCTGCCCCTTCCGCCCCCCCCTGTACCGGCTCTGCTTGTAGTCCTACAAAATCTAGAAAAATAAAATGAAAGAACTGTGAAGTGCCAGAGAACAAATTCGGTCCATATTAATCTCTTTCACTGTGAAAAATAAGTTTCAATGCATTTCGGGGGTCTCAACACCCCATGTTGGAAACAGACAAGGCGCTGGGAACCAGGGCTGCATTTGGAAGCAGGTACTTCATCAATTTCAGGAACTTGTATTTACTATCTCAGTGTAAAATCCACATTTGTTTCAAGATCCATCACCACCTCCCACCACCCTATTCACCTAACCCAGAAAGACACACGATTAAGGCCTTACTTCTAAAATAAACCAAGAAAACAGTCCATCATTAAAGAATATGTAAAGCCAACATTTCCTATTCCTGATATGTGGCTGCTGTACCACGTACTTGTATGAAAGTCTCCCGTACTCTTTGTTTTGCTTTCTTTGTGTGAAATCCCTGGTGATCCTGCCAGTCCCTCTGCTTTCCTATTTAAAAACTGACCACACTAGGCATGAGAGCACAGCATGCTTAGTTTTCTAGCTGTGCTGGGAACTCAGCCTGCTCCCCTCCAATGACCAGATATGTCCTGACAACCCCCTACCCCGCACAGTCGTTCTCTGGGAAGACTAGTGTGCTGCTGTTTTCTTCTCCTCCAGCTTTCTGAGCTCCTTATGCAGCTGAGAACTGAGGATACGTGATCACTTATAAAAAAGGGGTAAAAAAAAAAGGTATTTATAGTGTTTTTTTTTTTTTTTTTATATCTATATACAAATGTTTTGCCTCCCATTTCTATTTTAAACCGAATGGGTTGTTTTACAAGGTGAGGGTTTACATTTACTTTAACAATTCAAAGAGATGCATCACACATGATCGCTCTGCTGTGACTGCCATGGATCGATACTTTTGAAGCCATTGCTGTAGGCCTTATGGTGGAGTTTCTTCTGTCTTTTGGCAACTCTGTTGGTTTGAAGAACCATTGTGTCCATTATGAGGGGTTCCCACCATCCCTGTGCTGAGTCCCCGGGCCTGTACACCTGCTGTGTCCATTATGAGGGGTTCCCACCATCCCTGTGCTGAGTCCCCGGGTCTGTACACCTGCTGTGCCCATTATGAGGGGTTCCCACCATCCCTGTGCTGAGCTCCCGGGTCTGTACATCTGCTGTGCCCATTATGAGGGGTTCCCACCATCCCTGGGCTGAGCTCCCGGGTCTGTACATCTGCTGTGCCCATTATGAGGGGTTCTTGCTATCTCTGTGCTGAGTTTCCAGGTCTGTACACCTGCTGTGCCCATTATGAGGGGTTCTTGCTATCTCTGTGCTGAGTTTCCAGGTCTGTACACCTGCTGTGCCCATTATGAGGGGTTCCCACCATCCGTGTGCTGAGTTCCCGGGTCTGTACACCCGCTGTGCCCATTATGAGGGGTTCCCACCACCCTGTGCTGAGTTCCTGGGTCTGTACACCTGCTGTGCCCATTATGAGGGGTTCTTGCCATCCCTGTGCTTGGTTCCCGGGTCTGTTCACCTGCTGTGCCCATTATGAGGGGTTCCCACCATCCCCGTGCTGAGTTCCCGGGTCTGTACACCTGCTGTGCCCATTATGAGGGGTTCCCACCATCCCTGTGCTGAGTCCCCGGGCCTGTACACCTGCTGTGTCCATTATGAGGGGTTCCCACCATCCCTGTGCTGAGCTCCCGGGTCTGTACATCTGCTGTGCCCATTATGAGGGGTTCCCACCATCCCTGGGCTGAGCTCCCGGGTCTGTACATCTGCTGTGCCCATTATGAGGGGTTCTTGCTATCTCTGTGCTGAGTTTCCAGGTCTGTACACCTGCTGTGCCCATTATGAGGGGTTCTTGCTATCTCTGTGCTGAGTTTCCAGGTCTGTACACCTGCTGTGCCCATTATGAGGGGTTCCCACCATCCGTGTGCTGAGTTCCCGGGTCTGTACACCCGCTGTGCCCATTATGAGGGGTTCCCACCACCCTGTGCTGAGTTCCTGGGTCTGTACACCTGCTGTGCCCATTATGAGGGGTTCTTGCCATCCCTGTGCTTGGTTCCCGGGTCTGTTCACCTGCTGTGCCCATTATGAGGGGTTCTTGCCATCCCTGTGCTTGGTTCCCGGGTCTGTACACCTGCTGTGCCCATTATGAAAAGTTCTCACATCCCTATGCTGAGTTCCCCTGTCTGCAATCGATGGAAATGACCAGGAACACCCAAAACTCCCAGGCGGCCATGGACAGAATGAGAAATTATGGAAGGGAGGCCTAAGGCCGCATACACACGAGCAGACTTTTCAACCGGACTGGTCCGACGGACTGAGTCCGGCAGACAATTTGACCACGTGTGTGGGCTTCATCTGACCTGCAGCGGACTATTTCGGTCCAAAATCTGACGGACTTTAGATTTGGACTACTGGCTATCAACTTCCTCATTTTAGTCCGGCCGTACGTCATCACGTACGAATCCGTCAGACTTGGGTGTGATCATGTGTAGGCAAGTCTGGTCGTTAGGAAGTCAATGGAAAACGGTCGGTTGTCAGATTTTCAGATCGTGTGTACACAAGTCCATCACACAAAAGTCCAAAGTACAAACACGCATGCTCGGAATCAATGCTCACCAAACACAACATTAGCATAAGGTGCCTAAAAGGGTGGCGCTCAAGAGCTGAAATTCCACGTAGTACATCACTACGTTTGTGTTTGTTGACCGACAATTGTGTACCGTTTGTATGCAAGACAAGTTCCTGGCACACGCCCTTCGGACAAAAGTCTGACGCTTTGTTGGTCAACAATCCGATCGTGTGTACGAGGCTTTAGATAGAGGAAGGAGCAGAGTCCTCCAGCAGTGCAGAGTATTTCAGGAGAGGAGAGTTATAGAGGAAGGAGCAGAGTCCTCCAGCAGTGCAGAGTATTTCAGGAGAGGAGAGTTATAGAGGAAGGAGCAGAGTCATCCAGCAGTGCAGAGTATTTCAGGAGAGGAGAGTTAGGTAATTGACTGTTTTATGGTGTCATGATCCACTGAACACAAATATGAAAGATATTCATGGAGAGGATTTTATGCTTCACTTCCTCCTTCTCCCATACAATGAAGTATCGGGTTGGATATCCAATAGCTATAAAATTAGGAGAACAGGATGCTGATATACCCACTTGGGCCCCGGGGCCCTCTGCCAGGAAAGGTTTTAGCGGCTCTGTCAAGCAGTCGATGGATGTAATGGAAGGCTGCCACCATCAGAGTGGATGGACAATTCCCCGTCCCGTATATAGCGGGGGCCGCAGACAATGTTCTGCTTGTACCGGCTCTGGAGATTTGTGTTGGCAGAATTTGTGCTGCCGATTGGAAGTTTTCTCTTTAGAGGATTTTTCCCCTTTTCTCTTTTAATTAAGAGCCATGTGTTATTATGGTTTTCTTAATTAAAAACTCTAAATGTCATGTGAATCAGTCCCGCGTGCTTCCTGCTGACGGGAGGCTGCGTTCGGGGGAATTTCAGAGGGATTCAGTGAAACTTTGTCTAAAGCCGCCAACAATTTGTGAACACAAAGTAGCAAGTTTTTCCATCCCTTTCCCTGCTGGAGCTGGTTAATGTCGGCATTTTCTAATGAAATATTATTTGTGAAAAATGTATATTTCTGCTCATTTTGTGAGCTGTAGATAAGCTGTGGAATCCATCAATTGTCTATTTTGGTTTAGGTATAATATGTAGGCAGTGTGGTGCAATGCTTGTTAGTATTTGAGATTTTATTGTTGATGTCACGATTATTATGTTTATATATTTTATTTTGTAATTACATTTTTCATATTTGTATTTTTGTTGCTATTTGGAGTGAATGGCTACCAAACTATTTTCACTGTGCCTTGTGTGCAATGTTAATAAAGTATCTTCCCTTCCCTTCTCCTCTTTCCTTTTCCCTTTCCTTTCCTTTCCCTTCATTCCTTTCCCTTCCTTCCTTTCCCTCCCCTCTCCTTCCTTTTCATTTTCCTTTCCTTTCCCTATTCCTTTCCTTTCCCTATTCCTTTCCTTTCCTTTCCCTATTCCTTTCCTTTCCTTTCCCTATTCCTTTCCTTTCCCTTCTTTCCTTCACCTATTCCTTTCCCTTTCCTTTCCCCCTTTCTATTCCTTCCTTTCCCCTTTCCCTTCCTTTTGTTTCCTTTTCCCGTTTCTTTCTTTCCTTTCCTTTCCCTTTTTCCCTTCCTTCCTTTCCCCCTTTCCCTTCCTTCCTTCCCCCCTTTCTTTCCTTTCCCTTCATTCCTTCACCTTTTCCTTTCCCTTCCTTTCCCCCTTTCTCTTCCTTCCTTTCCTCTTTTCTTTCCTTTCCCTTCATTCCTTCACCTTTTCCTTTCCCTTCCTTTCCCCCTTTCTCTTCCTTCCTTTCTTTCCTTCCTTTCCCCTTCCTTTCCCCTTCCTTCCCTTTACCGTCCACCTTCCTTGCCTTTTCCTTTTCCTTTTCCTTTCCTTTCCTTTCCTTTCCCATTCCCTTCCCTTCCCCTTTCTTTCCTTTCCCATTCCCTTCCCTTGCCCCTTTCTTTCCTTCCCCATTCCCTTCCCTTGCCCCTTTCTTTCCTTTCCCATTCCCTTCCCTTGCCCCTTTCTTTCCTTTCCCTTTCCATTCCCTTCCCTTGCCCCTTTCTTTCCTTTTACCTTTTTTCTTTCCCCATCCTCTTCCTTTCGAATGTACCTTAAATTGCACACCCCCCCCCCACCCCAAAAAAGAGTAGTAAGTCCGACTTTTTTTTTTTCCTTGATAAATTACCGCAAAGGTAATTTTAAGGCAAACAAATGCAATAAATTACCCAAATTTTTGGTAAAATATAAAAACATTGGGTAATTTGATACCCAGCATGTCAAACCTTAAATTTGTGTGCGCCCACGAAATGATGACAAACTTCAGTACCCAATATTTTCTATAGGCGACGCTTCAAAAGCCCCCCTATAGGTCATAGGTTTAGTGCTATGGACGAGGTCTTGTGCTAGAATTATTGCTCTCACTCCGGCGTGCGCGTGTGTATCGCAATCAACGTTTTCATGTGTAGGCGCTCCCGAAGCATTAGTTTACGTTACGTTTCACTTTTGTTTTTCAGCACATAGGGGACAAAAAAGTCCTATATGTGATAATTTTTAGACGACAGGTTCTCTTTAATGAGACATGCAGGGTCTAATAGACTCCCAATGTCTCCTCTGGGCTCCACTGAATGTATTGCAATGCATCCCTTCCTGGCTATGCTAGCCGTGGAAAATGACGGGGTGACCCGGAAGTGATACATACATCATACTCAGCTGCCACCGGATTGTGTGTGAACCCCCCCCCCCCCCCGGCTATCAAGTCTGTACGACGTATGGACCTAGAAGCAAAAGGGTTAAAAAAAAATACTAAGGGGCGCCCCTCTAGGAAGGGCGTCTCTAGGCACATGCCTACAGTGCCTAGTGGAAAATCCAGCCCTGTACCACTACTTATCAGCTGCACATTTTTTCTATGCAATCAGGGAATATTATTCTCACTAAATACACAGCCATTGATCGTTCATTTGGCAGGATGTGTGGGAGCTAAACGATCAGATAACAGCCTATGTGGATAGAGCTGTAGTGTCGGTTTCCACTATGCAGTGCAGAAGCTGCATGCGATTTTTCAACAGAATTCGCACCGCATTCCTGTTCAAATCACATGCGATTCTTCAGCAGTGCGATTTTTAGCCATTATTCTGTATGGCCCAAAATCACGCTGCCCTTTTGGCCGCCCCAGAATCGGAACACCCATGTGATCCGATTCTGCAAATCGTACTGCGTTTTGTGAACCGATTTGGGGGGGGTGTTGTTAACTTAACATACACTCACGCAGCGGTTCGCATGAACGAGGTGCGATTTGAATGCGGTGCGGAATCCTCACAAGTGTGAACCAGCACTTAATATTGAAAACAGGAGAAGTGTGTCCTGGGTTCTGTAAAGCTCACCATACACTGTACAATCTGATTGTACAATCTTTCCTTTAGGCTGGGATCACACTGTTGCAAATCGGATGTGGGATTTCCCTGCACCCAATTCGCATAGCAGGAGGTTGTGACCGACTCTCTATGGAGCCGGTTCACACACCTCCCAGAGAGGCTCCGGTGCGAATTGCACAGGAGCCCCGTGCGTCTTCTGGTCCGTTTTCAGGTCCAAATTCAGCCCAAAAATTCGGACTGAAATCGGACCCGAACCGGTGAATAGGGACGCATCGGACCCCCTGCTGTGAGCCACTCCGTGCTCTAGTGTGAACCCATCCTAAGATCTAAAAAAACAAACAGAATCTTGCGAGCTACCATGTGAAAATCCAAACGATAATTAGAGATGATTAAAGGACAGCTGCTAGCATTGATCACGTCCCATATGCTCATGCCAAAAAGTTTTATACCAATATAATGCTGCGCTATCCAAATGTAATCATACGGTGACCGTACTGAATCATAATATTACTGGCTGCAGTTAAATAGTGGTGGTGAGATATTCTATTCCTATATAAAAATGTTCACTAGATTTTTTTATATAGGAATAGAATATCTCACCACCACTATTTAACTGCAGCCAGTAATATTATGATTCAGTACAGCCTAAGATCTACCACCAACTAGGTAGTGCAAGGGCCTGTCTGATTGGTTACAAAGTGATTGGATAGATGGTGTCTCCTCCTCTTATACAATTTTGGTAAATCTAAAGAAGATTGTGCAATCAAATCGCATAGTCTATGGCCACCTTCATACACCTAAAATGAACAAGTTGTGCTTTTGGGTAATTGTTAAAGGATAAGTTTACTTTTTAGATAAAAAAAAAAAAAAAAAAGCAAATTTTTTGGCAGGTAAAAAAAAAAAAAGTGTATTTATTTATTGGAGCCTGTCTGTTGTGGAACTACAAGTCCCATGAGGCATTGCAAGGCTGACAGTTACAAGCCTGGGGGCATGATGGGACTTGTAGTTCCGCAACAGCTGTAGGGCCGCTAGTTTGACACCCCCGAGTAAAGCATTGCCTCAGCGATCAGCAGATCGCTAGTGCCATGCATGGCTCCTGCAAGCGTTTACAATCTGATAGGAAGAGTCAATGAACTACCACACTGCTCCACAGCATGGTTGTTCATTGAAAACTACAAGCCGACAGTCTCAAGGGACGACGACGAAACCGCATGGGCGGAGCCCCGCATGGCCATGCTGTTTTTGAAAACGCGATACCGGCACTCAGACAGCACTGCATTAAAGCTGAGTTCCACCCTTTTTTACAAGTTCCTCTCTTCTCAATGTCCGCCCTTGGTGTACATTTCTAAATAGACACACACTATATTGTCAAAAGGATTGGGACACCTGTCTTTACACGCATATGAACTTTAATGGCATCCCAGTCTTAGTTTGTAGGGTTCAATATGGAGTTGGCCCACCCTTTGCAGCTATAACAGCTTCAACTCTTCTGGGAAGGCCGTCCACAAGGTTTAGGAGTGTGTCTATGGGCATGTTTGACCATTCTTCCAGAAGCACATTTGTGAGGTCAGGCGCTGATGGTGGATGAGAAGGCTTGGCTCACAGTCTCTGCTCTAATTTATCCCAAAGGTGTTCTACCAGGTGGAGGTCAGGACTCTGTGCAGGCCAGTCAAGTTCCTCCACTCCAGACTGGCTCATCCATGTCTTTATGGACCTTGCTTTGTTCACTGGTCCAAATCATTTGGTGGAGGGGGAAATATGGTGTGGGGGTTGTTTTTCAGGGGTTGGGCTTGGCCCCTTAGCTCCAGTGAAAGGAACTCTTAAGGCATCAGCATACCAAGACATTTTTGGACAATTTCATGCTCCCAACTTTGTGGGAACAGTTTGGGGATGGCCCCTTCCTGCACCAGTGCACAAAGCAAGGTCCATAAAGACATGGATGAGCGAGTTTTGGGGTGGAGGAACTTGACTGGTCATCACAGAGTCCTGACCTCAACCTGATAGAACGCCTTTGGGATGAATTAGAGCAGGTTTAGGAGTCTGTCTATGGGAATGTTTGACCGTTCTTCCAAAAGCGCATTTGTGAGGTCAGGTGCTGATGTTGGACGAGAAGGCCTGGCTCGCAGTCTCAAAGCAAGGTCCATAAAGACATGGATGAGTTAGTTTGGGGTGGAGGAACTTGACCGGCCTGCACAGAGTCCTGACCTCCACCCGATAGAACACCTTTGGGATGAATTAGAGCGGAGATCGCGAGCCAGGCCTTCTCGTCCAGTGTCTGACCTCACAAATGCGCTTCTGGAGGAATGGTCAAACATTCCCATTGACACACTCCTAAACCTTGTGGACGGCCTTCCCAGAAGAGTTGAAGCTGTTATAGCTGCAAAGGGTGAGCCAACTCAATATTGAACCCTACGGACTAAGACTGGGATGCCATTAAAGTTCATGTGTGTGTAAAGGCAGGCGTCCCAATACTTTTGGTAATAAAGTGTATTATTTTTTTGGAGGGGGGGCGGGTTAAATACCTGGTTTTAAGAGATCTGGGCGGCACTTCCAGTCCTGGCCGTCTAGGCAATGACATCATTGGGCGATTCCCACAGATTCCTGGGATATCAGCGTCATGTATCCTGAGAGTCCATGGGAAGCGGGGCTTGCTGTTTTCCCCGACCGCACTTCCATATCCGTATTCTCGTTTGATTGAGAGTTGGCCATAACAATAGGAGGGGAACTTCTACCGCCGTCATTGTTATGGCCACCTGTAATCAAACTGCGCCTCGCAGTGTCATTACTGCGCAGGCGCGAGATCGGGAGGTGCATGCTGGGTAGCCAGCTGAACCTAATTCAGGAATTACACACGAATGGGCTTCGGATGCCCACATCCAAGATGGCCACTGCCTGCTTCCGAGATCACGTAAGATACTACTATTTTAAAAGTAACTAGCATGAAGACAGTTAGGACGGCATGCAAATATTAATGTGCAAGTGTTGGCAACCATGGGGGACTGGAGCTCGGCTTTAACCACTTAAAATTTTTACCCCCCCTTCATGACCAGGCCATTTTTTGCGATACGGCACTGCGTTACTTTAACTGACAATTTTGCAGTCGTCCGACGTTATACCCCCCAAAAAAATTGATTTCCTTTTTTTCTCACAAATAGAGCTTTCTCTTGGTGGTATTTGATCGCCTCTGCGCCTTTTTATTTTTTGCGCTATAAACAAAAAAAGTCAGACAATATTGAGAAAAAAAAATAAAACAATATTTTTTTACTTTCTGCTATAAAACATATCCAATAAAAATAAATGTAAAAGATCGCATTTCTTCATAAATTTAGGCCAATATGTATTCTGCTACATATTTTTGTTAAAAAAAAATAAAATAAAAAATCCCAATAAGTGTGTATTGATTGGTTTGCGCAAAAGTTATAGTGTCTACAAACTATGGGATATATTTATGGATTTTTTTTTCACTAGTAATGGTGGCGATCAGCGATTTTTTTTTTTGCAGGACTGCGACATTGCGGCAGACAAATTGGGTACCTAACTGACACTTTTGACACTTTTTTGGGGACCAGTGACACTAATGGAGTGATCAGTGCTAAAAATATGCACTGTCACTGTACTAATGACACTGGAGTCCAGCGATGTCGGCACTGCAGCTGATGTTTCCATCAGCAGCCGTGGGCGTGCCGCCTCCATTGTTGCTAAGGGAACCTGGCAGTGTAGCCTTACGGCTTCACGCCGGGAACCCTACTGCGCATGCGCGAGGCTCCGCTCCTGTCTCCTACTGGCCAGGCGAAAGAGGGAGGAAGAGGTAGCCGAGTGGTGATGTCAATATCCGCGGCTTTTGCTCCTGGAAGTGAGAACAGGTATCCTGCCCCCCCCCCCCCCCCCGAAAGGTACCAATTGTGGCACCGGAGGGGAGCGGAAACAAATAAGCAGAAACTTTTGGGTAGAACTCCGTTTTAAGTGTCCTTTCTTACTATGTGGGGGTTGCTCTGACTGGATGAAGACACAGATCGGTGTTCCTGCTTAGCAGGAACACAAGATCTCCATCTTCTTCCCTGTCAGAACGGTGATCTGCCTTGTTTTCATCAGTAGATCGGCGTTCTGCCTCTCTGGAGAACGATCGCGGGTGGCCGGCGGACATCGGGTTCGCCGGACCTGCATATTGGCACCCCCCCCCGTGTCCAATCGGCTTGTGATCTCGCCACTGGCGGTGCGCGGGTGTGCCCCCAGTGGCTATTGGACGTAATTACGTACAGGTAAATAATAGGCGGCCGGCAAATGTTTAAAGATAGACATGGTGGTGTGATGGAGATCAGTGCATGGGCTCAGGAATACTTCCAATCGGGGCTGGTGCAAGGATTTTTGACACCCTAGGCGACACCTCATTTTGCCGCCCCATTGGCTCCACCCCTGACTCCACCCCCTTGGCCCTGCCCATGTGACAGAAGGCGCCGCTATACAGGAAGCAACGGCTCTACTTCCTCTAGCGCTCGCTCCAGTGCTGCGCTGCACCTCTAATTACACTACCGGTCGGACTGAATAAGATACATACTGCAGCCTGCAGAGCATGCAGAGGTGGAGGGAAACCAGCGTCCGGGTGCCCCTAGGCAGCAGTCCACCCTAGGCGGCTGGCTAGTTTGCCTAGTGGTAGCACCGGCCCTGCTTCCAATAATCACTGTCTGTGAACACGCCGGGTTGTCCAGAAATACGAGGTAAAGCTCTATCATGGGGAGAAAGAAGCCGTATCTGAACATGATCCAGAAACACCGCCGTCTTCTCTGGGCCAAAGCTCATTAAAAATGGTCTGCTGCAAAATATCGGAAGCAGTCGATGTTTCCCCTTGACTACGGGAAGAATAAACTTAGCTGGATCGTGGTTAATGATCGACTCACCTGTATCCTTCACAATTCTACTAAGAAATATAATGTGATACGGGATCCATGGATACGAATTATATTTCCTTATTACTAACGATTTTGTATCCTTCTATATTGTTTTGTCAATATTACCGGTATTTCCACCAAGCACATTTTATGTTGAGATCTTTCGGTTTAACGTTCGGAGGTCTTCTACTTATGAGCATTTTGATGGAAGGACTTTCCTATGCTTATGCTCACTTTAGCTTCTGTTTGCATTATTGTTTATTGATTGTACCTTTTATATGACACTCTCTTGTTGCTTTAATAAAAAAAAAAAAAAAAAAAGAAATATTGAAAATTAAAAATGGTCTGCTGCAAAGTGGAGAACTGTTCTGTGGTCAGACGAATCCAAATTTGATATTCTTTTTGGCAGCCATGAGCGCTGTCTCCTCCGGACTAAACAGTTGAGGGACCTTCCGGCTTGTTATCAGCGCTCAGTTCAAAGGCCGGCATTTCTGATGGTATGGGGGTGCCGAAAATCACCCTCTTCATTAAGACTTGGAGATAGGAAACAAAATATATAAGGACTCAAATAAAGGATAAGTTCACCGTTTTGTAACGTGTTACATGCTCCGCCCTCCCGGCCGCGTCTCCCATTCACAGGGTTCTAGAGACATCTATTAGCAAAAGTATGTAGGCATAGGACACACCCCCTGTCACTACACTCCCCTCCCCCACACACCCCAAAGGGAGAATTAAAAAAAAAAAAAAGATTAGTTAAACCCACAATTGCTTCAGCTTTTTACCACTACTAATCCTTTTATACTGTACATGTATAGTTTGTATATGTTATTTAAAAACATTTTTTTTTTAAGTTTTTATATGTTAAATTTGTATTATTATAAAGAATTTGTGTAATTTTACCACTACTAATCCTTTTATACCGGCTTTTGAAATTTTACAAATGCAGCAATTTAGATAAAATTGGATGAAAGGTTTAGCACTGGGAAACACTTTTTAAAAGATAAAAAGTGCATTTTATATACAACTATACAGATCAGACCAAAATGAGGGTCAAATGAGGAGGAAAGAGGGAATTTGTTCCAAATCAGGGACACAAAGCTCCCAACTGTCCCTGATTTCAAGGGACTGTCCCTGATTTGGAGGGACTGTCCCTGATTTCGAGCAAAGTCCCTCTGTCCCTCTTTCCCCCTCATTTGTCCCTCATTTTGGTCTGATCTATATAGTTGTATATAAAATGCACTTTTTATCTTTCAAAAAGTATTTCTCAGTGCTAAACCTTTCCTCCAGTTTCTAAATTGCTGCATTTGTAAATTTTAAAAGCCAATATAAAGGAATAGGAGTGGTAAAAAAAAAATGGATTTAATTAAACTTTTTTTTGGTTAATTCTCCTTTAAGGGGGTGTGACAGGGGGCGTGTCCTCTGCCTACATACAATTGCTAGTAGGTGTCCCTCATCCCCATCTCAAAGTGTTGGGAGGTATGGGGACAGTCTCTTGAAACCAGGGACAGTTGGGAGCCATGCATGACATCCCTGCACTAGGGCTCTAACTAAAAAGGGGCCTAGCACCTGATGACACTGCTTTCTGTAACCAGACACTGTTCTGGAACAGAGCCTCCTAGTGGCAGACTAGCTCACTGCACCTGCGTACAAGCGCACATATGTTGCTAACCATAGGACACCTTGTGTGATTACATGGGAAGAGCCACAGACAGCCTCAGCCTATCATTGATTTATACGGGCTTGCTGTCAATGGCGGATCGGAAATACCTAGATGAACTGCCACAGAAATCCTCTCGGCTGTGTGAATGAGCCATATCATACAGCAGATTTTCTCGAACACACTGTATCTAATACCACCAATGACCCTTAAGGCCTCGTCTACACTTTAGGTTTTTTTTTGGGGGGGGGGGGGGCGGTAAAGTAAACCCTGCTGTTTGCCCAAGTAAATGTAAAGAAAAACACCTTCCCGGCACCCAGAATGTACCTGGCGTCAGACGATATGATTTGCGCATCCCTGAAGTTTGTATATGTTATTTTTTATTTATTTTTTTTTAAGTTTTTATATGTTAAATTTTTATTATTATACAGAATTTGTGTAGTGCAGTGCTTTACAACAGGAGGACAAAATGATATGGTTTCATCCTGGAGAATTTGGTTATAGTCGGTGTAGCAGGAGGTGCATATCTATAGGACTCATTGACACATTGGGGAAGGGCTGTGGGGCGCAGTGACTGATTTGTTGTATTATTCATTGTTGAGGTTTATGTGTTTTACACAGCATCTCACAAAAGTAAGTACACCCCTCCCATTTTTGTAAATATTTTCTTCTATCTTTTCATGTGACAACACTGAAGAAATGACACTTTGCTACAATGTAAAGTAGTGAGTGTACAGCTTGTATAACAGTGTAAATTTTCTGTCCCCTCAAAAATAACTCAACACACAGCCATTAATGTCTAAACCGCTGGCAACAAAAGTGAGTACACCCCTAAGGAAAATATCCAAATTGGGCCCCAATTAGCCATTTTCCCTCCCCGGTGTCATGTGACTCGTTAGTGTTATGCCGCGTACACGCGATCAGGATTTTGGTCGGAAAAAGATACGCATACACACGGTCACACAAAAGTTCCTTGAACTTTCGTCCGTCAAGAACGCGGTGACGTACAGCGCTACGACGAGCCGAGAAAATGAAGTTCAGCGCTTCCGCGCATGCGTCGAATTGTTTCCGAGCATGCGTAGGAATTTTGCGCGTCGAAAATTGCTACAGACGATCGCATTTTCGGATAGGAACTTTTTCTGACTGAAAAATTGAGAGCCTGCTCTCAATCTTTTGCTGGCTGGAATTCGGCCAGCAAAAGTCCGATGGAGCGTACACGCGGTTGCTCTCATCCGGTCTTTTGCTGGCCTGAATTTCCGATCGTGTGTACGCGGCATTACAAGGTCTCAGGTGTGAATGGGGAGCAGGTGTGTTAAATTTGATGTTATCGCTCTCACTCTCTCATACTGGTCACTGGAAGTTCAACATGGCACCTCATGGCAAAGAACTCTCTGAGGATCTGAAAAAAAAGAATAGTTGCTCTACATAAAGATGGCCTAGGCTATAAGAAGATTGCCAAGACCCTGAAACTGAGCTGCAGCACGGTGGCCAAGACCATACAGCGGTTTAACATGACAGGTTCCACTCAGAACAGGTCTAATAGATTACATAGTGGCACTGTGGCAGCCCTATATCTTGAGTTATGTAGGCAGATTTTGCTTACAAATCAGTAATTTAGCATAGTGGTTGCACTTTACTATTCCTCTCACTCAGTCTCCTGACCGTATGTAAGTTCTGGGTGATAAAATAAATAGGAAAATCCTAAAGTTATACCAACTATCTCTAACATACAAACAGGGCCGGTGCTAGACTATTTTGCGCCCTAGGCAAGACAGGACCAACTACTAGCACCACCCCCTAAAAAAAAAAAAAAAAAAGTAAACATGGTTGTAAAGGAGTGGGCGTCCTTAACAACCAATGAGTCATCAGCTGTCAGCGGGGTGTCATCAGCTGACAGCTTGATGTAAAGAAAAGAATTTCCGTCATTGAAAAGTCATGGAAAAGAATGGCGTGGGTTCCCCTCTGATCCATACCAGGCCTTTTGGGTCGGGTATGGATTTTGAGGGGAACCCCCATGTCAAAATGAAAGGGGGGAAAGGGGGGGGGGCGAACAATGCCAGATCCTATCTCTCCACAGTTACTCAGCTGTTGATGATATCCTGCTCGTCAGTCCTGCCTACTTAAGCCGTCCAGTCCAGTGGATCTCTGCCTTCACCTTGGTCAACATCACAGCAACTATCCCCTTCGATCCTGTTCAAGACTTGCTTTGCTGACATCCCTTCTGGCTCCAGATCCTGCTTTGCTGTTCCACTACTTTGATCCCTGACTTCTGGCTTGGCTGACTATCCGTTCCGGTTACTGAACTTTGGCTATGTTTTGACTACGTTTGTTCTTTTTACTTTTATTATTAAACAAGTGTGATTTAACTGTACTTCTATCTCGGCCTGATTTCATGATTTCTGACACCCCCTACACCTTTAACACCAGTAAAAGGGCACAATCCCTCCCAACGACATCAACAATGGGGCACAATTGCTCCTAATGACCCAATGACACCGACTATTGGGCTCACAATTACTCCCAATGACACCAGCAATTGGGCCCGATGACACAATGATGGGGCATGAATCGTCCCAATGACGGTATACAAGTCCAGATCTCTAATCTAACCTTTAGTGTACTTTTTATATAATGTCTGTAGCCCTGACAAAGGGGGAACTCCTGAAACGTGTCGGATTATCACTGCATGAGACATCTAAAAAAGTCACTTTCACATTAATTTCGCATTTCGCTTTACTTCCTGCCCTGGTTGTAATACCGATGGCATCACTTCGTCCTAGAGGAACATGCAGGCCGCGGCTGGGCTACCGATCAGAAAAGCTGCAAACAGCTGACTCGGGGAATTAACACAGTTTTTTTTTTTTTTTCCTAGTCAGAGTCAGTAACATTGTGAACAAGCTAATCCTCCGCTAATCCCTAAATCCTAATTTTTCCTAAAAACACCAAATCTGGAGTCAGGTCCATAATAGCACGGGGAAACGCATTAACCCTCTGCGGGAAGGTTACCGTAATGGTAAAGGGGATCTATGCTCCTTTTAGATACAATGTATCTGAATATGGTCCATGCAATGTTAAAGAAGTTATTCAAATGTGTCCATAATCTGAAACATTTCATTTAATTGCACTATTTGTACATATGGGCTGACATTCAGTATATATACCGGCCGTTCTTAGTGCCGCACAGTGATTGTGCTTTACCGCTGTGAATGTTATGAATATACTCACCATGTGGCTAATCCAGTAATTGATTTTATCTCAGCAGTCAGCAAGGTCTGACAAAAGACCACTAGAGAGAGAATCTGCAAATATGTATATAAAAGTGTGTATATACACACACAGTTGTGCTCATAAGTTTACATACCCTGGCAGAATTGATGATTTCTTGGCCATTTTTCAGAGAATATGAATGATAACACAAAAACGTTTCTTTCACTCATGGTTAGTGTTTGGCTGAAGCCATTTATTATCAATCAACTGTGTTTACTTTTTTTAAACCATAATCACAACAGAAACTACCCAAATTACCCTGATCAAAAGTTTACATACCCCGGTGATTTTGGCCTGATAACATTCACACAACTTGACACAAAGGGGTTTGAATGGCTATTAAACCACTTGACAACCGGGCACTTAAACCCCCTTCCTAACCAGACCAATGTCAGCTTTCGGTGCTCTCACACTTTGAATGACAATTACTCAGTCATGCAACACTGTACCCATATGAAATTTTTGTTGTTTTTTTTTCACACAAATAGAGCTTTCTTTTGGTGGTATTTAATCACCGCTGGGTTTTTATTTTTTGCGCTATAAATCAAAAAAGACTGAAAATTCGATAAAAAAAAGAAAAAAAATTATTTTTCTGTTAAAATGTATTGCAGAGTATTGGCAAATATTGGTGGAGTATTGGCAGAGTATTGGTGAGTATTGGCAGAGTATTGCACAGTGTTGCAGAGTATTGCAGTGTTGAAGAGTATTGGCAGAGAGAGTATTGCACAGTGTTGCAGAGTATTGCAGAGTATTGGCAGAGTATTGCAGTGTTGCAGAGTATTGCACAGTGTTGCAGAGTATTGCAGTGTTGAAGAGTATTGGCAGAGTATTGCACAGTGTTGCAGAGTATTGCAGAGTATTGGCAGAGTATTGCACAGTGTTGCAGAGTATTGCAGAGTATTGGCAGAGTATTGCAGTGTTGCAGAGTATTGCACAGTGTTGCAGAGTATTGCACAGTGTTGCAGAGTATTGCAGAGTATTGCACAGTGTTGCAGAGTATTGCACAGTGTTGCAGAGTATTGCACAGTGTTGCCGAGTATTTGCAGAGTATTGCACAGTGTTGCCGAGTATTGGCAGAGTATTGCACAGTGTTGCCGAGTATTGGCAGAGTATTGCACAGTGTTGCAGAGTATTGCACAGTGTTGCAGAGTATTGGCAGAGTATTGCACAGTGTTGCAGAGTATTGCACAGTGTTGCAGAGTATTGCACAGTGTTGCCGAGTATTGGCAGAGTATTGCACAGTGTTGCAGAGTATTGGCAGAGTATTGCACAGTGTTGCAGAGTATTGCACAGTGTTGCAGAGTATTGGCAGAGTATTGCACAGTGTTGCAGAGGATTGCACAGTGTTGCAGAGTATTGGCAGAGTATTGCACAGTGTTTCAGAGTATTGCACAGTGTTGCAGAGTATTGGCAGAGTATTGCACAGTGTTGCAGAGTATTGCACAGTGTTGCAGAGTATTGGCAGAGTATTGCACAGTGTTGCAGATTATTGCAGATTATTGACAATGAGCAGCGCTGCGGGCACTAAACATCCAGCCCACAGCACTGCTGCAATCTCTTCCCCTCTCCCCTCGCACTGTACCGATCGGTACAGAGAGGGGAGGGAGGAACCGGCGTCATGACGTGACGCCGGTTTGTTTACAAGTGATCGCTCCATCATTTGACGGAACGATCACGTGGTAAACGGCCGCGATCAGCGGCTATTTACCGTGATCCGTGATGCGCCGGGTCCTGCTTGTAATTAATGTGTGTGTATAAAAGGTCTCCTGACAGACCCTTGCATCTTTCATCCAGTGCTGCACTGACGTTTCTGGATTCTGAGTCATGGGGAAAGCAAAAGAATTGTCAAAGGATCTGCGGGAAAATGTAGTTGAAAGGTAGTTGAACTGTATAAACCAAGAAAGGGAACGGATGGATCTACCATGATGGAACTTTAGGAGATAGACCTACCATTATAGAGCTGGAGAAATGACTAGGAAAAATATCAGTGAACACTTCCAGGTATTTACAGTGCCTTGAAAATGTATTCATACCCCTTGACATTTTTCCACATTTTCTCATGTTACAACCAAACACATAAATGTATTTTATTGGGATTTTATGTGATAGACCAACACAAAGTGGCCCATAATTGTGAAGTGGAAGGAAAATGATAAATGGTTTTCAATTTTGTAATGTTACAATGTCATAGTAATGCCATGCTGAATAATTTATCTGCAATGCTCAGGCACGGAAAACAGCTACCCAGGGCCGGGACAAGGGGTGGGTAGGAGGTGCAGCTGCCCTGGGCGCAATGGTTTATTACAGGGATGGGGGCGCCAGTTGCTTCTGTTACAAGGCTGACAGGAGTAGTGACAGTGACATCATTGCTAACCCTAAGGGAAGGGGAGGGGCGCAGTTTGGCATCTTTGCCCTGGGCGATGGATGACCTTGTCCTGGCACTGCAGCTACCAGAGCCCCCAATTCCAAGCCGACTTCTACAAGTCAGAGATTTCTCACAGCTGATTACTCAGCAATCAGAATAGAAAAAAAAAAAACAAACAAGGGGGCTCATCTCTACAACACTGTGCTCTTGCTTTGCACTTGGCTGGTTTAATTTCCTTTAATTGAAAATTAAGAGATTTAAAATTCCAGGGAGAACATCTGCCAGTGTTTTGTTATCTCATAACTAACACTGATTTCCTGATGCATAAAATCCGCCATGTTTCATGCAGTTTCCTTTTCTCTTCCAGGGCGAGGACTATCGGAGAGAGACCCGACTTCTGCACAGGGCGATCTCACGTGGCGGAACCGCAGGCTGATGGCGTCAGGCAACAGATCCCAGGAGAAGAACTGCACCGATCCAGGTAATGGCGCATTGGCCAGGAACTTACCCCGGGCTGCAAAGGATTGGTGGAGTTTCAATTTAATGGGAAAATCTTGTTTGTCACCATTTTTTATATATTTATGTGAATGTGATCAACTTAACCCTTTTCGTGCCTAAGCCTATTTCTGACATTTGTTGCCTTCAAGTTAAAATCCATATTTTTTGCTAGAACCCCCAAAGATATATCTATATATCTATATCTAGATATATATATATATAGATCTATATATCTATACATATCCTATCTATATATATATATATATATATATCTATATATCTATATATATCTATCTATATCTATATATATATATATATATATATATATAGATAGATATATAGATATATATATCTATATATCTATATATATATATATATATGTATATCTCTATATATATCTATATATATCTATCTCTATATATATATATATATATATATATATATATATATATATATATATATATATATATAGGGAGAGATCTCTCTCTCTCTCTCTCTCTCTCTCTCTATTTTTTTTTAGCAGAGACCCTTGAGAATAAAATGGCGACCGTTGCAATATTTTATGTCACACGGTATTTGCGCAGTAGTGGTCTTTCAAATGCAATTTTTGGGGAAAAAAAAAACACTTTCATGAATTAAAAAAGAAACGAAGCAGTAAAGTTAGCCCAATTTTTTTGTATAATGTGAAAGATGATGTTATGGCGAGTAAATAGACACCTAACAGGTCACGCTTTGAAATTGCGCACGCTCGTGGAATGGCAACAAACTACAGTACCTAAAAATCTCCAGAGGCGGCGCTTTAAAAAAAACGTAATGGTTACCAGGTTAGCGTTACAGAGGAGGTCTTTTGATAGAATTATTGCTCTCACTCTGACGATCGCGGTGATACCTCACATGTGTGATTTGAACACCGTTTACATTTGCGGGCGCGAATTACGCAATGCGTTTTCTTTGCTGCGCGAGCACGCAGGGATGGGGGTGTTTTAAAAAGCGTGCTGCTTCATTCTCCACCATCTGTAAGTCATCTGACCAAAGGTCTAGGCAGTTGGTCATGTGATCTGTGCTTGGGGGGGGGGGGGGATTAGAGTACAGGATGACTGATCCTCTTCTTCGGTAGTAGATATGTGTTGTTTGAAGTGCTGGACCCCTGGCTAGATGAAAATCAACATTCAGAATCTATTGGAGTTGGCTCTCTTTCAATTATGATGTCCCAGAGGGGCCTTGGAGTGGTCTGATGAACATTGGAAAAAGGAGAGTGCCACAAAGCTTGAATAAGTCCAGAAAGAAATTTTATTTTTCAAGACCTTCAATCAGAAACCCAACACGTTTTGGTGGCTCAAAACTCCCTTCATCAGGGCTTTTATATGCTGGCAGTGAATTCAAATTTGTAATATGAATAAAGCAAAAAATAATCCGGGTCACCAGACTGACTGGCTGTCATCCTAATTCATTCTGAAACTTTTCTTCAGTACAAATTGGAACTCGCTGCCAGCAACTAAACCCTGATGAAGGGAGGTGGTTGAAATGTGTTGGGTTTTAATGTTCTGAAAAATGTAATTGCTGTTGCACTTTTTCAAGCCTTGTGGCTCTCGCTTGGCCTTCTGTCATGCTCCTGATCTTCCCCTAGGTTTCTGGTCACATATTTAGAGGGAGGGGGATGGGTGTTAGGAATGTCAGAGCAAGGGATAGCAGTGATGGACTGCGGATGGAGGATGGTGCTCATACCTCTCCTGGCAGGTTCTATAGGTTGCTATCTATTTCACATGTCATCATAGTATAACACAGCTTTATGAAATACATTCAAGGTTTCTGTCATCCGGTTTATTGAAAGTGGAAAGGGAGGTTTTTATAATTGAGGTCCCCACTCCAGATAAATGTGGAATTGCACTAGATTAGAACACCTAGGGAGGGTTCATACAGTGATGTGTTTCACATCTCAAGGTTAGAATCACACACAAGAGATTATACTCCATACAATTCAATGAAATGTCTCAGCAGGGAAATTCCTCCCCTCCCTCCTCCCTCTTTTTTCTCCTCTCTCCCTTTAATCTCCTTCTCCCTTCTCTTCTTTTACTTTTACTCACTCTCCCCTTTCTTCATTCCTCTCAGTGCTTGCCCCCCCCCTTTCCTCTCTCTCCACCTTTCCCCTCTTCTCTGCCCTCTCTATGATATCCCCTCTTCCCTTTTCTCTCCTCTCCCCTCTCTGTGCATTCTCCTCTCCCTCTGCTCTTCCCTTTTCTCCCCTCTCTGTGCATTCTCCTCTCCCCTCTGCTCTTCCCTTTTCTCTCCTCTCCCCTCTCTGTGCACTCTCCTCTCCCTCTGCTCTTCCCTTTCTCTCCTCTCCCCTCTCTTGGCATTGTCCTCTCCCTCTGCTCTTCCCTTTCTCTCATCTCCCACCTCTGTGCACTCTCCCTCTGCCCTTCCCTTTCTCTCCTCTCCCATCTCTCCTTTACCCTTCTCTCCTCTCCTTTCCCTCTGCTCTTCCCTTTCTCTCCTCTCCCATCTCTGTACACTCTCCTCTCCCTCAGCTCTTCCCTTTCTCTCCTCTCCCCTCTCTGTGCATTCTCCTCTCCCCTCTGCTCTTCTCTTTTTCTCCTCTCCCCTCTCTGTGCACTCTCCTCTCCCTCTGCTCTTCCCTTTCTCTCCTCTCCCATCTCTGTACACTCTCCTCTCCCTCAGCTCTTCCCTTTCTCTCCTCTCCCCTCTCTGTGCATTCTCCTCTCCCCTCTGCTCTTCTCTTTTTCTCCTCTCCCCTCTCTGTGCACTCTCCTCTCCCTCTGCTCTTCCCTTTCTCTCCTCTCCCCTCTCTGTGCATTCTCCTCTCCCCTCTGCTCTTCCCTTTCTCTCCTCTCCCCTCTCTGTGCACTCTCCCCTCTCTGTGCACTCTCCTCTCCCTCTGCTCTTCCCCTTAATCTCCTCTCCCACCTCTCCTTCACCCTTCTCTCTTCTCCTCTCCTCTTCTCTCTTCTCTTTGTGCACTCTCCTCTTCCTCTGCTCTCACCTTTCTCTCCTCTCCCATCACTATGCATTCTCCTCTCCCTCTGCCCTTCCCTTTCTCTCCCCTCTCCAATCTCTCATTTCCCCGCTCTGTGCACTCTCCTCTCCCTCTGCTCTTCCTTTTCTCCCATCTGTCCTCTTTCCTCTCCTCTCCTTTCCCCCCATTTTCTTCTGTCCCCTTTCTCCCCCCTCTCCTGTTCTCTCTCTCCTCTCCCCTCTCTATCCAATCCCCTCCCCTCTCTCTCCTGCCGCCTTTGTCTTCCTTCTTTTCTTCCCTATTCTTCTTTCTCTGATTTCCCCACTCTCTTCTCTTTTCTCTCCCCTCTGTTTGCTCTCCTATCTCCTTCTCCTTTCACTCCTCTTTCTTCTGTCCCCTCTCTCCTCTCTCGCCTTTCCTCTCTTCTCAACCTTCCCTCTATCGTCTGTTCTCTCTACTGTCCCCACTGTCTTTTCTCCCCTCTATTCCATTCACCCTCTCACACCCCTCCTCTCTACCCTTTCTTCTCTTCTCTCTCTCCTATCTCCTTTCCTCTCCCTCTGCCCTCTTTCTGCTCTCCCCTCTATCCCTTTTCTTCTTTCCTTTGTGCCCTCTTTCTTCTCTCAACACTCCTCTCCCTTCTTCACCTCTCTAGCGTTTCTTCTCTTCCCTCTCCTCTCATCTTTCCCCTCTCTTCCTCCTCTCATCTCTTCCCTCTCTTTCTCCTCTCTGCTCTCTACACTTTTCTCTCGCCTCTCTCCCCTCTATACCCTTTCCTTTCTCTCTTGTCCTCCATCTTCTACCCCCACCCATCTGTCCTCTCTCTTCTTTTCCCTCTGGACTCTTTCTTATCTTCACACTCTCCCCTCTCACCCTTCTTTCCCTCCTCTCCCCTCTCTCCACTTTTCTCTCATCTCTCCCCTCTATTCCTTTTTCTGTCTCCTTTGTCTTCTCTCCTCTACTCTCTCCCATTCACTCTTCTTTCTCCTCTCTACCCTTTCTTCTCTTCTCTCACTCTTCTCTCCTCTCTTCCCTCTATACCCTTCTCTTTCTCTCTTGTCCTCTTATCTTCACACTCTCTCCTCTCTCTTCTTTTCCTCCTCTCTCCTCTTCCCTCTCTCCACTTTTTTCTCTACTCTTTCCCACTCACTCTTCTTTCTCCTCTCTACCCTTCCTTCTCTGCTCTCACGCTTCTCTCCTCTCTAATCCCCTTTCTTTCACTTTTGTCCCCTCTCCTCTACCCCTTCCCCTCTCTCTTCTTTCCCCTCTGGACCCTCTCTTATCCTCTCACCCTCTCTTCCTTCCATTCTCTCTTCACTTTTCTCTCCCCTCTATTCCCTTTTCTCTCTCTTTTGTCCGCTCTCCTCTACTTTCTCCCACTCACTCTTCTTTCTCCTCTCTACCCATTCTTCTATTCTCTCACACTTCTCTCCTCTCTCTACCGTTTCTTCTGGTCTCTCCCTCTTTTCTTTCTTCTTGCTCCTATCTCCTCTCTCTTCTCTCTCCTCTCCTTCCTTGGTTCTTATTCCTCTGCCTTTCCCCTATTTATTCTATTCTCTGTTTCCTTCCCCTTCTCTCCACTCCCTTTCTTCTCTCGTCTCCTTACTTTTTTTTTTTTTTGCCATAATTTTTTTTATTTTTTAAAAAAGGTATCATAACAGATATTTGACAATATTAGACATCACTTTAAAGGATTGCTCATAATACTTGTTTGACACGTAATGTGAGAAAGAACAAAACAATGTACAACAAAAGAAAGGAAAATAATTATTGATATCTATTTGTTAGTCAGACCCCGCTTACTCTGAATGGGATCAAACTGTAAGGAGGGGTTGACCAACAATTTTAATACTAACAAGGACCAAGGAACTTACTGATAAATACCGAGCTACATCTGAATCTCTCTCTTCTCCCTTTAATCCAGTTGGAGTTGCAAGAAAAGTCTGAGCACCCTGCTACCAGATTCAACGGTTTCTGGGGGGTTTCCAGCATATTCTGGGTCTATCGAGAGTGGTCTCTTCTCGTCTCTCCAGAGTGGTCTCTTCTGTTGGACATGCATTCTTGTGTAGCACCCTAGGTAGCCTCCCAAGTGGTGCTCATTTAGGACGCCCAAACCATTTCAGCTTGCCCCTTTCAATTTTAGAGAGAAACATTTCTGCTATGAGTTCCTCGCAGACCACCACATACCTGAGCCCAACCATCCCATGGAAAAAACAATTTCTGCCCCCCCTAATCCTGTTCTTTCAGTTGGAGTTGCAAGAAAAGTCTGAGCACCCTGCTACCAGATTCAACGGTTTCTGGGGGTTTCCAGCATATTCTGGGTCTATCGAGAGTGGTCTCTTCGCGTCTCTCCAGAGTGGTCTCTTCTAGTTGGACCTGCATTCTTGTGTGGCAACCAAGGTAGCCTCCCAAGTGGTGCTCATTTAGGATGCCCAAACCATTTCGGCTGGCCCCTTTCAATATTAGAGAGAAACATTTCTGCTATGAGTTCCTCCCAGACCACCACATACCTGAGCCCAACAATCCCATGGAAAAAACAATTTCTGTCCCCCCTAATCCTGTTCTTTCAGTTGGAGTTGCAAGAAAAGTCTGAGCACCCTGCTACCAGATTCAACTGTTTCTGGGGGTTTCCAGCATATTCTGGGTCTATCGAGAGTGGCCTCTTCTCGTCTCTCCAGAGTAGTCTCTTCTAGTTGGACATGCATTCTTGTGTAGCACCCAAGGTAGCCTCCCAAGTGGTGCTCATTTAGGACGCCCAAACCATTTCGGCTGGCCCCTTTCAATTTTAGAGACATTTCTGCTATGAGTTCCCCCCAGACCACCGCATACCTGAGCCCAACCATCCCATGGAAAAAACAATTTCTGTTCCCCCTAATCCTGTTCTTTCAGTTGGAGTTGCAAGAAAAGTCTGAGCACCCTGCTACCAGATTCAACTGTTTCTGGGGGTTTCCAGCATATTCTGGGTCTATCGAGAGTGGCCTCTTCTCGTCTCTTCAGAGTGGTCTCTTCTAGTTGGACATGCATTCTTGTGTAGCACTCAAGGTAGCCTCCCAAGTGCTGCTTATTTAGGACACCCAAACCATTTCGGCTGGCCCCTTTCAATATTAGAGAGAAACATCTCTGCTATGAGTCATTCCCAGACCACCACATACCTGAGCCCAACAATCCCATGGAAAGACCAATTTCTGCCCCCCCCTAATCCTGTTCTTTCAGTTGGAGGTGCAAGAAAAGTCTGAGCACCCTGCTACCAGATTCAACTGTTTCTGAGGGTTTCCAGCATATTCTGGGTCTATCCAGAGTGGTCTCTTCTCGTCTCTCCAGAGTGGTCTCTTCTAGTTGGACATGCATTCTTGTGTAGCACCCAAGGTAGTCCCCCAAGTGGTCCTCATTTAGGACGCCCAAACCATTTTGGCTGGCCCCTTTCAATATTAGAGAGAAACATTTCTGCTATGAGTTCCTCGCAGACCACCACATACCTGAGCCCAACCATCACATGGAAAAACCAATTTCTGTCCCCCTAATCCTGTTCTTTCAGTTGGAGTTGCAAGAAAAGTCTGAGCACCCTGCTACCAGATTCAACTGTTTCTGGGGGTTTCCAGCATATTCTGGGTCTATCGAGAGTGGTCTCTTCTCGTCTCTCCAGAGTGGTCTCTTCTAGTTGGACCTGCATTCTTGTGTGGCAACCAAGGTAGCCTCCCTAGTGGTGCTCATTTAGGATGCCCAAACCATTTTGGCTGGCCCCTTTCAATATTAGAGAGAAACATTTCTGCTATGAGTTCCTCGCAGACCACCACATACCTGAGCCCAACCATCACATGGAAAAACCAATTTCTGTCCCCCCCAATCCTGTTCTTTCAGTTGGAGGTGCAAGAAAAGTCTGAGCACCCTGCTACCAGATTCAACTGTTTCTGGGGGTTTCCAGCATATTCTGGGTCTATCCAGAGTGGTCTCTTCTAGTTGGACATGCATTCTTGTGTGGCAACCAAGGTAGCCTCCCTAGAGGTGCTCATTTTGGACGCTCAAACCATTTCGGCTGGCCCCTTTCAATATTAGAGACATTTCTGCTATGAGTTCCTCCCAGACCACCACATACCTGAGCCCAACAATCCCATGGAAAAACCAATTTCTGTCCCACCTAATCCTGTTCTTTCAATCCCTAACCCTCAGCTCATGACTACAACGGAGAGAGCATGAACAGGTACATGGAAAACCTTTTTTTTTGTAAAATGTCCCCACCCATGGACTCCTACAGTGTCCACAAACTTCAGCTGCACACCCACTCCAACATTTTACATCAATAAATAAATTCTCCATATAAATAGACCACAAGGAAGACCTCATCTGCTACAGATACAGTGATAATTGTCAGCTCCCAGAGGAAACGCAACCCCCTCCCCCTCTTTTATCTTTATATACCTGATTAATGAGAATTGTGCACAATGGTTAGCGTCATGCAGATTGTCTCTTTAATTACTTTTTCCAAGTATTGGCTGTTCTCGTCCTTTCTGAGCCCTCTGCCGCCCACCGCCGCTCCATGCCCACTCACTTTAGTTGCCTAGAAGTTGGAAAATTAATTTCCTTTTCCTAGCTGGCTTTCAAACCCATTTTCTCTAGTTCTTGAACGATGGAAGGGTTAGGCTCTTCATTAACTAACTAAAGATGCCTACACACAGGACCAGTGGTGTGGATTACCAGCACTCAGAGCAAGGCAGGTATTGTGCCCACTTACCTGTAGACCATGAGTCCCTTCCACCAGAATATACAGTATAGGAAAATAATTTGTGCCTTATCATACCCCCTAGATCCTCTTCCCCTTCCAGCATAAACCTCTGTGACCCTCCCCATCTCCAAATCCCTAGAATCCACAGTATATATACTCTCAACTGGCCACTTTATTAGGTACACCTTGCTAGTACCGGGTTGGACCCCCTTTTGCCTTCATTCTTGGTGGCATAGATTTAACAAGGTGTTGGAAACGTTCCTCAGAGATTTTGCTCCATAGTGACATGATAGCATCACGCGGTTGCTGCAGATTTGTGGGCTGCACATCCATGATGCCAATCTCCCCATCCACCACATCCCAAAGGTTCTCTATTGGATGAGATGTGGTGAGTGTGGAGACTATTGGAATTGTCCAGTGGTGAGATAATTGGAGCTTTGCGACATGGTGCATTATCCTGCTGGAAGGAGCCATCAGAAGATGGGGACACTCTGGGATTTTTTTCAGCCAGAACGCAGTTCCGGCACCTCCAGCACAGAATGTATGTACTGGCAAAGGGGGATGAGGTGTCCTGGAAGCTCTACTGATGCTGACTGCTGGGGGATCTATTGTTGCCAGCAAGGGTCTTTTGTTGCTGGGGCAGATCTATTGTTGCTGGGGCAGATCTATTGTTGCTGGGGAAGATCTACTGTTGCTGCCTGGGATCTATTGTTGCTGGGGGGTGTATTTTGTTCCTGGGGGAGAGTTTTTCGTTGCAGGGGTGGTCTATTGTTGCTGGGAAGGATCTGTTGTTGCTGGGGGAAATGTGTTGTTGCTGGGGGGGGGGGGGGGGTCTATTATCATTAACAAATTCTGTACAAAAAACATAACTCACAAAATGATACTTGGCTCTGTATTCTCTAAAAAGGAGCGATACGAGGAGGTGGATAGGGGGCAAAGACAAGGGACGGCGTTCAGAGGTGGGTCGGGGTAGAGGGAGTACCTGCACCTATTCTTTGAGAAAAAAAAAGCCCTGGGGACACTGTAGTCATAAAGGGATGGACATGGTCAGCAACAATACTCAGGTAGGTCGTGCTGTTTATACCATGCTCAATTGGTACTAAGGGGCCCAAAGCAAGCCAAGAAAATATCCCCCCCACCATTACACCCCCCACCACCACCCTGAACCGGAGATACAAGGCAGGATGGATCCATGCGCCAAATTCTGACCCCACCATCTGAATGTCGGAGCTGAAATCCAGACTCATCAGAACACGCAATGTTTTTCCAATCTTCTATTGTCCAATTTTAGTGATCCTGTGCCAATTGTAGCCTCAGTTTCCTATTAGCTGACAGGAGTGGCACCCGGTGTGATCTTCTGCTACTGTAGCCCATCTGCTACAAGATTCGATGTGTTGTGCGTTCAGAGATGGTATTCTGCATACCTTGGATGTAACGAGTGGTTATTTGAGTTAATGTTGCCTTTCTATAATCTGGAACCAGTCTGCCCATTCTCCTCTGACCTCTGACATGAACAAGGCATTTTAATCCACCCAACTGCCGCTCACTGGATATTTTCTCTTTTTCCCACCATTCTCTGTAAACCCGAGAGATGGTTGTGTGTGAAAATTCCAGTAGATCAGCAGTTTTTGAAATACTCAGACCAGCCCGTCTGGCACCAACAACCATGCCACGTTCAAAGAAATTTAAATCCCCTTTCTTCCCAATTCTGATGCTCGGTTGGAACTTCAGCAAGTCGTCTTCACCACATGTAGATTCCTAAATGCATTGAGTTGCTGCCATGTGATTGGCTGATTAGCAATTTCTTTTACCAAGCAATTGAACAGGTGTACCTAATAAAGTGTCCGGTAAGTATATGTATGTATGTATGTATGTATGTATGTATGTATGTATATATATATATATATACACATACATACACACACACACACACACACACACAAGGGGTCTTCAAAAGGTTTCTGCACTTTTATATTTTCGTTGGAGAGGGTGGGAGGAGTAATAATCGGTCATGTCTGAGAGTGTCATGTGATTAGTCTGTCTGGCAAGCTGGCTGACCTTGCAGTTTAGTATAAAGAGTTATAATTAGTTTTTGAAATTCTCAATAAAAAGAGTTAAAAAAAAGGACCCTCTTATATATACATAGTAGGAAAATCTCTGCCTCATCAGACCACCAGATCCTCTTCCTCTTCCAGCACAAATTTCTATAACCCCCCCCCCCCCATTCTCAATTCCCCCTCAGCACAAATCCTCCCCCCCCTTCCCCAGCACAAATCTTCACCCCTCCAATATCACCCTTCTAGCATCAATCCTCTTACCAACCCCCCTCATCACGCCTCCCAGCATAAATCAACCCCCTCAAATCAAATCTTTGTTAACTGCACTGGGCTCCGAGACTCAGCCTGGATTCCGTAGGACACCAGGATTTTGTTGAAATCCCTGG
This sequence comes from Lithobates clamitans, assembly GCA_037952925.1. NCBI lineage: Eukaryota > Metazoa > Chordata > Amphibia > Anura > Ranidae > Lithobates > Lithobates clamitans. The sequence goes on along the minus strand of JBBGZY010002648.1, from coordinate 98,833 downwards.
ACAGTCCCGCAGAATCCAGGACGGCTGGGAGGTATGATTTGCACCCCATAAAAGAAACTTGTGCCCAGTCTTATCAATCTTCCCATTTCCTTTGAGCCCAGCCCGTTGTTTACATCCCCCGCTTTCCCCCAGAAGATGTGTCATTATGCAGACCGGGCTTACAGTACTCTAATAGGGCGTACACACGGTCAGACTTTGTTTGGACATTCCGACAACAAAATCCTAGGATTTTTTCCGACGGATGTTGGCTCAAACTTGTCTTGCATACACACAGTCGCACAAAGTTGTCGGAAAATCCGATCGTTCTAAACGCGGTGACGTAAAACACATACGTCGGGACTATAAACGGGGCAGTGGCCAATAGCTTTCATCTCTTTATTTATTCTGAGCATGCGTGGCACTTTGTGCGTCGGATTTGTGTACACACGATCGGAATTTCGGAACGGATTTTGTTGTCGGAAAATTTTATCTCCTGCTCTCCAACTTTGTGTGTCGGAAAATCCAATGGAAAATGTCCGATGGAGCCCACACACGGTCGGAATTTCCGACAACACGCTCCGATCGGACATTTTCCATCGGAAAATCCGACCATGTGTACGGGGCATAATTCTAGAAGAATGCCCACCCCCTTTGTAGGGCCCCCCCAGCTGCCGCCTCAAGAAAAAGGGTCAGTACTGGTGAGGACATTGGACCAGCTAAAAGTCCTTCAGGAAAAAGGAATGTATAGGGTTTGCCTTGAGTTCTGCTCTAAACTGCCTGTATATGATGCAATCTGTATGTTCATTTAGATATTTTAAAATGGTGTTATGGACCCACCTACCCTAACAATCCTGGTATTCCTGTGAAGAGCCCTCCGTCCTGATTCCAGCAGTGGGCTGGCTCCTGGTAAGACTTTTACAAATATAAAAATGCCTTGATTTGTAGATGGTCAGTCCAAAGAAGTGGGTGTTCCTAGGTAGGTTCCTAGGTTCCTAGGGTGGTTTGCATGCAGACCACCCTAGATAATACCCACATGTGATGCTGAACCTCCATGATTGAAGAAACTAAAATCCAATAAAAGATGGCGGATGTCAAGCCAGGAAATAAGGCTGGCTCTATCTTCTCAGCTTCTAATGCACACTGTACTGTGAAGGGTGATATTCCACCACTAGGGATATTCAACTCCACTACTTGTCCCTGTGACACCAGGGTAAGAATTGGGACAATGGGCAACAATATAAAGTAAATAAATAAAAATATGTATGGTTATGTTGGGAGCCCAAACTGGACATTCTCCAATTGCAGAACTGGTCAGCGCTTATAAAAAAAACAGACTCTGTGGTTCTAAACTAGACAGGTGACAACTCTACCTAAAGCCAACCCTGTAAATTCACAGAAATGTTGTATCGATGGAGTTTTATGAAATCTGAACTGCATGCAGATGGGAGTTCTGAAGGGGGTGGCCCTGTAGGGGATTCTCAAGTGAGCTGGAGCAATTGTGTGGGATGGGGGTTTCTGGAGGGGGCTGCGGGTTTCTCCAGGAGGCTGGAGGGCTGTCCAAGGGCACTGTGGTAGGCTTGAACTGGGGGGGCTCTGTGGGACACTGCTGGGGGGTTGGAGGGCTGGAGGTTCTGCAGCAAGCTAAGGGGCTGGAGGGCACTGTGGGAGATTTGGGGGCACTGTATGAGCTGAGGGGCTCTCAGGAGGCCTGAAGGAACTTTGGGAGGTTTTTGGTGGCACTACGGCATCTGGGAGGCACTATGGGAGGTTAGGGGATCTACAGGTGACTGGAAGTAAGAAACACTGGTCCAAAGAGTGCAAGTCCACTAAGTCCTTATTGCACATGACAAGAAGTCAGAAAAAACCCAACACGTTCCAGTCCACCAGAGGAGTTTTGAGACGCTTATACGTCTTGAATCTTTCTTCTGGCTCCTTGTCATGTCCGGACTTGCCTCAGATTTGTTCCATTTTATGCTCTTTGGGCCAGTGGTTCTCAATTACCGGATTGTGGTTCACTGCCAGGCAATATCATCCCTCCTCCTGGGCCTCCAGCTACCTGCAGATCCCCTAACCTCCCACAGTGCTTCCCAGCTCCTGCAGTGGCACTCAACCAACTATAGTGGTCCACTGTGGCCCTCAACCCCCCACAGTGCCCCCAGCTCCCATAGTATCAACCAAACAACCATAGTGGTCCACCATGCCTCTCAACCTCCCATAGTGCCCCTAACTCTCCTAGTGCCGCTCAACTAACCATAGGCTACACCGTGCCTCTTAACCTCCCATAGTGCCCCTAGCTCTCCTAGTACCAACCAACCAACCTTAATGGTCCACTGAGCCCCTCAACTTCCCACAGTGGCCCCAGCTCCCATAGTACCATCCAACCAACCACAGTAGTTCACCAAGCCTTTCAACCTTCCACAGTGCCCCCAGCTCCCATAATATCACCCAACCAACCACAGTAGTTCACCAAACCTTTCAACCTTCCACAGTGCCCCCAGCTCCCATAGTACCACCCAACCAACCACAGTTGTCCACCAAACCCTTCAACCTACCACAGTGCCCCCAGCTCCTATAGTACCACCCAACCAACCAAAGTGGTCCACTGAGCCTCGCAACCTACCACAGTGCCCCCAGCTCTCATTGTACCCCCCAACCAAAAACAGTGGTCCACCACACCTCTCACCTCCCATAGTGCCCCCTGCTCCCATAGTACCACCCAACCAACCACAGTGGTCCACCATGCCCTTCACCCCCCACAGTGCCCCCTATTCCCATAGTACCACCTAACCAACCACAGTGGTCCACCATGCCCCCCCCCCACCACCCACAGTGCACCCAGGCACATACTCTTGAAATAACGTAAAGTATTTGGGCTCAAAGACACTTTTTTGGTAAATCGCCTCCATCTTCCAATATCAGGCGTCGGGGGGTGTAAAGCTGCATTGCCAGTTAAAGTCACAAAGCCGTGCAATAACAGTTTTGGCGCTTTCATAAGGAGAAGAACCGTTGCAGCCTCTCCAAAGATAAAATGTCAAGCAGGAATCCTTTAGCTTAGCTGGGCTCGTGTGACATGGATAAAGCCGCGTCCAATTATAAGATTAGCCAGAGTTACACCGTGCACCGCTTCCAGCTTACGGCACGCATGCCACTGCATGTGCTCTGCTGAGGACAGCCCTGCCAGGAGCTCTGCTGCCCCCGTAATGCAGTTAGCGCTTAATGGAGATCCTTGTTAGAAGCTCGCTCACACTGAATGTACCTTTTTGCCGCACTTTCCTGGCGTGAAAGAAAATCCTTTGTTTTCAGTTGGAGGCGTTCGCTGGTTCGTTCCTTCTGATTTTAATTTTTTTTTTTCTAGGTTCGCACTGTTGCGGTATGTTAACACAAGCGCGTTGGCGTGCTTTATTTAGCATATATAATGTGCGTTGTGTTAGGGTGGCCCATTCAAACGGGATGTCTAGTGCACCAAAAAAGTGCATGATTTTATTCTTAATATATAGAGCACTGCAACGCATGGCAATGCGCTACCATACATTGTGGTGCTCAGCAACGCACGTCTGTTGGCAAAGTGCGTTAGGGTGGCATTAAGAATGAATGACACCACACCACGTGGGACGCAGTTGTTACCGCTTCCCGACTGCTCCCGCTTAAAGTGATATTCAACTCTTGTTTTATAAAAAAAAAAAACAGGTCATACTTACCTGCTCTGTGTGATGGTTTTGCACAGAGCAGCTCAGATCCTCCTCTTCTTGGGTCCCCCTCTGGCGCTCCTGGTCCCTCCCCCCTTGCTGAGTGCCCCCTCCCCCACAGCAAGCAATGCAATCTTGCTCTGGGGGCACCCAAGGAGGCCCACTCCGGAGCTGGTGATCTGGTGAGTGTGGAGGCCATTGGAGTACAGGGACCTCATTGTCCAGTGGTGAGATGATTGGAGCTTTGTGACATGGAGCATTATCCTGCTGGAAGGAGCCATCAGAAGATGAGGACACTGTAGTCATAAAGGGGTGGACATGGTCAACAACAATACTCAGGTAGGCCGTGGTGATTAAACCATGATCAATTGGCACTAAGGGGCCCAAAGTGTGCCAAAAAAATATCTCCCCCACCACCATTACACCCCCACCACCAGCCTGAACCAGTGATACAAGGCAGGATGGATCCATGAGCCAAACTCTGACCCCACCATCTGAATGTCGCAGCTGAAATCCAGACCCATCAGACCAGGAAACGTTTTCCAATCTTCTATTATCCAATTTTGGTGATCCTGTGCCAATTGTAGCCTCAGTTTCCTGTTCTTCACTGACAGGAGTGGCACCCGGTGTGGTCTTCTGCTGCTCATCCACTTCAGGGTTGGATGTGCTGGGCGTTCAGAGATGGTATTCTGCATACCTTGGATGTAACGAGTGGTTATTTCACCCTTTGATGAAGCAACGTATTCAGTGACGCAACGCGTCAGGGAGGAGCCAGGTGTTGTCACTTCCAGTCGTGGCCGAGACCGAGTCGGATTAAGGAATTTTAACTGTAAACTACTACGTTTTTGTTTTAATAAATTCTTTGGAAATACTGCACTGTGGAGCCCCCCCCTCCCCCTCTTTATTACATGTCCTCACCTTACTGGATGAGCCTGAAGTCCTTTTCCAATATCGGTACTGCCGTGGTTATCGTTGGAAGTCGATCGATTGCTGAGATCCTGCTTTTACTCATATTAAGGCTTGATTTGACCCATAGGGGGTCTCCATTTGAGGTGAGAGGCTGGGGGAAATGGATGGCGCACCGCTGATGGTGATAGTATTTGGATGAAATGGATATCGATCGATTATATTGCACTTTTTTTCTTCTTTTTTAACTATCATATGGAGATCTTCTTCAGTGGAGTCTGATTGCACTTTCATCACTTCTGGATTTTGCACTTCCTTGCGTTTTATGCACTTTATGAGAATATTGGACGTTATTAGCATTTGTATTGCACCACTTGCACTTTTGAAATCCATTTGCACTCTAGTATTTTGCTTGCACTTTGTGAATATTATGTATGTTTATTACGGTATAATATATTGAAGAGTGTTTACACTGGATTTTGCAACACATTGGCTGCAACGTATCCTTGGAAGTGGCTGACGGTCAGTGTGTTTCAATCGTTTATTATTGTTCACTTTTTATTGTTTATTATTCTTAGTTAGCGCCACATAACTTTATTTACATTTTGTCTTTCTGTGTGGGAACGCTTATCTATGCTGGCGGCTTCTCACATCCTTATTTTATCCTTTTGAGTGATTTTAGTTTTGCACATTAGTTCCTTTTTCTTTTTTTATTTGAGTTACTGTCGCCTTTCTATCATCTCCAACCAGTCTGCCCATTCTCCTCTGACATCAACCAGGCATTTTCCTCCACACAGCTGCCGCTCACTGGATATTTTCTCTTTTTTTCCCACCATTCTCTGTAAACCCCCGAGAGATGGTTGTGTGTGAAAACCCCAGAAATACTCAGACCAGCCCGTCTGCCACCAACAACCACGCCACGTTCAAAGTCACTTAAGGTGGGACTTCAGTAATTTTTTTTTTTTATCTTTCCATCTATTAAATCTTCTGCCCTTGTTGTTGTTTTTACTTCGGATATTAAAACATTTTTTTTTTCTGCCAGTAAATTCCTTATACAGCCCACTTCCTGTTTCTTGTCTGGTCATTAGCCTAGGCCGGTGATGGTGAACCTTGGCACCCCCAGATGTGTTGGAACTACATTTCCCATGATGCTCAGGCACTCTGCAGTGTAGCTGAGCATCATGGGAAATGTAGTTCCAAAATATCTGGGGTGTCAAGGTTCACCATCACTGGCCTAGGCTTATGACATCATGCACAGCTCTCTGTCTCACTCTCCTGAGAGTTTGCCAGGAAAGGGAGGGAGGGATGAGTCATAAGAGGGCCAATGAGAGCTGCAGAGCTGGAGGTGTACCTCTGTGCAAATCCAGGAAGTGAACAGGCAGCAGCTTCAGCTGCCCACAGTTAAAATGGATGCAGCCAGACTCAGTGGAGGGAGATTTCTGCAGCACATTTGGCAAGTACAGAATCGCAGTATATATAGAATAATATGCAAAGCGCTTGGAGGGAAGCTTCAGAATGGCAAAGATATTTTTTATTACAAATTATGTCAGCAGACTGCAGTTCCTCTTTAACTTATTATTATAATACAGGATTTTTATAGCGGCAACAGTTTGCACCGCTCTTTACAATGTAGAGGGGGGGCGGTACAATCACAAGACAGGAGGGACAGGAGGGACAGGAGGGACAGGAGCGCCCTTCTTGTAGAGCTTGCAATCTTCAATCCCCTTTCTTCCCCATTCTGATGCTCAGTTTGAACTTCAGCAAGTCGTCTTCACCGCGTCTAGATGCCTAAATGCATGGAGTTGCTGCCGTGTGATTGGCTGATTAGCAATTTGTGTTACCAAGCAAATGAACAGGTGTACCTAATAAAGTGGACGGTGAGTGTATATAGACAATACATTGTATTTATTTCTGTTCTGTATCCCGTGTCCTTCGTCTCACAGACCAATCAATGTCATCGGAAATTCTTTTGCTGGTTGGAAGTCCGTCACTTGCAGTTCTAAAGCTGAAGTTTAATCTTAGATTTTTGCCTTTTCCTGGTCCCTCCCACCCCCCTCATTAACACGCTAATGACATTTTAAAATAAAACCTTTCCATTTTCATTATATACTTTATTCTATACCCAGTGATGTCATCGCTGGGTCTCTGTGCTTCTCTATGTGATGCTGGCAGATCATGGCTGGTGGGAGGAGCCAGCGGGATGCTGTACATAACTTCCTGAAAACCTCACAGCGCCCGGCCTCGGTACTCCCCCTCTCAAGTGCCCTCTGATGCAAGAAGTGGGCTGGCTCTTGGGGAGGAGTTATGCAAATATCAAATTGGGTGGGAGTCGGTCTGGAAGAGTGGGCGTTCCTGGGCAGGCTGACCACTCTAGTCAACGCCCACATTTGATGCTGAGGCTCAGTGATTGAAGGAAGTGAAATCCAAAGGGGCGGGGCCAGGGAGACAAGCGCCAAATCACTGGTCTCCAAACTACGGCCCAGGGACCGGATGAGGCCCTTTATTTGCTTTTATCTGGTCCTTGGGGCATTATTCCCCCCCCCACCCCATCAGCAACAGTGGGGCATAGTTCCTGCCACTGACAATGGGGCACTATTCCCCCCACTGATACCAATGACGGGGCACTATTCCTTCCATTGACACCAATGACGGGGCACTATTCCTCCCACTGACACCAATGATGGGGCACTATTCCTTCCATTGACAACAATGATGGGGCACTATTCCTTCCACTGACACCAACGATGGGGCACTATTCCTCCCACTGACACCAATGATGGGGCACTATTCCTCCCACTGACACCAACGATGGGGCACTATTCCTCCCACTGACACCAACGATGGGGCACTATTCCTCCCACTGACACCAACGATGGGGCACTATTCCTTCCATTGACACCAATGATGGGGCACTATTCCTTCCACTGACACCAACGATGGGACACTATTCCTCCCACTGACACCAACGATGGGGCACTATTCCTTCCATTGACACCAATGGTGGGGCACTATTCCTTCCATTGACACCAATGATGGGGCACTATTCCTTCTATTGACACCAATGATGGGGCACTATTCCTCCCACTGACACCAACGATGGGGCACTATTCCTCCCACTGACACCAACGATGGGGTACTATTCCTCCCACTGACACCAACGATGGGACACTATTCCTCCCACTGACACCAACGATGGGACACTATTCCTCCCACTGACACCAACGATGGGGCACTATTCCTTCCATTGACACCAATGGTGGGGCACTATTCCTCCCACTGACACCAACGATGGGGCACTATTCCTCCCACTGACACCAATGATGGGGTACTATTCCTCCCACTGACACCAACGATGGGACACTATTCCTCCCACTGACACCAACGATGGGGCACTATTCCTTCCACTGACACCAATGATGGGGCACTATTCCTCCCACTGACACCAACGATGGGGCACTATTCCTTCCATTGACACCAATGGTGGGGCACTATTCCTTCCATTGACACCAATGATGGGGCACTATTCCTTCCATTGACACCAATGATGGGGCACTATTCCTCCCACTGACACCAACGATGGGGCACCATTCCTTCCACTGACACCAATGATGGGGCACTATTCCTCCCACTGACACCAACGATGGGGCACTATTCCTCCCTCTGATACCAATGATGGGGCACTATTCCCCCCACTGACACCAATGATGGGGCACTATTCCTCCCACTGACACCAATGATGGGGCACTATTCCTTCCATTGACACCAATGATGGGGCACTATTCCTCCCACTGACACCAATGATGGGGCACTATTCCTTCCATTGACACCAATGATGGGGCACTATTCCTCCCACTGACACCAAAGATGGGGCACTATTCATCCCACTGACACCAATGATGGGGCACTATTCCTTCCATTGACACCAATGATGGGGCACTATTCCTCCCACTGACACCAAAGATGGGGCACTATTCATCCCACTGACACCAACGATGGGGCACTATTCCTCCCTCTGACACCAATGATGGGGCACTATTCCTCCCACTGACACCAGGACATTTTCTTCTTCCACTAGCCACAATGTAGCCTCCATAAAGTTTGGGGGACAGTAACCTGGCCCCTTCCTATAAAGTTTGGAGACCCCTGTGCTAGATAATGCTGAATATCCTCCAGCCAGGAAATGAGGCGGGGCTTCGTCTGACTTGCTGCAGCTTCTAATGAACATTGTGAGAAGCTCACAGTGTGCGGTGAAATCAGAGGAAGCCGTTTCATTTGAGGAGAGGAGCCGCTACAACTGTGCAAGACTGGAGGGGAGGCCGGAGGTCAGATTTCGGCCCCCGCCTGGTGATGAGCGAGCCGCCATGGACGGAGTCGATGATTAGAGGGATTGTGTGGCTGGTAATTGATTTGTGAAGTCAGGAAATTCTGCCTATAAAACATCTCATTACCCCGTGTGAGTGGGAAAAAAGATTCCCCGGCTCATTGCGCTGTAAATCATTACCGCCTTCTCCGCTCCCGCCTGATTACCTTCAATCTCTCCGATACTTTGTATTCCCAGCGGAAGAGCCGGCCGGGCGGGATGGACTGACATTCAACCCAGCTGGCCGCAGCCAGATCTTGGGGGTCCTTTGCTGATCGGGGTCAAACCTCCTCACCACTACAGGGGGACCCGGGACTGATGGACAATGCAAAAAGCTGAATCCAAATGATGTCTTCTCCATAATACAGAGGTCTCAAAACTACGACCTGCGGGCTGGATGTGGCCCTGTGCTTGCCTTTAGCTGGCCCTTGGGGTACTATTCCTCCCACTGACACCAATGATGGGGCACAATTCCTCCCACTGATACCAGTGATGGGGCACTATTCCTCCCACTGACACCAATGATGGGGCACAATTCCTCCCACTGACACCAATGATGGAGCACTATTCCTCCCACCAATACCAATGATGGGGCACTATTCCTCTCACTGACACCGATGATGGGGCACTATTCCTCCTACTGACACCAATGATGGGCCACGATTCCTCCCACTGACACCAATGATAGGCCACAATTCCTACCACTGACACCAATGATGGGGCACTATTCCTCCCACTGATACCAATGATGGGACACTATTCCGCCCACTGACACCAATAATGGGCCACTATTCCTCTCACTGATACCAATAATGGGGGAGCATTCCTCCCACTGACAACAACAGAGGGGCACTTTTCTTTCCACTAATATCAGAGATGGGGCACTATTCTCCCCAATGATGGGGGACTATTCTCCCCAATGACACCAATGATAGGGGAATATTCTCCCCAATGATACCAATAATGGGGCACTGTTCTCCCCAATGACACCAATAATGGGGCACTATTCTCCCACTGACACCAATGATGGGGCACTATTCCTCTCACGGACACCAATGATGGGGCACCATTCCACTTCCACTGACCACAGTTGCTATGTAATTTTGTTTACTCCCACTGGCCACAGTTTGGCCTCCAAAGTCTGAAGGACCTTATTTTAGGAAGTTTGGAGACCCCTGGAATAATACAAGAAAGAAAGTACGTAAAAAAATATGATTGTAGTATGAGACAAAGTTTACATGTTCATCTCTTTACAACAACTGTCTACTCAGAAGCGTGCACGGCTTGGCTGTCTAATAAAAATGCTCTGTTGCCTGGCTGTGTCTAGCTTTAGCATGTAGCCAGGGAGGTCAGAAGTTCTAATTAGGGTCACGTGAGAGGAGACTGAGGAAATGTTCGGTTTAATTGCTTGTTCATCTTTGCATTAGAAACAAAAAACAGAACCATTTTCAAAAGTACACCTTCATGTCTTGTATGTTTCACTGTGAGCTCCACCCCTGTATGAAGCCCAATTAGTGGGTGTTCCTATGCAGGAGTTCCAACAGAGCCCAATAAATGCTGCCCCCTGTGCTCTGCCCACCTGCTGCGATTCTTGCTCACCCACCCCCTGATGCCTGGGTTCAAACTGAGGAGCCCAGCACAGCACCCGTCACCCTCTGAGGACCTTCACCCACAGTGACAGAATGGGTCGGACTGCAGGCTCTGGTAGGATATCCCTGGGATGTCTTATTCTGTAGATGATTTCCCCCAAGATTGTTGTTTGATAAGACTTGTGATTCTTCTGGGGTTCTAACAGCCTTGGGGGGGACTTTTCACAGTAAAAAGATACATTGTATATGTCGCCTCTTGGTGAAGAGTTGGCTTGCTCAATATACTGTACTCACCGGCCACTTTATTAGGTACACCTTGCTAGTACTGGTTTGCACCCCCTTTTGCCTTCATTCTTCCTGGCATAGATACAACAAGGTGTTGGAGACTGCAGACATGCTACAGGAGATGGCCAGAGACTGCGGACATAGTACAGAAGATGGTCAGAGACTGCAGACATACTACAGGGGATATTCCGAGACTGCGGACACACTACTATTCAGAGACTGCCGACATACTACAGGAGATGGCCAGAGACTGCAGACACGCTACAGGAGATGGCCAGAGACTGCCGACATACTACAGGAGATGGTCAGAGACTGCAGACATACTACAGGGGATATTCCGAGACTGCAGACATACTACAAGAGATGGTCAGAGACTGCCGACATAATACAGGAGATGGTCAGAGGCTGCAGACATACTACAGGAGATGGTCAGAGGCTGCAGATATACTACAGGAGACGGTCAGAGGCTGCAGACACACTACAGGAGACGGTCAGAGGCTGCAGACATGATACAGGGGATATTTAGAGATTGCAGACATACTACAGGAGATGATCAGAGACTGCAGACATACTACAGGAGATGATCAGAGACTGCAGACATATGCTGCGGGAGATGGTCAGAGACTGCAGACATACTACAGGAGATGATCAGAGACTGCAGACATACTACAGGAGATGATCAGAGACTGCAGACATATGCTGCGGGAGATGGTAAAAGGCAGCTGGAAAACACAGACCCCTCTCAGCAGGGGCATTGAGGTGCCACACAATAGGTGTGCTGCATGGCAGGATTGGCACCAGGGATCTAGGGGCCTATAACATAGGACATTAATCCTATCTGCATGTTTTCTGATGAAAGAACTGGGTGTAAATGTTGGACCTTACCCTCTGGACTGATCACAGCGCCCATGTGCTGCTTTGTCGATCACAGGTATGTTTATGACTGGCCCCCGGGGGCCACATTCTTCAGCATTAACAAGACTCCATTGTGCTTCAGAACCCCGCCGCTGTATTATTTATAAAGCAAAACATTTGAAAAGGAGGATATAGACTGACCTGGAATGAAAGAGGGTCTTGTTGTAACATTTTACATATTTCAGAAGGTCCTGAGATGTTCTCCGTATGTCTGACCCTGAACTATTCTCCTCTATTCTCTGACATTTCTGGTTCTGAGATCTCCTACGGGTTCATCCAGTGAAGGGTATAAAAGAAGAGATGAGCCCCCGGTCACATGGCCGGCAATGGAAGCCAAAGTATATCTATGGCTTTATTGCCTTTAGATGTTCTGTCCTTTAAATCAGCATGGAGGATTCTGCTGGGAATTTAAAGTAATTCAGTATAAGAATGGAAGGCAGGTAGGGGGCCCATACCAGGGATAAAAGGGGGGGTCATTCAGAGTTACAGTCTATATAATGTTAATAAAAGGTCATTTCTATGATGTAGTAGGCATGCCTGTGTATCTGGATGTCACTTCATGTACCTTCTAGGCTAAAGGTGATCAGATGTTTAAAATGAAATCCGGGGACGTTTTTTTTTTTTAATGGCAAATGGTAAACTATATTTTCCTCAAATGCAGTGTATGTGGTATGTGTTTTATGTAATGATTGTATTATATTTACGTTATTTCTCACATTTCGTCCATGAGATAGGAAAAAAAGATACTTCTTAGAGTTTGAGATATGACTACCAAATGTTATGAAGATAAGACAGAGAAAAAACAGAGTGCAGAGTTTAGGAGTGCGCTACATAAAAAATGCAGGGCTCAAGAGCGCGCTACATAAAGAATGCAGGGCTCAAGAGCACGCTAGATAAAGAATGCAGGGCTCAAGAGCACGCTACATAAAGAATGCAGGGCTCAAGAGCACGCTACATAAAGAATGCAGGGCTCAAGAGCGCGCTATATTAAGAATTCAGGGCTCAAGAGCGCGCTACATAAAGAATGCAGGGCTCAAGAGCGCGCTACATAAAGAATGCAGGGCTCAAGAGCACGCTACATAAAGAATGCAGGGCTCAAGAGCACACTACATAAAGAATGCAGGGCTCAAGAGCACGCTAGATAAAGAATGCAGGGCTCAAGAGCTCGCTACATAAAGAATGCAGGGCTCAAGAGCGCGCTACATAAAGAATGCAGGGCTCAAGAGCACGCTAGATAAAGAATGCAGGGCTCAAGAGCACGCTACATAAAGAATGCAGGGCTCAAGAGCGCGCTATATAAAGAATTCAGGGCTCAAGAGCACGCTACATAAAGAATGCAGGGCTCAAGAGCTCGCTACATAAAGAATGCAGGGCTCAAGAGCACGCTACATAAAGAATGCAGGGCTCAAGAGCACGCTACATAAAGAATGCAGGGCTCAAGAGCATGCTAGATAAAGAATGCAGGGCTCAAGAGCGCGCTACATAAAGAATGCAGGGCTCAAGAGCACGCTACATAAAGAATGCAGGGCTCAAGAGCACGCTACATAAAGAATTCAGGGCTCAAGAGCACGCTACATAAAGAATTCAGGGCTCAAGAGCGCGCTACATAAAGAATTCAGGGCTCAAGAGCACGCTACATAAAGGATGCAGGGCTCAAGAGCACGCTAGATAAAGAATGCAGGGCTCAAGAGCGCGCTACATAAAGAATGCAGGGCTCAAGAGCACGCTACATAAAGAATTCAGGGCTCAAGAGCGCGATATATAAAGAATGCTGGGCTCAAGAGCGCGCTACATAAAGAATGCGGGGCTCAAGAGCAGGGCTCAGCTGTGCCCATCTATGCAGCCTCACCAGTGCCCAGCTACGCTGCCTCACCAGTGCCCAGCTATGCTGCCTCACCAGTGCCCAGCTATGCTGCCTCACCAGTGCCCAGCTATGCTACCTCACCAGTGCCCATCTATACAGCCTGACCAGTGCCCATCCAATGCAGACTTACCAGTGCCCATCCAATGCAGCCTCACTAGTGCCTATCCAATGCAGCCTCACCAGTGCCCATCTATGCAGCCTCACCAGTGCCCATCTATGCAGCCTCACCAGTGCCCATCCAATGCAGCCTCACCAGTGCCCATCCAATGCAGCCTCACCAGTGCCCATCCAATGCAGCCTCACCAGTGCCCATCTATGCAGCCTCACCAGTGCCCATCCAATGCAGCCTAACCAATGCAGGGGATCAGAGAGAAGAGGGGAAGAGGACAGCCGACCGGATCATCACACAGGCTGGCCTCGCCCGCTGTGACAGCTTTAATTTGAAATCGCCAGACTTTCTGAGGTCAGGGGATCTGCAGCTGGCTGTAAACCTGGATGAAAAGAGGCCTAGAATAGGGTGACTAGACGCCCCGGTTTTCGGGGACAGTCCCTGGACTGAGGACACTGTCCCCAGAGTCCCCGTTTCGTCCCCGGTTTGCAGGGGTGGCGCTAGGTGCAGGACTGATCCTGGGCGGGTGCTGAGGCAGAGGGGGTCACCGAAGCCAGGGGCGGTCCGCCCTGGTGCCACACACTGGGTGGTGTCAGGCCGGCATTTGCTGCTGTGACAGCTTTAATTTGAATTGTGCCAGTGTGCTGTCTATCAAAGGAGCCAAACCAGGAGGCAGGACTTGTGTGACAGCAGGCGCCCGGCAACTCAAATTAAAGCTGTCACAGCAGGCGACGCTGGCCTGACACCCCCCAGTGTGTGGCACCAGGGCGGACTGCCCCCCATTGGTATGCCACTGGCTTTGGTGCCCCTGCCTCAGCACCCTCCCAGGATCAGTCCTGCACCTAGCGCCGCCCCTGCAATCCAGGGACAAACCAGGGACAGACTGACTATGGGGACAGTGTCCTCAGTCCGAGGACTGCGCCCAAAAACCAGGGACGTCTGGTCACCCTTTTCTAGGTCTCTTTCCATCCAGGTCTACATCCGGCTGCAGATCCCCTGACCTCAGAAAGTGCCTCCCAAACTTCCAATAGTATCCCACAGTGCACCTAGGTCTTCTGAAAGCTGTCTACCTCCATAGTGCCCCTCAACCTCCAACAGTGTCCACAGTGCCTGCCAACTTTCCACAGTGCTTTTCAGATCCCATATTGCCCCAACAGTGTCCCACAGTTCTCTAAAGCCTTCTGAGAGACCTCTATTTCCACAATGCCCCCCTACCTCCCACAGTACTGCCTAGCCTCTCACAGTGCTTCACAGCTTTCTGCACAGCCTCCAGCCCTTTATAGTGCTCCCAACCTCCAACAGCGTCCCACAGTGCCCCTAGGCCTTCTGAAAGCCATCTATCTCCACAGTGCCCCCCAACCTCCCAAAGTGCCTCCCAGCCTTCTATAGAGCCTCTAGTCTGCCATAGTGCTTCTAACCTCCAACATTGCCCCCTAACCTCCCAGCTTCCATAGTGCCCCACAACCTCCAACAATATCCCACCGTGCCTGCCAACTTCCCACAGTAATTATCATCTCCCATAGTGCCCCCAATCTCCAACAGTGTCCAACAGTGCCCCTAGACCTTCAGAGAGACCTGTTTTTTCACAAACCTTCTATGGAGCTGCCTAGCCTCCCACAGTGCCTCCCAGCTTCCTGCACTGCCTCTAGCCCTTTATAGTGCTGCTAACCTTCAACAGTGCCCCTGGGCCTCTTGAAAGCTGTCTAGCTCCACAGTGCCCCCGCCCCCCCAACCATCCACAGTGCCTCCCAGCCTTCTACAGAGCCTCCAGCCCACCACAGTGCCTCCAACTGTCTCAGTGCCCCCCCCTCCACCCAGCCTCCCACGGTGCCCCCCCCCCAACCTCCCAGCTCTCATAGTGCCCCACAACCTCCAACAATGTCCCAAAGTGCCTGCCAACTTCCCACAGTGCTTATCAGCTCCCATAGTGCCCCCAACCTCCAACAGTGTCCCACAGTGCCCCTAGACCTTCAGAGAGACCTCTTTTTTCAACCTTTAACAGTGCCCCTGGGCCTCTTGAAGGCTGTCCAGCTCCACAGTGCCCCCCCCCCCCCAACCATCCACAGTGCCTCCCAGCCTTCTACAGAGCCTCCAGCCCACCACAGTACCTCCAACCTCCAACAGTGTCTCAGTGTCGCCCCCCCCCCACCCAGCCTCCCGCAGTGCCCCCCAACCTCCCAACTCTCATAGTGCCCCACAACTTCCAACAATGTCCCAAAGTGCCTGTCAACTTCTCACAGTGCTTATCAGCTCCCATAGTGCCCCCAACAGTGTCCCACAGTGCCCGTAGGCCTTATGAAAGCCATCTAACTCCACATTGCCTCCCAGCCTTCTATAGAGCCTCCAGCCCACCATAGTGCCTCCAACCTCCAACAGTGTTTCACAATTTCTCATCAACCTCCCAGCTCCCATAGTGCCCCCAACCTCCAACAGTGTCTGACAGTGTCCCTAGTACTTTAGAGAGACCTCTATTTCCACAATGCCCCCAACCTCAGTGCCTCCCAGCTTTCTGCGCAGCCTCTAGGCCTTTTTTTGTGCTCCCAATCTCCAACAGTGCCCCCCAGTACCCCTAGGCCTTCTGAGATCCCTCTACCTCCACAGTGCCCCCCCCCCCCCCCAACCTCCCACAGTGGAAGCACATGCAACAGGGTGACAATGCAAGAGCTCAGTTGGGAGGCAGGGACAGAGCGTTGTCACCCAGGATCACCAGGGAATATTTTCAGGAATGTTGCAAATTCAAAATAAAAATAAAAATGACTTTTAAAATGACATGTTTATTGATTGGGTTTACTTATACTTCAGTTAGTGAGTTGCTGCATACCTATGTGTGCTCTTTAGTTTTTTTTTTTAGGCTCCCCCCCCCTCTGTTTTCACCTGGTGATATCTGGCCGGTAACACACCTCCTGTATTAGAGCACCCCCCCCACACTGGATGAAGGAGCACAGGGGGCACCTTTTGGACGTCTGGGGGGAGGGGGGGGGGCAGTGTTAGATGTTCTAGCTGATTTAGATATATTAACAGGTTAAAGCTCACACTCCAGTTACACAAGTTTTTTCTTATTTGAGATACAGGTTTTTTACATGAATAAATAAAAAGCTGATCATTGTAACCTGTCGGTGGTAAATGGTTTGTCTCATCCCTGTAAACCGATACATCTGCAGGACAGATTGTTCTTTTGAAAAAAAAAAAAAAAAAAACAGACTTGCAGGCTGGATCACCAGATGAAAATAAAAGGAAAGAAAGCCTAAAAAAGAAAATGACGGCAGCCGTCACATCTAAGAATTGGTAAGCTGCAGTATTCAGTAATAAATGTTTGCTTTTGGGTTTAATGCTGCTTTAAGGATACAAATGGCGATTGGCTGCGGAGACGCATCATATGGCGTGCAGATAGACACCCTGTAATAAGTCTCGCAGTTCTCTTCTTCCCCGGGGGAGCTGGTCTCATTTTCTGTCTTCGCTCAGATGGGCGGATTTGGCTGCGGGGACGGTCGGATGGTTCCAGCAGGCTCTGTCTGGATCGCCTTTCATCTCACAAGAACATTTCCTCCGGTACAAGCTGTTAGCAAAAGGCTTGCGGGACACCACGCCTACGGCGCATGCAGATCTGTCGCCGCGCTGCGGGCGCCATTCGCTCTGGCGCACTCCTGAGATCGCCCCGGCATGCTACCCCGGATCATTAAGCTTCCGTCACAGGGGGACAATTAGTCTCATTAACAAATTACATTTTTTGACACCATTAAACCGCATTCAGTGCTGATAAACCCGCTACGGAGAATGTTAAACAGGAGCTCCGGGCCAACAGAAAAAAAAAAAAAAAAAACTCGACTTTATCATTTAATTTCTCATCGTTACCGGCACACCAGCTGAAATTCCATAGCGCGCCGAAAACAGGCGTGGCGTCATGAAATGATTGGGGGAAGAGTGACACAAATATGACCTGTCGCCTCTCTCCTACAGTGCCATGAAAAAGTATTCATACCCCTTGAAATTTTCTAATTTTATGTTACAACCAAAAACTTAATTGTATCTTATTGGAATATTATGTGATAGACCAGGAGTCTCCAAACTGTGGCCCGAGGGCCAGATGTGGCCCTTTGCTAGCCTTTATCCGGCCCTTGGGGCAGGGCCGTTTTTAAGGCAGGGCAAAAGGGGCAGCTGCCCTGGGCCCTGTCATTGTTGTGGGGTCCAAAGCAGCTGCCTCATACTTGCCAAATATCCTGGTTTAAATTCCCTCATTCCTTGAGGTTTTAGTCCCGTGCTGTGTCCCAATATCTCGGTGTGAAGTGCTGCTAATAATGCTGCCCAGCTCTGCCCTATTGTTGTGTACAGATGACTCACCTGCAGACCCTGTGTTTATATGTAAATTACCAGCATTCATATGTAAATAGCGGCGGCTGGCGGCATTGATATGTATATCTTGCCCTCCTGAGGTCATATCCACAGTAATCTCTAGCAACCAGTCAACAAGCAGAAATCATGTGCTGTAACTTCTAGCAACTAATCAGTGAGCCGTAATGTGTGCTGTAACCTCTAGCAACCAGTCAGTGAGCGGTAATGATACACTGTAACCTCTGGCAACCAATCGCAATAGCTGCCTGATCTGATTTTGAGTCTAGCTGCTATTTATTGTATGTCTCAGAGCAGGCGGAGAGCGAAACTGCATGGGGGGGGGGGGGGGGCAAGAAAAGTTTTGCCCAGGGTCCAATCAATATTAAAGACAGCCCCTCCTTGGGGCACTATTCCTCCCACTGACACCAATGATGGGACACTATTCCTCCCACTGACACCAATGATGGGACACTATTCCTCCCACTGACACCAATGATGGGGCACTATTCCTCCCACTGATCCCAAAGATGGGCCACTATTCCTTCCATTGACACCAATGATGGGTCACTATTCCTCCCACTGATCCCATTGATGGGACACTGATCCTTCCATTGACACCAATGATGGGGCACTATTTCTTCTACTGATACCAATGACGGGATACTTTTCCTCCTACTAATAGGGGCACTCCTCCTCCTCCTACTGACAACCAACCCTGGGGGCCATATTTATTCTCACTGATGCCGGGTCCGGGACATTTTCTGCCCCCGCTGGCTACGATCCGGCCCTCCTAGAGTCTGAATGGCATTAAACTGGCCCTTTGTTTGAAAAGTTTGGAGATCCCTGTGATAGACCAACACAAAGTGGCACATAATTGTGAAGTGGAAGGAAAATGATAAATTATACAAAAAAAAATGTGAAAAGTGTGTGGGGTACATTTGTATGGCGCCCCCCGGAGTCAATACTTTGTAGAACCGCCTTTCACTGCAATTACAGCTGCAAGTCTTTTTGGGGATGTCTCTACCAGCTTTGCACATCTAGAGAGTGACATTTTTGCCCATTCTTCTTCTTTGCAAAATATCTCAAGTTCTGTCAGATTGGATGGAGAGCGTCTGTGAACAGCAATTTTCAAGTCTTGCCACAGATTCTCAATTGGATTTAGGTCTGGACTGTGACTGGGCCATTCTAACACATGAATATGCTTTGATCTTAAGCATTCCATTGTAGCTCTGGCTGTATGTTTCGGGTCGTTGTCCTGCTGGAAGGTGAACCTCCGCCCCAGTCTCAAGTCTTTTGTTAACAGGTTTTCTTCTAAGATTGCCCTGTATTTGGCTCCATCCATCTTCCCATCAACTCTGACCAGCTTCCCTGTCCCTGCTGAAGAAAAGCATCCCTACAACATGATGCTGCCACCACCATGTTTCACAGTGGGGATGGTGAGTTCAGGGCGATGTGCAGTGTTAGTTTCTCCCACACATAGCGTTTTGCTTTTAAACCTAAGAGTTACATTTTGGTCTCATCTGACCAGAGCACCTTCTTCCACATGTTTGCTGTGTCCTCCACATGGCTTCTCACAAACTACAAACAGGACTTCTTATGACTTTCTTTCACCAATGTCTTTCTTCTTGTCACTCTTCCATAAAGGCCAGATTTGTGGAGAACACGACTAATAGTTGTCCTGTGGACAGATTCTCCCACCTGAGCTGTGGATCTCTGCAGCTCCTCCAGAGTTACCATGGACCTCTTGGCTCTTCTCTGATGAATGCTCTCCTTGCCCGGCCGGTCAGTTTAGGTGGACGGCCATGTCTTGGTAGGTTTGCAGTTGTGCCATACTCTTTCCATTTTCGGATGATGGATTGAACAGCGCTCCGTGAGATGTTTAAAGCTTGGGAGATTTTTTCATAACCTAATCCTGCTTTATACTTCTCCACAACTTTATCCCTGACCTGTCTGGTGTGTTCCTTGGCCTTCATGATGCTGTTTGTTCACTAAGGTTCTCTAACAAACCTCTGAGATCCTCAGAGAACAGCTGTATTTATACTGACATGAAATGACACACAGGTGGACTCTATTTACTAATTAGGTGTCTTCTGGAGGTAATTGCTTCCACTAGATTTTAGTTAGGGGTATCAGAGTAAAGGAGGCTGAATACAAATGTACACCCCCCACACTTTTCACATATTTATTTGTAAAAAAAAATTTGAAAATGTATCATTTCTCTTCCACTTCACAATTATGTGCCACTTTGTGTTGGTCTATCACATAAAATCCCAATAAAATACATTTAAGTTTTTTGGTTGTAACATGACAAAATGTGGAAAATTTCAAGGGGTGTGAATACTTTTCTCAAGGCACTGTAACTGAAACGGTGTCATATTTCATTCTGCGATCATAAAGAGGGACACCAGTTCAGCGTTTTCATCCCCGCTTTATTGATCCCTGTTGTACTACGTGTAGCTGTAACAGTGTCATATTTCAGCTCAGCGTAAGATAAAGAGGGATGACTTTTGTCTTGTCTTTTGGATCCGATCTCATCTCTGTAGCTCAAACGGTGTCATATTTCATCTGGAAATGAGAACGAGACACTTTTTTTTTTTTAAATCTTATTATCTTCACTTTTTGGACGGAGTCTTCTCTCTGTAGCTGGAACAATGTCTTATTGAATCACGAGGCGATAGGAGGATGTCATCTCCATTCTTCTGAACCATGTCTCATTTCTGTAGCTCCAGCGGTGTCATATTTCAGCAGGAAATGACAAGGAGGGACACTGTTTTTCTTGTTATCCCCACTTTTTGGACCGCGTCTTCTGATACAATGTCATATTAAAGAGGGACGCCATATTAACCACTTCAGCTTCAGAAGATTTACCCCTCCCCCCCTTATAACCTGGGGGTTTTTGGCGTTACGGCACTGCGTCGCTTTAACTGACAATTACACGGTCGTGCGACGTTGTGCCCAAACTAAATTTCTTTCGGTGGTACTTGATCACCTCTGCCGTTTTCATTTTTTTGCACTATACACAAAAAAAGGCGACAAATTTAAAAAAAAAAAAAAAACAATATTTTTTACTTTTTGCTATAATAAATATCCAAAAAACAAAAACAAAATTTCTTCCTCATATGTATTCTACATATTTTTGATTTAAAAAATTCCCAATTAGCGTATATATTGATTGGTTTGCGCAAAAGTTATCGCGTCTACAAACTATGGGATAGATTTATCGTATTTTTACTGTTATTATTTATTTTATTTTTTTTTACTAGTAATGGCGGTGATCATCGCTTTTTCGCGGGACTGCAACATTGCGGCAGACAGATCGGACACTTTTGACACTTTTTTTGGGATCAGTGACATTTATACAGCGATCAGTGCTATAAAAATGCATTGATTACTGTATAAATGACACTGGCAGGGAAGGGGGTTAACACTAGGGGGTGATCAAGGGGCTAAAAGCCGTTCAGCTGTTATACCGGAGGAGCGGGAGGGGACGTCCCCCCTCCCGCCGCTCTTACCGGGCCTCCTGATCCACCGGGAGGCCTGATCACCAATCCGCCCCCTCGGCGGCTAGTGACAGTCAGGAACAAAGCCGTAAGCGGCTTTGTTCCAGCCTCCTAATAGTAAACACGGAAGCGACGTTACGTCACTTCTCGTTTACTTGGCTGCCAATGGCGCCGGTTTAAAAAAAATATACAGTATTCAGAATCACCGAAAACGGCAATCTGAATACTTTGAAGTGCAAAGGAGGGATCGGGGGTCTTATAGACCCCCCCGATCCCTCCATAAATAGTACCTGTCACCACCTATTACTGTCACGAAGGATGTTTACATTCCTTGTGACAGCAATAAAAGTGATCACATTTTTTTTTTTTTTTAACACAATTTATAAATATAAAAATAAATAAAATAAATAAGAAAAATTTTTTTTTAAAGCGCCCCCCGTCCCCGTGAGCTCGCGCAGCAAAGAAAATGCATACGGAAGACGCGCCCGCATATGTAAACGGTGTTCAAACCACACATGTGAGATATCGCTGCGATCGTCAGAGCGAGAGCAATAATTCTAGCACTAGACCTCCTCTGTAACTCTAACCTGCTAACGGTAAAAAAAATTTAAATCGTCGCCTATGGAGATTTTTAGGTACTGTAGTTTGTCGCTATTCCACAAGTGAGTGCAGTTATGAAGTGTGACATGTTTTGGTATCTATTTACTCGGCGTAACATCATCTTTCACATTATACAAAAATATTGGGCTAACTTTACTGTTTGGTTTTTTAAAATTCATGAAAGTGTCCCTTTTCCCAAAAAGTTGCGTTTAAAACACCACTGCACAAATACCGTGTGATATAAAATTTTGCAACAATCGCCATTTTATTCTCTAGATTCTCTGCTAAAAATATATATATATAAAATGTTTGGGGGCTCTAAGTAAATTTCTAGCAAAAAATACGGATTTTAACCTGTAAACATCAAATGTCAAAAATAGGCTTAGTCATGAAAGCGATAAGCAATCATTTACTTGGGTGAGTGCTGTACTATTATCATTACAAACATCATGTTACATAGATTTCCAATCATATTATAGTCTCTGCCGCCCAAAGCCATCTATCCCATATTTTCTCATACTTGGAGGGACATCTTCTATGGGAGTATACAAGTTTCTTGTATGGTAATGTATTGTTCACTTCCACTATCCATTGCGAGAGTTCTGGTGGGTTGGATCTCATCCATATTTTGGTAAACTTATCTAGTTCTGGCTCTGGAAATATTCCCAGGAAACATGGTTTTGGCTGTACTGTTTATAGGGGATCCCATGGTGTCATGTAAGAACCGAACCACTTGTGTCCAGAATGTCTGTATTTTAGAGCATTGCCAGAGGAGGTGGTAGAATGTCCCTGTGGCTTGATTACACATCGGGCAACCGGTGGGCTGGCTAGGCCTATACTTGGCTATTTTGAGTGGTGGAAGATATGATCTTTGCAATATGAATATCTGAGAAAGGCGGTCGGATAGCTTGGGAGAGACCAGTTTACAGCTATCCAGGGCTTTACTCCATTCCTCATCCTCCATGGGTCCCACTTCTCCCTCTCCATCTAGTCTTTAGTGTATATGCTATCAAGGTTGCCCGCGGGAGCGATAGCATGCTATAAAACTGAGAAATCAGCTTCTTGGGGTCTGGGCATTTTATTGCCTCCATTAAGGGATTGTTAGCTTAAGGGGATGCTATTTGCTGGAAACTGCGCACGGGAAGGCATGGCGTAATTCTAAATACCTAAAGTGCATTTGCCCTGGAAGCACAAACTTAGCTTGCAATCTGTCAAAGGTTTTAAGTGTTCCACCATTAATAATGTGGCATAGATAGGATATACCCTTAGAGCTCCATATTTCACAGTCTGGGATAGAGTCCGGTAAGGCTGTGTTATGCCACAGGGGGGGTGAATTCATGGGTAGATGGTATATTGACCTTGGAGGCTATATCCCATATCCTCCTAAATGGATAGATCAAGGGCCTGCGATCATTCATCTTTCCTGCCCTTCCCATTTTACCTGATATTGCCATAAAGGGATCCTTGGTGGACCGTGCCCACCCCGGGCAGAGGAGACGTAGGAATCTGTCTTTATCTACTTTGTCAATGTGAAAGAGTTGTGAAAGCTGAGCCCGCTAAGTAATATAGGTTGAGGTTATAGTAGTGCCGTCCCAGCAAGATCAGTGGGATTTTTGAGTTTGTGCCAAGGGAGTTTATGTCTATTATTGCCCCAAACAAATGGCTTTAGTATAGCCTCCATCAATCTGAAATGCTTGAGTATTAGGTAGACTGGTGAGTGGAGTGGAGCAGTGGCATCGCTAGGGGGTGGCTACTGGGGCTATAGCCCAGAATCTGGGGCCCATAGCCCAGAGTCTCTTGAGTATTAGGTAGACTGGTGAGTGCCATAGCATGTATAAGATTTTAGGTAACAGGACCATCTTTATGAGATTTTTTTCGGCCATCACTCCCAATGGGAGGCGGGCCCATATCTGAATTTTTGCTTAAGCATTTCATAGAGTGGAGCAGTGGCGTCGCTAGGGGGTGGCTACTGGGGCTATAGCCCAGAATCTGGGGCCCATAGCCCTGAGTCTCTTGAGTATAAGGTAGACTGGTGAGTGCCATAGCATGTATAAGATTTTAGGTAACAGGACCATCTTTATGAGATTTCTTCGGCCCATCACTCCCAATGGGAGGTAGGCCCATATCTTAGTTTTTTGCTTAGGCATTTCATAGAGTGGAGCAGTGGCATCGCTAGGGGGTGGCTACTGGGGCTATAGCCCAGAATCTGGGGCCCATAGCCCGAAGTCTCTTACCTAGGGTTGGCTCAGGGCTCCATCTGGTCAGCCGGTTCTTATCTATATTCAGCAGTTCCAACAATTTAATCATTGTCCTGACGTCCACACCTGTACCAATCTGCCGGGCAATGTAATTGTCGGGAACCACAGCCCCCCCCCCCCCGATGTAATGGGGGGCTCTCTGGGGACCCTGATGTTTTGGGGTGGGGCCGTAATTTAAGTGGGGATCCACACTCAGATATATAAAAATACTTTATATATATATATATATATATATATAGAGATACATACACACACATGTATATTATAATATTATATACATGTGTATGCCCGCCCAAGCATATGACTTTCTTTACTTCGCTGCTATGGGCTCTAGCCCCAGATCTTTTGTAGACCTAACAATGCCCCTGGAATGGAGATATATTAAGCGATATATAGTCAGTTGGATCTCTGGTAGTTCGTATCCCAAGATATTTGATGTTGTCTACTCTTTGTAAAGGGAGTGCAGGAGTTCCTCGGTCTTTGGCAGTTTTTGGTTAGTGGTGCCTCTTGCTTAGGTGTTGCAGCCTCTGGGGCCTTTCAGAAAGGTGTGTCTATGTAATGACAGATCATGTGACACTTAGATTGCACACAGGTGGACATCATTTCACTAATTATGTGACTTCTGAAGGTAATTGGTTGCACCAGAGATTTTTGTGGGCTTCATAACAAAGGGGGTGAATACATATTCACATGATAATTATCAGTTTTTTTATTTCTGAAAAATAGTTTATATTTTTCTAATTTTACTTCACCAACTTAGACTATTGTGTTCTGATCCATCACATATACCGTATTTATCGGCGTATAACACGCGCCGGCGTATAACACGCACCCCAAGTTTAGGAGAGAATTTTAAGGAAAAAAACTTTTAGGAGGGAAGTTTAAGGAAAAGAAACTTACATTAAAATGCCCATCAATGCAGCCTCATCAGTGTTCATCTGCAGCCTTGTTAGTGTCATTGCAGCCTTTTCAGTGTCAGTGCAGCCTTGTCAGTGCAGCTTTGCCCCAGTGCAGCCCTGTCAATGCAGCCTTGTCCCCAGTGCAGCCTTGTCAGTGCAGCCTTGTCCCCAGTGCAGCCTTATCAATGCAGCCTTGTCCCCAGTGCAGCCTTGTCAGTGCAGCCTTGTCCCCAGTGCAGCCTTATCAATGCAGCCTTGTCCCCAGTGCAGCCTTGTCCCTGCAGCCTTGTCCCCAGTGTCCATGCCTCCTGCCGCCGCCGCCGCTGCCGCCGCCATACACATGGTAGAAGTTTTAAATATGGCGCCGCGGATTTCGGAGAGACTCGGCGCCGGCAGAAGTGAACGAACGCCGCCGAGATACACATAGCCGAGGGTTCTCGGCTCTTTCCGGCGCCGCTCACAGTCCCGCCCAGTCCCGCCCTATGATGGACATAACACAGGTCCAATGGCGGGACTGGGCGTGACAGTCAGCAGCGCCGGAAAGAGCCGAATACACCCGACTATGTGTATCTCGGCTCTGTGATTTCGGCGGCGCTCGTTCAGCACCGCCGAGTCCCTCCGAAGTCCGCGGCGCCATATTTGAAACTACTCGCTATGTAAATGTCGGCGGCGATCGCCGACATTCACATAGCGATAGCGGGGATCGGCGTATAACACGCACCCACGACTTTCCCCTGATTTTAAGGGGAAAAAAGTGCGTGTTATACGCCGATAAATACGGTAATTCAGATTAAAAAAAAAAAACATTGCACTAAAGGCTGTAATGTAACAATATAGGTAAAAAGCCAAGGGGGTGAATACTTTTGCAAGGCACTGTAAACAAAAAAAGACCAACAATTTTGAAAAAAAAATATATATATATTTTTTACTTTCTGCTATAAAACATATCCAATAAAAAAAATGTAAATAAAAATGAATTTCTTCATCAATTTAGGCTAATATGGTAAAAAAATCCCAATAAGTGTATATTGATTGGTTTGTGCAAAATTTATAGCGTCTACAAACTATGGGATATATTTATGGAATTTTTATTTATTTATTTTACTAGTAATGGTGGCGATCAGCGAGAGTGCGACGGAAAAATCGGACACTAACTGACACTTTTTTGGGAACCAGTGACACTAATACAGTGATCAGTGCTAAAAAAATATGCTGTACTAATGACACTGTCTGGGAGGGGGGGTTAACATCAGGGGCGATCAAAGGGTTAAATGTGTGCCTAAAATGTGCTTGGTTAGTCTGTGGGAGGTGCTTGTACTATGGGAAGGCAGAGATCTGTGTTCCTCCTTTGCAGAAACACAGGATCGCTACCTTCCCTATTAACAGAACAGCAGTCTGCCTTGTTTACATATTTACATGCTTGTGTCCTGAGCGATCGGCGGGTCTTGACGGACAAGAGTCCGCTGGTCCCGCCGTGTCCAATCACAGCAGTAGTGGGTCACCAGTGGAGCGCCCCAGACCTGGAAGTGCAGGAACATGTACTAGGTACGTGACCCTGCACAGGAGAGCCGCCATATATGTCCAGTATACGGTCATCAACCAGTTAAAAATGTGTTAACCCATCATTTCCTATTCCTGATATGTGGCTGATGTACCATGCACTTTTATGATAAAGTCTCCTGTTCTCTTTGTGTTGCTTCCTTTGTGTGAATTCCCTGGTGTTCCTGCCAGTCCCTCTGCTTTCCTATTAAAAACTGACCACACTAAGCAGGAGAGATGGGCGAACTGTTTGGGCCTGAGCATCCATTCGGCCTGTGAACAGCACCTGTTCGGATGTTCGCTCGCTGAACGCACAGTAAATAGCTGACGGTTGTTAAGGAGCGGGAAGGAAAGCCAGCTGCCGCCTCCTTAACACCGGATGATTCATCAGCTGTCAGCGGGCTTCCCTCGGCAATAGAAAAATTAGAAAAAAAAAAAAATGGCGTGGGGTCCCCCCCAAAATCCATGTCAGATCCTTATCTTAGCATGCAGCCTGGCAGGCCAGGAAAGGGGGGGGGGTCGAGCGAGCAGCAGCCCCCCCCTCCTGAACCATACCAAGCCACATGCCCTCAACAATGGGGGGGTGTACCCCAAACTCATTCACATGGGGCAGCCGGGATCTGGGGGCCCCCCTTGTTAAAGGGGGCTTCTTGATTTAAATAAGCCTCCTGCCCGCAGTCCCCCCACAACCACCGCCCAGGATTGTGGGGAAGAGGCCCTTGTCCCCATCAACATGGGGGGCAAGGTGCTTTGGGGTGGGGGCAGCAGAGCCTTGTCTGGTATGGATTTTGAAAAGGAACCCCATTCCAAAATGTAAAAAAAAAAAATGGCGTGGGGTCCCCCCCCACCAAAATCCATACCAGGCCCTTTTCCGAGCATGCAGCCTGGCAGGTGAGGAAAGGGAGGGGATGAGCCCCCTGAACCATACCAGGCCACATCCCCTCAACATGGGGACAAGGGCCTCTTCCCCACAACCCTGGTTGTGGCTGAAAAATGCATAGATGTGAACGGGTACCATAGGTACCATGTTAGAGGGTAGCTCAGAATCCTTCTGCTGATAACTTATAGCACTGAAAAATGTTGCTGTAAAAATCATGAGCTGTCCTAAACTCTTTTTGGGGTTCTCTTATTATTAATAATGTTCAGTATTGTGGGTGACTCTCTCTTTTATTATCTGCTTTGCGAAGGCCCTTTAAGTGGCCCCTAATGCCCAAGGCCATTAAGAATGGCCTCTAATGATGCAGCACTTTGATTGGCTGCACAGTGATTACATCATCAGGAGCCCAAACGAATGGCTCCTGTTTATCGGGCAGAGTTCTGGGTGCACCTGTTGAGAACACCCCCCCAGAGTAACACTGTGGAGCGTATATACGGCACATGGGCATTAACCACTTGCTTGCTGGGCACTTTCACCCCCTTCTTGCTCAGGCCAATTTTCAGCTTTCAGCGCTGTCACACTTTGAATGACAATTGCGCGGTCGTCCAACACTCTACCCATATGTCATTTTTAAATATTTTTTTCACACAAATAGAGCTTTCTTTTGGTGGTATTTAAACATGTTTTTTTTTTATTTTTGCTAAACAAAAAAAGGCAGAACATTTTGAAAAACAAAACAAAACGTTTTTCATATTTTGTTATAAAAGTTTGCACACAGGTAATTTTTCTCCTTCACTGATGGGCAATGATGAGGTGGCACTGATAGGTGCCATTGATCAGGTGGCACTGATAGGCAGCAATGATAATTGACACTTATGATGAGGCAGTGATGGGCACTGGGTAGCACTGGTGGGCACTGATTAGCAGTACTGGAGGGCACTGATTAGCAGTACTGGAGGGCACTAATTAGCAGCACTGGTGGGCACTGATTAGCAGTACTGGAGGGCACTGATTAGCAGCACTGGATGGCATGGATTAGCAGTACTGGTGGGCACTAACCCTCTAACAGAAGCCAGGTAATGGCTTTCTTCATGCTGACAGCATGAAGAAAAAAAAAAAAAGCAGATAACCGGCTTCTGTTGACTTCCGTGATCAGCTGTCATTGGCTGACAGCTGATCACGTGGTAAAGGGCCCGCTGTGTTTGGCCCTTTACCTCGATCAGTGATCAACCGAGTCCCAAGGACTCAATGATCACAGAGTATGCCAGCTGTGCGCCCAAGGGGGCTTGCGGCATTGCGAGAACGGGAGGATGTACATGGACGCCCTCCCGGCAATTTACGCCCCCTCCCCCCGTAGCTGTCTTTCGGTTTTGGCACGGACACCAAGTGGTTAAAGTGGTTCTAACGGCAGAAGGTTTATTATCTTAATGTATTCTATGCATTAAGATAAATAACCTTCTGTG
Source organism: Lithobates clamitans (assembly GCA_037952925.1). Lineage (NCBI taxonomy): Eukaryota > Metazoa > Chordata > Amphibia > Anura > Ranidae > Lithobates > Lithobates clamitans. Next base: position 69,675 of record JBBGZY010002648.1, on the reverse strand, counting down.
TGCAGTAGCCCCCCTCAGCGTTTCAAGGAAGGACAACTCTTTATCAGGGTCTTGAGGTGAGCTCTGTATATGACAAACACACAAACATATGAGATATCATTTTTTTGGAAAATAACATTGAGATGTTCCTGTCCACCTATATATAAGTCCAACTCTTTACAGGTTGATGGTGACTCACAGAACCAATCAGCTAGAGGGTAGTATTTAAAAACAGTCCCAGTTATAGAGACCATTTGGGTGGCTACGCAGGTAGGTGTATGCCTCACAAGAAACCCAAAGTCTTGCATGTCAGGGTAAGCCTCTAAAATATTATTATTATTATTATTATTATTATACAGGATTTATATAGCTCCAACAGTTTGCACAGCACTTTATAACATGAGGGCAGACAGTACAATTACAATACAATTTAATACAGGAGAAATCAGAGGGCCCTGCTTATTATTTAATAAATAATAATAATATATAAAATAATGTAATATTTCTTCATTAGGTGTACTATCATATATGAGGGGTCTTCAAAAAGTTTACACACTTTATTTTATATTTAACCACTCAAGGACCAGGCCTTTTTTTTCAAACTTGGTGTTTACAAGTTAAAATCTGTTTTTTTTTGCTAGAAAATTACTTCGAACCCATATATATATATATATATATATATATATATATATATATATATATATATATATATATATATATATATATATATATATATATATATAAATATATATATATATATATATATATATTTCTTTTTTTTTTTATTATATTATATATATATATATTTTTTTTTTTTCTCAGACACAAATGAGAATAAAATTGTGGTCGTTGCAATACTTTGTACACACCGTATTTGCGCAGCTGTCTTACAAGCGCAATTGTTTGAGGGAAAAGTTGCACTTTTTTTTAATTAAAAAAATAAGACAACAGTAAAGCAAGCCCATTTTTTTTTTTAATATTGTGAAAGATAATGTTACGCCGAGTAAATTGATACCCAACATGTCATGCTTCAAAATTGCGCCCGCTCGTGGAACGGCGACAAACTTTGAACCTTAAAAATCTACATAGGCGACGTTTAAAAATTTCTACAGGTTACCAGTTTTGAGTTACAGAATTATTGCTCTCGCTCTAACGATCGTGGCGATAACCTCACACGTGTGGTTTGAACACCGTTTTCGTATGCGGGCGCGACTTACGTGTGCGTTCGCTTCTGCGCGCGAGCTCGGCGGGGCGGGGCACTTTAAAAAAAAAAAAAATGTTTTCCTATTTATTTTACTTACAGACAGGACCTCCTAAATGTAAGATGTGGGGTAAAAAAAGACCTCAGATCTCACATTTACACTTAAATGCAATAAAGAAATAAAAAATAAAAAGCCTTTTTAAAAAAGAAAATTCCCCTTTAAGACCATTGAGCGGAAGTGATGTTTGACGTCGCTTCCGTCATCCAGTGTTATGGAGCGGAGCGCGACGGGAGCCTCTCCCCCCCCCCGATAAAAGTGATCTGTGACTGTTTTAGAATATACCGGTGTTAAGGCAGCTATCTGCTGCCATAACCCTGGTATTCTATGTCAAAGTACTGACGTACGACGACGGCGTGTGGTCCGCAAGTAGTTAATAGAGTTAAAAAAAAATAAAATAAAAAATAGGAGCGCTGTGTAAAATCTACATAGGTCCTAAAATGATACATTTGCTCAGTTTATACATTTGATATGTTTCCTATTTTCTATTGTACATAAAATATGGGTTTGCAAATCATTGCATTCTGTTTTTATGTCGATTTTACACAGCGCCCCAAATTTTTTTGGGAATTGGGATTGTACATACAAGGATTTAACACAGCGCTCTGATATTTATTTTATTTTTTTTAATAATTTATTTTATATTTAATATTTATTCTATTTTTTTATATAGATTTTACACAGCGCTCTATTTTTTAGTTTATTTTTTTAATATTTTATTTTATATTTAATATTTATTCTATTTTTTTTATATAGATTTTACACAGCGCTCTATTTTTTAGTTTATTTTTTTAATATTTTATTTTATATTTAATATTTATTCAATTTTTTTATATAGATTTTACACAGCGCTCTATTTTTTATTTTATTTTTTTAATATTTTATTTTATATTTAATATTTATTTTTTGTTATATATAGATTTTACACAGCGCTCTATTTTTTTAACATTTTATTTTATATTTTTTATTTATTTTTTGTTATATATAGATTTTTCACAGCGCTTTATTTTTTATTTAATTTTTTTAAACATTTAATTTTATATTTAATATTTATTCTATTTTTTATATAGATTTTACACAGCGCTCTATTTTTTATTTTATTTTTTTAATATTTTATTTTATATTTAATATTTATTTATTTTTTGTTATATATAGATTTTACACAGCGCTCTATTTTTTATTTTATTTTTTTAATATTTTATTTTATATTTAATATTTATTTATTTATTTTTATATATAGATTTTACACAGCGCTCTATTTTTTATTTTATTTTTTTAATATTTTATTTAATATTTAATATTTATTCTATTTTTTTATATAGATTTTACACAGCGCTTTTTTTTTTTTTAATATTTTATTTTATATTTAATATTTATTTATTTTTTTGTTATATATAGGATTTTACACAGCGCTCTATTTTTTATTTTATTTTTTTAACTCTATTAACTCCTTGCGGACCACCCGCCGTCGTTATACGTCCTGTACATTGGAATATAACCATTCCATTAACATTCTAAACAAAAGCCCCCCCCCCCCCCATTAGTCATATCCATTACATGTAAAGGGGAAAGCAGAATTATTTTTTAATAAGGAATTGTATAAATCTTCCATCTAATTTATTTATAACTATTAAGCCACTTCATGCATTTATTAAAGAAATATATCATATCGGACCTGGGTCAGATGTAATCAAATAAACAACGCCTATGGGGTTCACACTGTATACAATTAGAAAGTTCAGATTATTTATAAATGCCTAATATACTGGATATGTGCACAGAGCTAATGAGAAAACCGCCATAAAATTTTTTTCTAATTATTATAGTAATGAGGCCAAATGATCCCTAGAAACCATATAGGAAAAAAATAAAATAAAAATAAAAAAACAGTATGTGCATCAACTATAGGAAATGTACAGAGTATATAATTGAAATACGCTCACTGGTCACTTTATTAGATACACCTGTTCAAAATGTTTGGTAACAAAAATTGCTAATCATCCAATCACATGGGAGCAACTCAATGCATTTAGGCATCTAGACGTGGTGAAGACGACTTGCTGAAGCATCAGAATGGGGAAGAAAGGGGAGGGGTTGTAAAGTCTGGAGGTTTTTTTTTTTTTCACCTTGAAGCAGAGTTCTCCCCAGAAATGGAACTTCCGCTTATCGGATTCCCCCCTCCCCCCCTCTCCGGTGTCACATTTGGCACCTTTCAGGGGGGAGAGGGGGGGGGGGGACAGATACCTGTCTAATCCAGGTATTTGCCCCCACTTCCGGGCATAGATTGCCGCACTTTCTGTGGCGAACTACGCCATGTCCGGCCCCTCCCCAAAAAAGACAGCAGGGAACCCTCGGGAACGCGCAGCCCGACTCGCGCATGCGCAGTAGGGAACCAGGAGTGTAGCCGGAAGTCTTCACTTCCTGGTTACCTCATCAGGAATGGCGGCAGCCATGGCGATTTTTTTTTTTTTTTTTAATGTATTGGATATGTTTTGTAGCAGAAATTAAAAAATGTTGGGCTTTTATTTTCAAAATTTTTTTTTTTTTCATTTATGTAATTAAAAATAAAAAAGCCAGTGGTGATTAAATACCACCAAAAGAAAGCCGTGTGTGAAAAGATAAATATATGTAAATGTCATTTTGATAATTACTAGTTAAAGCAGCGCAGTGCCGAATAACTAAAAATGGCCTGATAGACATGTGCACTGCCGAAAAATGTGTTCGTTTTCTTTTCATGCATTTTTTTTTGTTTGTTTTTTGGGTAATTCGTTTATGATAGCAATTCGTAAATTCTAAAAATTCGTCATTTTCGAAAATTCATAAATTTGAAGATCAGAAAATAAGAGAGAAAATCCAAAAGAAATAAAATCTGAAAATTCTAAATAATAACTAACAATAACTATTAAATTCTAGGTATTGGAATATCCTTTCAAATTTGGCTGTTAGTGAATGTAACCAATACAAATGTATCCGAAGTTACGAATTATCCAAAGTAACCAATGCTGTATCTAAAGGAATGGAACACAACGTATTAAAAATAATAAACAACAATAATACTCATAAAAACGTTTTAATTATTTATTATTCATTCGTTCCGTTCCATTTGTTTAGATGCAGCATTCGTTACTTTGGATAATTCGTAACTTCGGATAAATTCGTATTGGTTACGTTCACTAACAGCCAAATTTGAAAGGATATTCCAATACCTATAATTTAATAGTTATTGTTAGTTAGTTATTATTTAGAATTTTCAGATTTTCTAACTAACAATAACTAACTATTAAATTCTAGGTATTGGAATTTGCTTTCAAATTTGGCTGTTAGTGAACGTAACGAATACGAATTATCCAAAGTACCAAATGCTGCATCTAAACAAATGGAACGGAACAAATGAATAATAAATAATTAAAACATTTTTATTATTATTATTTATTCATTTATTTATTATTTTTAATACGTTGCGTTCCGTTCCTTTAGATACAGCATTCGTTATTTTGGATAATTTGTAACTTCAGATAAATTCGTATTCGTTACGTTCACTAACAGCCAAATTTGAAAGGAAATTTCAATACCTATCATTTAATAGTTAGTAATAGTTATTATTAGTTAATTATTTCAGATTTTCAAATTTTCGGGTTTTCTAATTTTTCTTTCTTATTTTCGGATTTTCATTCTTTAGAATTTTGGGATTTCTGTTCATATTCTCGAAATTTCCGAATTTTCAGATTTTCCAATTTTCTAAATGTCTTAATTTCCGATTTTCCAAATTTTAGGATTTTGCGAATTTCGGAAAAAATTCGTTAAAACGGGTTTTTGTTCATTCGAATTTGTATTCGTTACGTTCACTAACAGACAGATTTGAAAGGAAATTTCAATATCTGGAATTTAAAAGTTAGTTACTACTTCAGAATTTCTGAACTTTCAAATTCACGAATTTACGAATTTTCGAATATTCAGAAAAATTTAAACGGGTTTTCGTTAATTCGGATGTTTTCCGAATTAACAAATCTGTCAAAATTCATTAAACGAATTCAGAACTAAACGAATTGCACATGTCTACTGATTGTAAAAGGGGGTAAAATCTTCCCGGAGCTCAAGTGGTCAATTATGATTTGTTAACAATAAAAGTTTTGCTTGTTTTACATTAACAATGTTCTCGCAATTGATAATAATTGATAATGCCCGTTTTTGTTTTTGTTTTTTGCTGTGGTGTTCGAATTTCGAGGGATGGTGACATCATACATCTATCTCTTTCTATATATTTGAAGATTTTTCAAATTTTCAATAATTCAATAAAATGTCCCTCTGGACTCTATCACTATTGGTGCGGTGCCATTGCTACATTTTACTTACCGTATATACTCGAGTATAAGCCGACCCGAATATAAGCCGAGGTCCCTAATTTTACCACAAAAAAACTGGGAAAACGTATTGACTCGAGTATAAGCCTAGGGTAAGAAATGCGCAGCTACTGTAAGTGGAAAGGAGGGTCAACAATGCCCATTTGCAGCCTCACTGTGCCCATTTGCAGCATCACTGTGCCCATTTGCAGCCTCACTGTGCCCATTTGCAGCCTCACTGTGCCCATTTGCAGCCATAGGTCCCCCAAACTTCAAACTCAGTAGTTAAGGGTTCCTAGATGCCCCCCCTAGCTGCAGCCAAAATTTGGGGTCTCTGGACCCAAAGGGTCCCGAAATGACATTGCTGCAGATGGACACAGTTGACCATTTTTTTGTGCTGAAAGTGCCCCCCCTCGGCTTATACTCGAGTCAATCACTTTTCTGTAGCAGAGAATGACATTTTCCAAACCGACTTTGGGGCCCCGTATCTTGGGGCCACTTGGTGCTAGGAACCCCAAATTTGGTGTGCAAACCCAGTGGCACTAGCACTGGTGTTCCTAGCACCAAGTGGTCCAGAGATACGGGGCCCCAAAATTCGGTTCGGAAAATGTCACTCTCTGCTGCAGAAAAGTGCTTGACATTTTCCAAACAGATTTTGGGGCCCCATATCTCGGGGCCACTTGGTGCTAGAAACCCCAAATTTGGTGTGCAAACCCAATAGAACTAGCACTACAACAAATCCAAACTGGGGTTCCTAGCATCAAGTGGCCCCGAGATACGGGGCCCCAAATTCGGTCCGGAAAATGTCAAGCACTTTTCTGCAGCAGAGAATGATATTTTCCGAACCGACTTTGGGGCCCCGTATCTTGGGGCCACTCGGTGCTAGGAACCCCAGTGATAGTGCTAGTGCCACTGGGTTTGCACACCAAATTTGGGGTTCCTAGCACCAAGTGCCCCCCGAGATGCGGGGCCCCAAAGTCGGTTTGGAAGATGTCATTCTCTGCTGCAGAAAAGTGCTTGACTCGAGTATAAGCCGAGGGGGGAATTTATACTACAGCTTATACTCGAGTATATACGGTATCTGTTTTTTAAACTCTTTGGACAGTTGAAAAAAAAAAAATAATTTTTGGTGTGGCAATCCACCAGGACAAATGTGACCGGTGCCAGCTGCCTTCCAGCACTAGGTGGTGCCCAACTCCCGGCAAAGGTTCTTCTCCCAGAAATGGCGGGTATGGCAGCTTTGGGTAATGGACCAGATCTTTGGCTGCACCTGACTCCTTCCATCTAGACAGGTCCTCTTTGGAGTTATACAATGGACCATTCTTCACCCCCCTCTGTATTCCTCCTGAAGGAATCTTATTTGTGGTCGTTTTGAAGATGTCATTTCGTTTTTTTTTATAGACATCAAAGCTTCCCTAGTAGACTTGTTCTATAATGGACTGAAAGTGCGGATAACTATGATAAATTAGCTCCGAGAATTTCAAGGTTTTGCTTTTAAGAGTGACGGCAAAGAAGAGGTACAAAGCAAACCCTCACCTTGCCATTGGCCCCCGGAGAGAAGATAGTAGAATGGGACCAGCTCCATGCCGGAGGAATGTGGGAAAAAGGGCTGAGGGCGCCACCATGACCAAGGGCTGAGTGCGTCATCCTCTGGTCATGTGACCAGACAGCACCAGCTCTGTGTTTTCTGGTAACCGGGAATTATGGGAAGTAATGCGGCAGCCATAATGGCCCTGTTGCAGGATGGTGAGACCACCTTGTGGTGGCCACAGCAGGTGTGGCAGAGCTGGGAACTCACATCTCATCTTGAGAGACGCTGAATCAGTGTTCCCTTGAAGTGGACTATATATACACACTATAATACCAAAAGTATTGGGACGCCTGCCTTTACACACACATGAACTTTAATGGCATCCCAGTCTTAGTCCGTAGGGTCCAATATTGAGTTGGCTCCACCCTTTGCAGCTATAACAGCTTCATCTCTTCTGGGAAGGCCGTCCACAAGGTTTAGGAGTGTGTCCATGGGAATGTTTGACCATTCTTCCAGAAGTGCATTTGTGAGGCCAGGCACTGATGTTGGACGAGAAGGCCTGGTGTGCAGTCCCTGTCGTAATTCATCCCAAAGGTGTTCTATCGGGTTGAGGCCAGTCAAGTTCCTCCACCCCAAACTAGCTCATCCATGTCTTTTTATGGACTTTGCTTTGTGCACTGGTGAGAAGTCATGTTGGAACAGGAAGGGGTCATCCCCAAACGGTTCCCACAAAGTTGGGAACATGAAATTGTCCAAAATGTCTTGGTATGCTGACGCCTTAAGAGTTCCCTTCATTGGAACTAAGAGGCCAAACCCAACCCCTGAAAAACAACCCCCACACCATAATCCCCCCTCCACCAAAGGTTTGGACCAGTGCACAAAGCAAGGTCCATAAAGACATGGATGAGCGAGTTTGGGGTGGAGGAACTTGAATATATATATATACACACATACACACACACTCACTTATATATACACTCACTGGCCACTTTATTAGGTACACCTTCCTAGTCCTGGGTTGGACCCCCTTTTGCCTTCATTCTTGGTGGCATAGATACAACAAGGTGTTGGAAACGTTCCTCAGAGATTTTGCTCCATAGTGACATGATAACATCACACAGTTTCTGCAGATTTGTCAGCTGCACATCCATGATATGAATCTCCCCATCCACCACATCCCAAAGGTGCTCTATTGGATGAGATGTGGTGAGTGTGGAGGCCATTGGAGGACAGGGACCTCATTGTCCAGTGGTGAGATGATTGGAGCTTTGTGACATGGTGCATTATCCTGCTGGAAGGAGCCATCAGAAGATGGGGACACTGTAGTCCATCTGCTTCAAGGTTGGATGTGTTGTGCATTCAGAGATGGTATTCTGCATACCTTGGGTGTAACGAGGGGTTATTTGAGTTACTGTCACCTTTCTATCATCTGGAACCAGTCTGCCCATTCTCCTCTGACCTCTACAAGGCATTTTCCTCCACACAGCTGCCGCTCACTGGATATTTTCTCTTTTTTCCCACCATTCTCTGTAAACCCGAGAGATGGTTGTGTGTGAAAATCCCAGTAGATCAGCAGTTTTTGAAATACTCAGACCAGCCTGTCTGGCACCAACAACCATGCCACGATCAAAGTCACTTCAATCCCCTTTCTTCCCCGTTCTGATGCTCGGTTTAGACTTCAGCAAGTCGCCTTCACCGCGTCTAGATGCCCAAATGCATGGAGTTGCTGCCATGTGATTGGCTGATTAGCAATTTGAGTTACCGAGCAATTGTGCAGGTGTATCTAATATAGTGGTGGGCCTGCAATGCAGGGAGATCATGGCCGGTGGGAGGGGCTGTACATAACTTCCTGAAAACTCCTCCCAAGATCAGCCCTGATAAAAGAAGTGGGAGGAGTTATGCAAATGTCAAAATGCCTTGATAGGTGGATATCAGTCTGGGGCGAGCAGGCTGTATTTGCATTGGTAACACCCACGTGTGTTGCTGAACCTGCATTGGCAGAACTGAAACGCAATGAATGAAAGGGGCGGGCCAGGGACAGTCAGGCTGGGGAGGTAAGGGCTAGATGATGATGGGTATATTTCAGCCAGGAAATGAGGGCTGTGTCTGATTTCCTGCAGCTTCCAATGCACAATGTGAGAAGCTCACAGTGTGCAGTGAAATAAGAGGAAGCCATTTCAGTCTGGTACAATGGTACAAGACTGGAGGGGAGGACGGAATTGATGAATTAAAGAACGTAGCCTTTTTTCCTGGTGTAAGTCTTCCTAGCTATAAAATGAGCAGACAGCCATATTTTTTTTTTTTTCTTTCTTGCACGTGGGCCTGAAGGTTAGATTTCTAAGAACCACACGGTTTGCAATTTCCTCGGTGTCAGTTATTTTATAGGATAATTGCAGTCGTTTATTGGTCAGAGCCATAATGACGGCTTGGGTCCCCGGGGCCTCGCGAAAGCTTTATATTTTTTACCCCCCTCGCTGGCCTGAGAATTCCGTGTTAATGATCGTCAGGTCCTTTCACCTCCGCTCCGCCGCTCCGGCGCTCACCCCCCGCCGCGCTGCGCAGCCAACCCTGGGATAAATGCGAGGACTCTAAGTACACGTTAGCATTGGCCTCGGGTGAAGTGTTCATGAATTTTACATGTTCTGCGAAGGCGCAGGAGACGGGCGGCCAAAAGAAAAATCATTTTTTTTCCAGCTGCTACAGACGATCTGCTACGGCAAAGCGCAGGAAAAGCTGCGGCTCCTGAATGACAATTCCTGGCAGGACTGATTCCAGCTGAACAGGGACTACACCGCCGCTGTAGCGGCGCTATGCGAGCGGCTTTAACCCTTTTTCGGCCGCCAGCGGGGGGTTAAAAACCGCACCGCTAGCGGGCGAATACCGACGGTAAAGCGGCACTAAAAACAGTGCTGTTTTACCACCGACACCTCCACCGCCCCAGTGTGAAAGGGGCCTTATGCCCCGTACACACGGTCGGATTTTCCGACGGAAAATGTCCGATCGGAGCGTGTTGTCGGAAATTCCGACCGTGTGTGGGCTCCATCGGACATTTTCCATCGGATTTTCCGACACACAAAGTTTGAGAGCAGGATATAAAATTTTCCGACAACAAAATCCGTTGTCAGAAATTCCGATCGTGTGTACACAAATCCGACGGACAAAGTGCCACGCATGCTCAGAATAAATAAAGAGATAAATGCTATTGGCCACTGCCCCGTTTATAGTCCCGACGTACGTGTTTTACGTCACCGCGTTCAGAACGATCGGATTTTCCGACAACTTTGTGTGACCGTGTGTACACAAGACAAGTTTGAGCCAACATCCGTCGGAAAAAATCCTAGGATTTTGTTGTGGGAATGTCCGAACAAAGTCCGACCGTGTGTACAGGGCATTAGAGCGGAGACAGCGAGCCAGGCCTTCTCATCCAACATCAGTGCCTGACCTCACAAATGCGCTTCTGGAAGAATGGTCAAACATTCCCATAGACACACTCCTAAACCTTGTGGACGGCCTTCCCAGAAGAGCTGAAGCTGTTATAGCTGCAAAGGGCGGAGCCAACCCAATATTGAACCCTACGGACTAAGACTGGGATGCCATTAAAGTTCATGTGTGTGTAAAGGCAGGTGTCCCAATACTTTTGACAATATAGCGTGTATATGTATTTTAGAGCTGCACAATTAATCGTCAAGAATCGTTATCGCGATCTTGACTAAAGGGTTTCACAATTCTTTCTATGCAAAGAATTCTCTCTGCTCTTCTGAAGCCATCAAAAGAAAGGAAGAGAAGAACCGGGCAGTCTGCCAAGAATCAAAACATTCTTTATAAGTTGAACTTCAGGCTGGGTTCACACTGGTCCGACAAACGCTCCGACATTGGGAGCTCATGTCGCATGACGTGTGAAATTTAATGTTTCCCTATGGGAGCCGTCCTAACTGGTCCGACACAAGTCGTTCCGACTTTAGAAATGCTCCCTGTACTACTTTGGTCCGACTCTGATCCTACTTCAGCCTATTGACTATCATTGAAGTCGGATCAAAGTCGGATCGCCGTCTTGCATGATCCGACTTCGGCACGCGACTTGTGCACAGATGATCTTGAGGGGGAACTCCGCGCCATATTTTAAGTAAAAATCCGGCTTGGGTTCCCCCTGCAAGAGCATACCAGGCCCTTGGGTCTGGTATGGACCTTGAGGGGAACCCCCTACGCCGAAAAAACGGCGTGGGGGGTCCCCCCCAATCCATACCAGACCCTTATCCGAGCACGCAGCCCGGCCGGACAGGAATGGGGGTGGGGACGAGCGAGCGCCCCCCCCCTCCTGAACCGTACCAGGCCGCATGCCCTCAACATGGGGGGTTGTTGCCTTGGGGGAGGGGGGCGCGCTGCGGCCCCCCCACCCCAAAGCACCTTGTCCCCATGTTGATGAGGACAAGGGCCTCTTCCCGACAACCCTGGCCGTTGGTTGTCGGGGTCTGCGGGCGGGGGGCTTATCGGAATCCGGGAGCCCCCTGATCCCGGCCCCCCACCCTATGTGAATTGAGTATGGGGTACATAGTACCCCTACCCATTCACCTAGGGAAAAAGTGTCAATTTAAAAAAAAAAACACTACACAGATTTTTAAAGTATTTTATTAGACAGCTCCGGGGGTCTTCTTCCGACTTCGGGGGTCTCTCCGGTTCTTCTCCTCGCTCTCCGGGTCTTCTGCCGGGCTCCTCCGCTCTCTTCTGCTCTTTTGCCGCTCTTTTGCTTAAGCGGAGGAGTCCGGTCTTCTGCCTTCTGCCCTCTTCTCTTCTCCTGATGTTGACACGACGCTCTCTCCGGCTAGAATGCTCTCTGTGCGCTCTGCTCTGACTTATATAGGCGGTGACCCCGCCCCCTTATGCCGTCACAGTCCCTGGGCATGCTGGGACTGTGACGTTTTAGGGGGCGTGGTCATCACCCGATGACCACGCCCCCTGTATGCCGTCATAGTCCCAGCATGCCCAGGGACTGTGACGGCATAAGGGGGCGGGGTCACCGCCTATATAAGTCAGAGCAGAGCGCACAGAGAGCATTCTAGCCGGAGAGA
>JBBGZY010002648.1:0-52500 GCA_037952925.1 Lithobates clamitans | reverse complement strand
CCCCCTTACATCAGATGTGACACCAGAGCCCCCCCTTTACCTCTGTACTCACTGATCACTAACTGCAAAGAAGTTCCTCATTTCTCTTTCCAGGCTCCACACTATTCATGTTCATTCCTTGGCAGTACTGCTGAGACTTTTCAGTCTGCGCCGCTCTCTATTGCCACCTGCAGGCTGGAGGGAGGAGAACACCCAATCCCCTCTCCAGCTATAAGCCACAATCCTATCTGAATAATGTGTCCGGTTTTCAGGGGGGCTCAAAACCAGGCAAATAATTCAAATCCCGGACTGTACGGGTGAATCCCGGACTGTACAGGTGGCAACCCTAGGCAAAAAAACGTGTTTCTGTGCGTTTTGTCGCACATTCAGCAAACATGAAGCTTAATCTGCATATATTGCGCCTTCCCTGTTTCCTCCCCCTCCCCCCTCATCAACCAACTAAATAAAACCCGTTTCCTAATTCAAACCCAGTAATGTCATCACTGGGTCTCTGTGCTTCTCTATGCAATGCAGGCAGATCATGGCTGGCGGGAGGGGCCTTCTGTACAGAGCTTCCTAAAAACATCACAGCACCCCGCCCTCAGTACTCCTCTCAAGAGCCTCAGGGGTGATGCAAGCAGTGGGAGGAGTTATGCAAATATCAAAGCGTTCCAATAGCTGGATGTTACTCCGGAGGAGTGGGCGTTCCTAAGCAGGCTGTATTTGGCATGCAGACCACCCTAGGCAACGCCCACATGTTATGCTGGGGAGGAGAGGGCTAGATGACGTTAGACATCTTCCAGCCAGGAAATGAGGCGGGCTCTATCTGAAGGAACAGATAGACAGGCCCCGCCCCCCCACAACTGTGACTCATAATAAGATTCGGAAACATTTAATAACATTTTCAGATGTCTGTCCAGAACTTTCTGGTGATATTCCCGAGGGAGATCACATGACGGCGTTCTCTGCGCCAATCCTGCCAGTTTCCGAGGGGCGCCCGTGACCCAGATTCCAGGACGCTTATCTCTTCCTTTCCTAATCCAATGAGAGCGTTGCGGTTGTCATGTGTTTATTAGCCGGGGGAGGAATTCATGCGTGTTCAGGATATCAACACTTTTTTTTTTCATGCTGTAAAAGATTTTTTTGTTACTTATTGTCAGACTGTAACATAAATGTCATTATGTAGCCACAGCGCCGGTGTCATCGCCAGAAAGGATTCTCTACAGGAAAAGCGCAAAATACTCAGCTCACAGTCATAGCAGGACCAGAGGCAGAGGGATCCCCTCCCCCAACAAATGTCCCCCCCCCCCCCCCCTAAGTGTCCCAGACAGCTACAGACTCTCATCCTGTGATTGCTACAAAGTTACAATGTACAGTCTGATTACTGGGGGAGCGGAGACTGTGGAAATGCTTCCTCCTGCCTGCAGCAGACTGATGACATCATCTTAGCCCAGGCAAAGTCACTGACTGGAGCACAGAGGCGGCTTTTTAATGATAAAAAGCTTTTCTGTAAAATGATCCTGTTGCCGTGTATTGTGACATCTCAGCAATGATCTCAGCAATTTATTTCTATTGACTTGTGAAGAGATGAGAGATACGTGAAAATCTGACAGGTGCTGCCCTGAGAACTACCAATGAAACCTGCTGTCCCCGACTCCTGTGTGACTGACCGCAATGACAGTGCCTTGGAAACCAGGAGATCCGGGTCCTGTACTAACAACAGGGAACCAGGAGACCCGGGTCCTGTACTAACACAGGGAGCCAGGAGACCCGGGTCCTGTACTAACAACAGGGAACCAGGAGACCCGGGTCCTGTACTAACAACAGGGAACCAGGAGACCCGGGTCCTGTACTAACAACAGGGAACCAGGAGACCCGGGTCCTGTACTAACAACAGGGAACCAGGAGACCCGGGTCCTGTACTAACAACAGGGAACCAGGAGACCCGGGTCCTGTACTAACAACAGGGAACCAGGAGACCCCGGTCCTGTACTAACACAGGGAGCCAGGAGACCCGGGTCCTGTACTAACAACAGGGAACCAGGAGACCCGGGTCCTGTACTAACAACAGGGAACCAGGAGACCCGGGTCCTGTACTAACAACAGGGAACCAGGAGACCCGGGTCCTGTACTAACACAGGGAGCCAGGAGACCCGGGTCCTGTACTAACAACAGGGAACCAGGAGACCCGGGTCCTGTACTAACAACAGGGAACCAGGAGACCCGGGTCCTGTACTAACAACAGGGAACCAGGAGACCCGGGTCCTGTACTAACAGGGAACCAGGAGAACCGGGTCCTGTACTAACAGGGAGCCAGGAGACCCGGGTCCTGTACTAACATGGAACCAGGAGACCGGGTCCTGTACTAACATTGAACCAGGAGACCCGGGTCCTGTACTAACAGGGAGCCAGGAGACCCAGGTCATGTACTAACAGGGAACCAGGAGACCCGGGTCCTGTACTAACATGGAACCAGGAGATCCAGGTCCTGTACTAACATGGAACCAGGAGATCCAGGTCCTGTACTAACAGGGAGCCAGGAGACCCGGGTCCTGTACTAACAGGGAACCAGGAGACCCGGGTCCTGTACTAACGGAGCTAGGAGACCCGGGTCCTGTACTTTCTGTCACACCGTATTTGCGCAGCGGTCTTACAAGCGCACTTTTTTTTGGAAAAAATACACTTTTTTTAATTAAAAAATAAGACAACAGTAAAGTTATCCCAATTGTTTTTTTTTTTTATATTGTGAAAGATAATGTTACGCCGAATAAATTGATACCCAACATGTCACGCTTCAAAATTGCACCCGCTCGTGGAATGGCGACAAACTTTTACCCTTAAAAATCTCCATAGGCGACGTTGAAAAAATTCTACAGTTTGCATGTTTTGAGTTACAGAGGAGGTCTAGGGCGAGAATTATTGCTCTCACTCTACCGATCGCGGCGATAACCTCACAAGTGTGGTTTAAAATAATAATAATTTAAAAAAAAGTGCCGCTTTTATTCCTATTACGAGGAATGCAAACTTTCCCTGTAATAGAAAAAAAGCATGACAGGACCTCTTAAATATGAGATCTGGGGGGTCAAAAAGACATCAGATCTCATATTTACATTAAAATGCAATAATATAAAAAAAAATGTCATTTAAAAAAAAAGAAAAAAAAAAAAGGCACTTTAGGAGCTATGGGGGAAAGTAAAGTTTTGACGTCGCTTCTGCCCTCTCACTTTGTAAAATAACCCATTCAGTTTAAAATAGAAATGAAAGGCAAAACATTTGTGTGTGTATATATATATATATATATATATATATATATATATATATATATATATATATATATATATATACAAAACCCAAAACATTATAAATACCTTTTTTCCCCACTTTTTTTTTTTATAAGTGATCACATTCCCTCTGTTCTGCATAAGAGCTGGGGGAGGAGAAGCAGCAGCAGCACACTGAGCTTCCCAGTGAATGGCTGTATGGGGAAGCCAGGGGGCGGCAGCACAAGTCTGATCATTAGAGGAGAGCAGGCTGAGCTCCCAGCATAGCTAGAGAACTGACCACGCTGCGCTCTCATGCTTGGTGTGGTCAGTTTTTAATAGGAGAGCAAAGGGACTGGCAGGAACAACAGGGGATTTCACACAAAGGAAGTCATACAAAGGAAACCGGAGATTTTTTCATACAAGCACATGCTACAGCAGCCACGTATCAGGAATAGGAAGTGTTGAGGTTACATAGTCTTTAAATAATTGACAGGAGCATGCTGGGACTTGTAGTTCATTGGGGAGTGGAGGACTGGTTGTTGGGACCTACCGGATGTATGGGGAAGGTTCTGTGACTTCACAAATGAAATGGACTTCTAGGTGAAGTCTCCAGTTTGGAAAATCTTTCTAAAGGTGAGTTTATACTTTGATCTTAAAGAGAAAGTGAAGGCAAAACCCATTTTCATTTTGGATAGAGTAAGGGAAAGTTAACACCTTTTGTCAGTTTTTTTTTTGCTATCTGTGTCCCCATTGGATAGATTTTATTTCACTTCCTGTCCAATGGCCAAAACAGGAAGTGAGAGGAAATGCCTTGGATGTCACCACAACTGATGTCCTCATAGGAAGATTTCCCCCTCCTTTCCTGTTCTGGGAACAACCCAAGATTTGGGGATGTAGGTGAACTTAGACTTTAACCCCCTTCCCGCTGAAGGAAGGACCGGCCGGTCATGTGATCACTGCGATTGGCTGTCATAGTGGTCACATGGTTGGTCAAGCCGGCTCCTTATTAGTGGAGACTGAGATCTGTCATTGACTGCTCTAGGAGTGTGCTGTCCGCACAGAAAGCGCTGCCACCCATAGATGCACGTGTGCGATGAGAGATCCTTAAACCCCGCCCTCTTTTGTGTTACGTGGGCAGCTTGGGCTTAGGGAATGTCCACTTTAATGGGCCAATAAATACAGTGCCTTGAAAAAGTATTCATACCCCTTGAAATTTCCCACATTTTGTGAAAAACGTAAATGTATTTTATTGGGATTTTATGTGATAGACCAACACAAAGTGACACATAATTGTGAAGTGGAAGGAAAATGATAAATGGTTTTCACTTTTTTTTTTTACAAATAAATATGTGAAAAGTGTGGGGGGTACATTTGTATTCAGCCCCCCTTTACTCTGATACCCCCAACTAAAATCTAGTGGAACCAATTGCCTTCAGAAGTCACCTAATTAGTAAATAGAGTCCACCTGTGTGTCATTTATTCTCAGTATAAATACAGCTGTTCTGTGAAGCCCTCAGAGGTTTGTTAGAGAACCTTAGTGAACAAACAGCATCATGAAGGCCAAGGAACACACCAGACAGGTCAGGGATAAAGTTGTGGAGAAGTATAAAGCAGGGTTAGGTTATAATACAAATATCCCAAGCTTTGAA
Source organism: Lithobates clamitans (assembly GCA_037952925.1). Taxonomy (NCBI): domain Eukaryota; kingdom Metazoa; phylum Chordata; class Amphibia; order Anura; family Ranidae; genus Lithobates; species Lithobates clamitans. The sequence goes on along the minus strand of JBBGZY010002648.1, from coordinate 47,609 downwards.
GATCTCACGGAGCTCTGTTCAATCCATCATCGGAAAATGGAAAGAGTATGGCACAACGGCAAACCTACCAAGACATGGCCGTCCACCTAAACTGACCGGCCGGGCAAGGAGAGCATTCATCAGAGAAGAGCCAAGAGGTCCATGGTAACCCTGGAGGAGCTGCAGAGATCCACAGCTCAGGTGGGAGAATCTGTCCACAGGACAACTATTAGTCGTGTTCTCCACAAATCTGATCTTTATGGAAGAGTGACAAGAAGAAAGACATTGGTGAAAGAAAGTCATAAGAAGTCCTGTTTGCAGTTTGTAAGAAGCCATGTGGGGGACACAGCAAACATGTGGAAGAAGGTGATCTGGTCAGATGAGACTTTTTGGCCGAAAAGTAAAACGCTATGTGTGGTGGAAAACTAACACTGCACATCACCCTGAACACACCATCCCCACTGTGAAACATGGTGGTGGCAGCATCATGTGGTGGGGATGCTTTTCTTCAGCAGGGACAGGGAAGCTGGTCAGAGTTGATGGGAAGATGGATGGAGACAAATACAGGGCAATCTTAGAAGAAAACCTGTAAAAGACTTGAGACTGGGGGGAGGGTCAACTTCCAGCAGGACAACGACCTGAAACATACAGCCAGAGCTACAATGGAATGGTTTAGATCAAAGCATATTCATGTGGTAGAATGGCCCAGTCACAGTCCAGACCTAAATCACATTGAGAATCTGTGGCAAGACTTGAAAATTGCTGCTCACAGACGCTCTCCATCCAATCTGACAGAACTTGAGATATTTTGCAAAGAAGAAGAATGGGCAAAAATGTCCCTCTCTAGATGTGCAAAGCTGGTAGAGACATCCCCAAAAAGACTTGCAGCTGTAATTGCAGAGAAAGGGGGTTCTACAAAGTATTGACTCCGGGGGGCGCCATACAAATGTACCCCCCACACTTTTCATATATTTATTTGTAAAAAAAAATGTTGAAAACCATTTATTATTTTCCTTCCACTTCACAATTATGTGCCACTTTGTGTTGGTCTATCACATAAAATCCCAATAAAATACATTAACATTTTTGGTTGTAACATGACAAAATGTGGAAAATGTCCAAGGGGTATGAATACTTTTTCATGGCACTGTTTAAAACGAGGGTCGGGAGCAGAGGTGACAACCCTACAAAATACGCCCAAACTACGGAACATCGCGTCCGTCTGCGCCACGGCCTATGTCGTCCGCAAACTCGGATGTAGCCGGCGCTCCAGAAGCTCCGCTCTCGGCTGTGTCTGCGAATTTATTGAAGGACGATGAAGCCGCCCTCATAAAAGGCCGCGGCGCCTTCATCCCATCAGGGAACCGTTTTATGTTCTCACAATTTTGAAATATAAAAAAAAATCTGGGGCAGGTTCTATAAATCAGGACGAGAGCGGAGCGGCGCTGCTGTGTGGGCTTGGCGGCACGCTGCGCTGACAAATGGGTCAGGAACGGCAGAGCGAGGGAACGCGCGGCTACCGCATCTTAAATCACGCCGGCAACAGCTGTCACATCAGTAACGAGGGACGCAGATCATCAAGAGCTTTGTAGAGAGCGCAGGAATCCGACTTACCAATGAGCTCCTCCGGAGGCCCACAGCGACCAATCAGGATCTCCCGTTTATTCTCCTAGCGCTGTGTAATAAAGGAGAATCTGGTTGCTATGGGCAACAAGGACCTTTCTTACATTGTGTGCGTCTAGATTTGTCTCGGCTATTTATTGTTAATGGGCAAATAGAAGTATTGTCACTGAGCACACATCGACTTACTATTATTATTATTATAATTATTAAAATTTTTGATACAATTTTCACATTTTACAACTTTCACTTCCATATTTTTTTGCTATTGAATTTAGTATAGAGGTTATAAGATTACCACAAGGGTCAGCTCTGTGTTTCACTGCATTCACCGAGCCTTCTTTCTTAAAGCTGAGGTCTAATTTCTTTTTTTATTTTATTCTATTTATTTTATCCATAATTTTATTTCATTATAATATTATTTTACTATTATAATTATTATTATTTTATCTTATTTATCTTTCTATCTATTTTTTTCCATTCTTTTATTTAATTATATTGTTTATTTTATTATTATAATTTTTTTTTCTTATTTATCTTTTAATTGGTATATCTCCATATTTTATTTTATTCTATTTATTTTATCCATTCTTTTATTTCATTATATTATTTATTTTATTATTATTTTATCTTATGCCCCGTACACACGGTCGGACTTTGTTCGGACATTCCGACAACAAAATCCATGGATTTTTCCCGACGGATGTTGGCTCAAACTTGTCTTTGCATACACACGGTGGCACAAAGTTGACGGAAAATCCGATCGTTCTGAACACGGTGACGTAAAACACGTACGTCGTGACTATAAACGGGGCAGTAGCCAATAGCTTTCGTCTCTTAATTTATTCTGAGCATGCGCGGCACTCTGTGCGTCGGATTTGTGTACACACGATCGGAATTTCCGACAACGGATTTTGTTGTCGGAAAATTTTATAGCCTGCTCTCAAACTTTGTGTGTCGGAAATTCCTATGGAAAATGTGTGATGGAGCCCACACACGGTCGGAATTTCCGACAACAAGGTCCTATCTCACATTTTCCATCGGAAAATCCGACCGTGTGTACGGGGCATTATAAATCTTTCTATCTTTTTTCCCCATTCTTTTACTTCATTATATTGTTTATTTTATTATTATTATTATTATTTTTCTTATTTATCTTTTATTTGTTATATCTCCATATTTTATATTATTCTATTTATTTTATTCATTCTTTTATTTTATTATATTTATTTTATTATTATTTTATCTTATTAATCTTTCTATCTTTTTTCCCCATTCTTTTATTTCATTATATTGTTTTATTATTATTATTATTATTATTATTTTTTCTTATTTATCTTTTATTTATTACATCTCCATATTTTATTCTATTTATTTTATCCATTCTTTTATTTCATTATATTATTATACTATTTATTTTATTTGTATTATTTTATCTTATTAATCTTTCTAGCTCCATTTTCCATTCTATTATTTTATTATATTGTTTATTTTTATATTTTTCTTTTATTTATTCTATTATATTTCCTTATTTTAATTTATTAATTATGAACATATGTATGGTTCTGTACAGTAGCAACTATATTGAGTATAACAATCTAGATTTGAGGTTTTTAACAATTGCATTTTATACGTTTTTTTCAATAAATATATTTTTTTGTAACTCATTTTTGAATGAATGAATGAATGAATGAATGAATGATTTGTAAAGCGCTGCAATTGCGAACTGAATCGCCTGTGCCTAAAAAGTCCAAAGTCCCTCCTCCTGAATTCTACTAATTTATTAATTATTTTATTTCATTTTATTGTTTAATTTATTTTTTTCCTTTTCTTCTCTTTTTGCTATTATATTTCCTTATTTTAATTAATTTTATTCATTCTTTTATTTCATTGTATTATTTATTTTATTATTATTATTTTATCCTATTCACCTTTCTATCTATTTTTTCCATTCTTATATTTTGTTGTTATATTATTTCATTATTAGTTTTTTTTAAATATATCTTTTATTTATTTTATTATATTTCCTTATTTTATTTTATTTATCCATTCCTATATTTCATTACTTTAGTATGTTTTTTTTTATTGTTAATATTATTATTATTTTTATTTTAGCTTATTAATCTTTCTATCTGTTTTTTTTCCATTCTTTTATTTCATTATATTATTTATTTTTTTCTTATTTGAATTGTATTATATAGTTATTATTATTATATCTTATTTATCTTTGATTTATTTTATTATATTTCCTTATTTTATTCCATTTTTTTAATTAGAATATTATAATATTTATTTTATTATGATTATTTTATGTTTTTTGTCAATCTATTTATCTATATATATATATATATATTTTTTTTTTCTATTTACTTCATTACATACCTTATTTTAGACCCAGTGATGTAATCACTTGGTCTCTGGGCTTCTCTATGCAATGCAGGCAGATCATGGCTGGTGGGAGGGACTGTACACAGCTTCCTGAAAACATCACAGCCCCCCCCCCCCTCCCCGCCTCAATACTCCTCTCAAGGGTCCTCAGCCCTAATGCAAGCAGTGGGAGGAGTTATGCAAATGTCCTGATAGGTAGATGTCAGTATGGAGGTGTGGATGTTCCTAAGCATGACCGTCTTTAACCACTTAAGGACCGAGCCTCTTTTTGAGATTTGTTGTTTAGAAGTTAAAAACTTTTTTTTTTTTTGCTTAGAACCCCCAAACGTTATACATTTTTTTTTCTAAGACATTAGAGAATAAAATGGCGGTCGTTGCAATACTTTATATCACACCGTATTTACGCAGAGGTCTTACAAGCGCAATTATTTTGGAAAAAATACACTTTTTTTTAATTAAAAAATAAGACAATGGTAAAGTTAGCCCAATTATTTTAAATTTATATTGTGAAAGATAATGTTGCGCCGAGTAAATTGATACAACATGTCACGCTTCAAAATTGCGCCCGCTCGTGGACTGGCGACAAACTTTTCCCCTTAAAAACCTCCATAGGCGATGTTTAAAAAAATTCTACAGGTTGCATGTTTTGAGTTACAGAGGAGGTCTAGGGCTAGAATTATTGCTCTCGCTCTACCGGTCGCGGCGATACCTCACATGTGTGGTGTGAACACCGTTTTCATATGCGGGCGCTGCTCACGTATACGTTCGAAAATTTATTTTTTATTCTTATTTTTTTTTCCTTTTATTTTTTATTTTTACACTGTTCTTTAAAAAAAAAAAAAAAAAAAGTGTAACTTTTATTCCTATTATGTAAACATCCATTGTAATAGAAACAAAACCATGACAGGTCCTCTTAAATATGAGATCTGGGGGGTCAAAAAGACGTCACATCTCATATTTACACTAAAATGCAATAAAAAAAAAAAAAAAAAGGCCCTTTAAGAGCTATGGGCGGAAGTGACGTTTTGGGCCAGGGACAGTCAGGCTGGGGAGGAAAGGGCTACATGATGCTGGATGTCCTCCAGCCGCGAAATGAGTCGAGGTTCTAACGCACATGGCGAGCAGCTCACAGTGTGCGGTGAAATCAGAGGAAGCCGTTCCAAGTCCAGGAGAGGAGCCGGGCACAACTGTGCAAAGAAGGAAAGGCCGGAGTTCAGCTTTAAATGAGTGGGCAGCACATATTCCTGCTGCGCGGTGACATAATCGTGGTGATGTCATCGCTACCCACGGAGCGTGGGAGAACACATTGGCACTGCCGGCCGAAGCTTCGCTGGTGGGCGTACGTCTCCATCCAGCGCAAAGACTTCCACCTCCGTCCGCCGGCGACAGCTGCCCCCCCCCCTACACGCATCTTAGTGTTTACCGTTCAACGGCCGCCAATTACGCGGCTCCCGCTGCGCTCTGACGACACGGAATCCTCCGCGGGCTTTGTTGGCCGCGGCCCGGGCAGCGCCTGAGCGTAATTATATCTCCTCCTACGCCCCCTCGTCCCCCGCAAACGCGGCAGCAATTAAATTAGGAAAAATAATGATGCTTGTCAAGGCGGATTTGCGATCCCTGCGTGTCGCCGCTCCCGAGCGTTCAATTTACCACGCGGGAAGGAAGCCCTAAGGAGCGCTCAGTCGTAATTAGCTCGCTGCCGCCGCCTCTCGCTAACACGGGCCGCGAGACCTTTCCTTCTGCCGCTGCTGGAATGTCTGAGCCGCGCTTTTCTTCCTCGAGCGAATTACGGGGGAGAAAAAAAAAGAAAAAAAAAAAAAGAAAAGAATAGTAAGACGATCAATAAAAAAGTTACAAATAATTAATACTTCCTCCCGAGAAAAGAAATCAAAATGTATCCAAAGCCAAAACTGTATACAAGAGTACAGGTGAGGCTCCGCCCACAATGACTTACTAAACGCGTCATAAACCAACCGGATAAAAGGTTACCAGTATATACAGTGGGTATAGAAAAGAATCACACGCTTTAACATACTGTGCCTGGAAAAAGTATTCATACCTCTTGAAATTTTCCACATTTTGTCATGTTACAACCAAAACCGTAAATGTATTTTATTGGGATTTTATGTGATAGACCAACACAAAGTGGCACATAATTGTGAAGTGGAAGGAAAATGATAAAAAGTTTTCAACATTTTTTACAAATAAATATGTGAAAAGTGTGGGGGGTACATTTGTATGGCGCCCCCCGGAGTCAATACTTTGTAGAACCTCCTTTCACTGCAATTACAGCTGCAAGTCTTTTTGGGGGTGTCTCTACCAGCTTTGCACATCTAGAGAGGGACATTTCTGCCCATTCTTCTTCTCTGCAAAATATCTCAAGCTCTGTCAGATTGGATGGAGAGCGTCTGTGAACAGCAATTTTCAAGTCTTGCCACAGATTCTCAATGGGATTTAGGTCTGGACTGTGACTGGGCCATTCTAACACATGAATATGCTTTGATCTAAACCATTCCATTGTAGCTCTGGCTGTATGTTTCGGGTCGTTGTCCTGCTGGAAGGTGAACCTCCCCCCGAGTCTCAAGTCTTTTGCAGATTCTAACAGATTTTCTTCTAAGATTGTCCTGTATTTGGCTCCATCCATCTTCCCATCAACTCTGACCAGCTTCCCTGTCCCTGCTGAAGAAAAGTATCCCCACAACATGATGCTGCCACCACCATGTTTCACAGTGGGAATGGTGTGTTCAGGGCGATGTGCAGTGTTAGTTTTCCGCCACACATAGCGTTTTGCTTTTAGGCCAAAAAAGTTTGATTTTGGTCTCATCTGACCAGATCACCTTCTTCTACATGTTTGCTGTGTCCTCCACATGGCTTCTCACAAACTACAAACAGGACTTCTTATGACTTTCTTTCAACAATGTCTTTCTTCTTGTCACTCTTCCATAAAGGGCAGATTTGTGGAGAACACGACTAATAGTTGTCCTGTGGACAGATTCTCCCACCTGAGCTGTGGATCTCTGCAGCTCCTCCAGAGTTACCATGGACCTCTTGGCTCTTCTCTGATGAATGCTCTCCTTGCCCGGCCGGTCAGTTTAGGTGGACGGCCATGTCTTGGTAGGTTTGCAGTTGTGCCATACTCTTTCCATTTTCAGGATGATGGATTGAACAGAGCTCCGTGAGATGTTCAAAGCTTGGGATATTTTTTTTATAACCTAACCCTGCCTCTGAGGGCTTCACAGAACAGCTGTATTTATACTGATAATAAATGACACACAGGTGGACTCTATTTACTAATTAGGTGACTTCTGCATTGCTCTGCCTCTAGTAATCACAGCATCACTGGGGGGTCACTGTACTAATGACACTGGCTGGGAAGGGGTTAACAATAGGGGGCGATCAAAGGGTTAACTGTGTGCCTAGCCAGTGTTTTACTATATTGTGGGGGGGAGGTGCTATTACTTAAGGGAAGAGATCGATTCTAGTCTCTGCTCTGCAGGGACACAAGTTTAATCTCTTCCCTCCTGTCAGAACGGCAATCTGCCTTGTTCACATAGACAGACCGCCATTCTGTCTCTCTGCAGGATGATTGGCGGGTGCCAGCAGACATCGAGTCTGAGGTACCCGCCAATGGGCTCCCGCTGTGATTACAGAAATGTCGAGTCACGTGATCCAGCGCAGAGGTGCCGCCCTGTAGCAGTAAAGCTTCTATAGGGCGGATCTTAAATAGATGAATTGCGTTATGATATGTGCTTCCCTTGTTTTTTCTTGAACTAGAGTAAGTACACGAGTGTTGCGAGTGCACGTGGACTGTAGGTACATGAGTGCACGTGGACACGTCACAGGAAGCACCCTCATGGTTAACAGAGGACAGAATTAGAAATAGACTATAAAAACCTAATATTAATAAGTCACCGGGACCAGATGGCTTGTACCCAAGGGTCCTTAAGGAACTCAGTCAAGTAATTGCCAGACCAATGTTCCTAATTTTTACTGACTGGAATGGTACCAGCTGATTGGAGAAAAGCCAATGTAGCACCAATATTTAAAAATGGCCCAAAATACATCCCTGGGAATTACAGACCAGTTAGCCAAACATCAATAGTATGTAAAGTCTTGGAAGGGATGATAAGGGACTATATACAAGATTTTAGTAATGAGAACGGTATCATTAGCAGTAATCAGCATGGATTCATGAAGAATCGTTCTTACCAAACCAATCTATTAACCTTCTATGAGGAGGTGAGTTGCCATCTAGATAAAGGAAGGGCCGTAGACGTGGTGTATCTGCATTTAGCAAAAGCATTTGACACAGTTCCCCATAAAGGTTTACTGTACAAAGTAAGGTCCGTTGGCATGGACCATAGGGTGAGTACATGGATTGAAAACTGGCTACAAGGGCGAGTTCAGAGGGTGGTGATAAATGGGGAGTACTCGGAATGGTCAGGGGTGGGTAGTGGGGTTCCCCAGGGTTCTGTGCTGGGACCAATCCTATTTAATTTGTTTATAAACGACCTGGAGGATGGGATAAACAGTTCAATCTCTGTATTTGCAGACGATACTAAGCTAAGCAGAGCAATAACTTCTCCGCAGGATGTGGAAACCTTGCAAAAAGATCTGAACAAATAAATGGGGACCCCCAAATCACCAGAACTTGTGTCCCCATTGGAAGATTTCCCCTCTATTACTTTTCTAGGGAGAACCCAAAATTTGGGATTTTCTTTTACTTTCACTTTCAATGATAATGGTAAACAGGACAAATAGAGAAGATGAACGTCCCTAATGGGGGCACACACACAGCAATAAAAACTGACAGGGGTTCTAATCCCGCTTCATTTTGTCCAAAACTAACGAAAAATGTTTGCCTTTAGCTATACTTTAAGCTTGCAAACAATCCCAAAAACAAAGCAGCTTTCTTCAGCAAACACAAAATAGTCCATCACTCTGGTGCAACAAAAACAAGAGAATGGCTCACCGCCACTATACCAGTCCCACAATGGGGTTTGGGGCTTCCCGTCTGCTTCATGGGTCCCAAAGAGGAAGCTTTCACAGTTCATCAACTGTGGCTCAGTCCCAAGCTAGTCCACTCTGCTCACTTAGGTCTGTCCTCCTCTGTCCCTCACAGTCAGGTGCCGAATGTTTCCCCTTCCTATTCTGGGCTCTGATGCGCTCTGGTTAACCCCATTTAGGACCAAAGTCCCTGTAATCAGGGCCTGGAAGTTCTTCCCTCCCAAAACTCTTCAAACCTCTGAAAATCTAGGTCCCTAATGAGGTTAATCTTGAACATCAGTCCTCTCCTCCCCAGCCAGACTACCCCTGAAACCCTCACAGCAGGTGTACAGATCTCATACTCAGCACAGGGATGGTGGGAACCCCTCATAATGGCCACAGAAGGGCTACAGACCCGGGAACTCAGCACAGGGATGGTGGGAACTCCTCATAATGGCCACAGAAGGTCTACAGACCTGGGAACTCAGCACAGGCATGGTGGGAACCCCTTATAATAGGCACAGCAGGTGTACAGACCCAGGAACCAAGCACAAGGATAGAGGGAACATCTCATAATGGGCACAGCAGGTGTACAGACCCGGGAACTCAGCACAGGGATGGAGGGAACCCCTCATAATGGGCACAGCGGGTGTACAGACCCGGGAACTCAGCACAGGTATGGTGGGAGCCCCTCATAATGGGCACAGCGGGTGTGCAGACCCGGGAACTCAGCACTGGGATGGTGGGAACCCCTCATAATGGGCACAGCGGGTGTACAGACCCGGGAACTCAGCACAGGGATGGTGGGAACCCCTCATAATGGGCACAGCGGGTGTACAGACCCAAGAACTCAGCACAGGGATGGTGGGAACCCCTCATAATGGGCACAGCAGGTGTACAGACCCGGGAACTCAGCACAGGGATGGTGGGAACCCCTCATAATGGGCACAGCAGGTGTACAGACCTGGGAACTCAGCACAGAGATGGTGGGAACCCCTCATAATGGGCACAGCAGGTGTACAGACCCGGGAACTCAGCACAGGGATGGTGGGAACCCCTCATAATGGGCACAGCAGGTGTACAGACCTGGGAACTCAGCACAGGGATGGTGGGAACCCCTCATAATGGGCACAGCAGGTGTACAGACCCGGGAACTCAGCACAGGGATGGTGGGAACCCCTCATAATGGGCACAGCAGGTGTACAGACCCGGGAACTCAGCACAGGGATGGTGGGAACCCTCATAATGGGCACAGCGGGTGTACAGACCCGGGAACTCAGCACAGAGATAGTGGGAACCCCTCATAATGGGCACAGCAGGTGTACAGACCTGGGAACTCAGCTCAGGGATGGTGGGAACCCCTCATAATGGGCACAGCAGGTGTACAGACCTGGGAACTCAGCACAGGAATGGTGGGAACCCCTCATAATGGGCACAGCAGGTGTACAGACCTGGGAACTCAGCTCAGGGATGGTGGGAACCCCTCATAATGGGCACAGCAGGTGTACAGACCCGGGAACTCAGCACAGGGATGGTGGAAACCCCTCATAGTGGGCACAGCAGGTGTACAGACCTGGGAACTCAGCTCCGGGATGGTGGGAACCCCTCATAATGGCCACAGCGGGTGTACAGACCCGGGAACTCAGCACAGGGATGGTGAGAACCCCTCATAATGGGCACAGCGGGTGTACAGACCCAGGAACTCAGCACAGAGATGGTGGGAACCCCTCATAATGGGCACAGCAGGTGTACAGACCCGGGAACTCAGCACAGGGATGGTGGGAACCCCTCATAATGGGCACAGCAGGTGTACAGACCCGGGAACTCAGTACTAGGATCTCACCAATAGAGTTCCTGAATCCTGAGATATATTTATGGCCTTCAGGGGGTTTTCCCTTCAGCATCCACTAAACAGTAAAATATGCGCTGTGAGCGGAGTGTCCCCGCATGTGATATGATCCTTGGAATACATAAGCTTGTCCCAGGTCACTGTAGTGAAGGATTAGGATGACAGGCCGGCACCTTCACAATCGCACTTCCCAGATGTCTATCCTGACAGACTCCTTTTAACTAACTCTAAAACCCAACCTTAATCCTCATGTGAAACTAAGACCCCCTAATTCCTGACCCTAACGCTGTCCTAACTCAACCCCAAACTAATCCTGGACACTGACATAAACCCTTTGGATTGCGTTCGCCACATCACACACACCGGCAATGCCCTTGCCAGATAGGGGAGCCATCGATGACCATATAAGGACTATGCTAGATGCCCAGCTGCTGATTCGGTATGAATTGCCGATCCAAACGGAGTCAATCACTGATAATACTGATAATGTTTAGGGTGTATGTACCCATAACATGCGTTACTGCGTGCGTTGCGGTGCCAATCATTTTGAATGCCCCCCTCCAGTAAGGCGTCATAGTTTGCCAAAAGTGCGTTGTAGTGCGTTGCATACAAACTGATAACATTTACAGTATTTTTACCTTATTGGGGTTCATTGGCAGCTTATTGATGTTTAAAGTGGTTGTAAACCTCAGACATAAAATATGAACAAAGCACATCCCTCTGTAGTGTGAACTTGTCTCAATCCAGAGCACCAAGTGTCATTTCTCTCTGTTTTCCGATTTCTTCCTCTGCTATCAGCATAAATCACTTCCGACAAGGTTTCCTAACACCAAGAGAAAAATGGTGACAGGGGAGGGAGCTCCAGCACACAGCCTGTGGTTGACAGCCTCAGCTCTGTTCCTGTGTGCTGTGTGATAGGGGAAGTGTCCCTTCCCTCCAATCAGCTCTTAGAACTCTCCTCATTGACCTCTGTAGAGTGTAACTTCTGCTCTCCTCTCTCTTTTTCTGCATTCTCAGACAAGCTTTGAAATTCAGCACTTTGAACAGTGGCGGTCCGTGCATTGAGGGCACGCGGGCACCGCCCCCCTCTCTCCTTCCACCCCCTCTATTGCCAATAGATTGGCTCTAATAGGCGTCAAAAAAGGTGACCTGCGAGCACCATGCTGGGCGCTCGCAGGTCACTCAGCTGTGTTAGAAAAGCAAATGAATATTCGCTTCCCTACACAAAACCGCCTCTCCGCCAGTCAGGTGTTCAGGTCTGGTACCCATCACCTGATTGGCTGAAACGATAGGCGCCGCTATTGGATGCCTATCAGGAGGAAAGGATGGGAGATGAGGACGGCAGGAGACACAACGATGACCCCGCTCATAGCGGGCGGGGATCACACTGGGGGCATTCAAGGGCACAGTGGCAGCATTTGATGGGCACACTGCCAGGATATGATGGGCACAGTGGCAGCATTTGATGGGCACAGTGGCAGCGTTTAATGGCACAGTGGCAGCGTTTGGCACAGTGGCTGCAATTGATGGCACAGTGGCAACATTTGAGGGCACAGTGGCTGCGTTTGATGGCACAGTGGCTGCATTTATTGGCACAGTGGCAGCGTTTAATGGGCACAGTGGCAGCGTTTGGCACAGTGGCTGCAATTGATGGCACAGTGGCAGCATTTGAGGGCACAGTGGCTGCGTTTATTGGCACAGTGGCAGCGTTTAATGGGCACAGTGGCAGCGTTTGGCACAGTGGCTGCAATTGATGGCACAGTGGCAGCGTTTGATGGCACAGTGGCAGCGTTTGATAGCACAGTGGCAGCGTTTAATGGGCACAGTGGCAGCGTTTGATGGCACAGTGGCAGCGTTTGATGGGCACAGTGGCAGCGTTTAATGGGCACAGTGGCAGCGTTTGATGGCACAGTGGCAGCGTTTAATGGGCACATTGGCAGCGTTTGATGGCACAGTGGCAGCGTTTGATGGCACAGTGGCAGTGTTTGATGGGCACAGTGGCAGCGTTTGATGGCACAGTGGCAGTGTTTGATGGGCACAGTGGCAGCGTTTGATGGCACAGTGGCAGCATTTGAGGGCACGGTGGCAGCGTTTGATGTCACAGTGGCAGCGTTTAATGGGCACAGTGGCAGCGTTTGATGGCACAGTGGCAGTGTTTGATGGGCACAGTGGCAGCGTTTGAGGGCACAGTGGCTGCAATTGATGCTTTTTAAAAAAAATATTTTTCTGCCCCTCTAAAAATCTTGAGCACCAGCCGCCACTGACTTTGAATGGATGTAGAGCAGAAATGTTAGCAGTTAAACAGGTACAACTTGTGTAGGAGGATTTGTTTCATATCTGTGTATCACGTGAGGCAAGTCACTTCCCTGTGTATATGGAAGAGTTTACAAACACTTTAATGAGTTTCCTTAACTCGACTCCTGAAGATGTTGCTGCTACTGGAATGGCTTATTCACACATTTATTCACACAATGCGGCGCAGTCGAACGCACGCAATTACACGCAATACAGTAGGCAGCACAGTTGATATGAATGGGTTGTTAACGCATGACAAAAGAAAAAATGTTGTGTGTGATTTACAAAAAAGAAACACACAGTCCGACGCAGCGCAGAAAGCAGTCGCATCTGTGCGATGTGGTGTGCTCTAACGCAGGTGTGCTGAGGTGCAATTTACAATAAATGGCGACCGAACACAAACAGTGCATTGACATAACAACCATTATAATGAGTGTCAGCGAGCCCCAATCCGTTCGCACCTGAGCTGAGTCCTGTGAACGCACGCAATACCTCACTTTTTTTTTTTTGCGAAAGGAAAAAGGCGTGAAAAAGGCATATGACACTTGCAGCACCATTCATTGGCCCTACCACAAAATGCTACAAACAAATGCATGTTTTTTGTTTTTTTTTATGTGTCCAAACACTTGGCAAACATGTCAAACGCAGAAAGCTTAAAGTGGTTGTAAAGGCTCAAAGTTTTTTTACCTGCGTGCAGATTCCCCCCCCCCACCAAAACCCCTAATACTTACCTGAGCGCCATCTCGATCCAGGATCTAGGCATGTGCAATTTGTTTCGTACCGAATTTGTTTTTTAACAATTTTCGCCAAATTCAGTAATTTGCAAATATCCGAATTTTTCAGAATATTCGTAAATTCGAAAATTCGTAAATTCAAAGTTTCGGAAATTCAGAATTTCGGAAATCCGAAAACTCGAAAATTTTCAAAAACCTGAAATAATAACTAACCAACAATAACTTAACTAGAACTACATATTAAATTCGTAAATTAGAAAATTCGTAAATTCGAAAATTCGAAAATTCGAAAATTCGTAAATCCGAAAATTGGAAGTAATTACTTTTAAATTATAGGTATTGAAATTTCCTTTCAAATTTGGCTGTTAACGTAACGAAAACAAATTTTCCAAAATAACGAATGCTGTATTTAAACGAATGAAAATAACCAAATTCGGTAATTCTAAATTACAGTTACAGGCGGCTGACGAATAAGCATCCTGATCATGTGACCGCCATAACAGCAAATCACGGCGGTCACATGACTATAAGCCCCGCCTCGCCTTCCTGCATTCTAGACCCCTTAAAGGGCCGACAGGCGTCCGCTCCAAGGGGGGGGGTTAATGCTCAAAAAGCTACGTGAGCCACTTTGTCGTGCGTAGGGCGCCCTGTGCGCCTGGTGAAAATAATGCGTACACAAACGCTTAAGAAAAATGGTGCGATTTTTGCACGCATCTTCAAAAACGCCACACAAGGTGCGGAGTGTGGATGCGCATGTTTTAACACAACACGCCGAAAAAACACCGCACAGGTGCAAACCCGCCCCCCGCCATCCACACCTGAGCGCCTTGTAAAGATGCACAAAATTGCGAATCTTTGCGTGCGTTTACAAGGCAAAACAAAGTCATGCTTGCGGTGCCATTCATTGCTAATGCCACCCAAAAGGCGAAAAAAAAAAAAAAGCACGCAAAAAATGCAACGTCCTGCGTGTGCACAGGATGTAAATCTATAAAATGTAAGACCCCCCCCCCCCGGGGGCTCTCGAATGGCCCGCGGACCGCCGTGTCAGTTCTGGGCGGTCGGGGCTCTTTAAGAACGCTCCCGCGCCCATTACCTTTTTTTCCAGGCGGGTGGTATGATTTGTAGCGGTTGTTGTAGGTTATTATTTGCTGGCAGGTAGCGGTGAGGTCTTGGAGGGGTAAAGACACCCTCCTCCCGTCTCCGGGGATCTCATCGCCTTGTTCTGTCAGCCTGGCACACAGTGTTGGCGGTAATGAGCTAAAATTCCAGCAGCTTGTTAAAGCATGAGCCGGAGCGGAGAACTGACAGGTACAATCCATCCCATCCACACTGCCGGGGAATATATAGGATCGTATAATGCAAGACTTAGTGCGGGGATCTGAAATCTGTACTCGTTCTGCATGGAGATATAGTATGTACTGGGTGCTGCAAGTAAATATTATTAGGCAATTCCAGGTCATTCAGCGCCCAGGGCAAAGATGCCAAGCTGCGCCCCCTCCCATAATGTGCAAGCTTAGGGGATCCTACACCCAGCAGTCAATCACTTGTCCAATACCACTCCCTCACTACTCCTGTCAGCCTTGTAACAGAAGGAAGGTGCCCCCCCCATCCCTACAGTAAACCATTGCGCCCAGGGCGCCCGTACCTCTTGCCCAACCCTTTGTCCCTTATATTAGGCTATACCTATACCAGAGGTTCTATATGTGCATTTGGCTGTTGGGGCATTAAGGAATGATTTGCATGGCTCCGCCCACTGTCTTGAAATTAATATTTTTGGGGATGTATGATGTAATGAGATTTTTTTTCTTTTCCTGCAACATTTATTTAACATTTTACTTCTTGATGTATCATTGGGTGACTCCATGGTCTTCATAGGGGAATGTCTGTCAGAGTCCCCCTTAAATCCAGGAATGTCTATCAGAGTCCCCCTTACCTCCATCCCGTATTAGGACGGGGATGTGACGTCACTGGTTGCTAGATGCCAGGCGCCGTGGCCATAGCTACCATTGGGCAGCAGGGCCAGCGGTGAAGGGGGAGCAAACTAAGGGTTTAGTAAAGCAGCACTGTCTGCTGTGGCCTATTTTGGGCCATCAGATCAGCGGCCCAGTCCCCCCCCCTGTTCTCTGAAGTCCCCGTTAGTGTTCCTTCTGCCTGGGGGTCCGCGCCACCCCCCCCTGTAAAATGCCGCCCAATGCGGTAGATAGGCCTCTGCATAGAGCAAAGAAAATGTCATTCAGTTACAGTTAAGGGCCAACTTTAACCCAGGAATGGGAGGTAAGACTGTGAGCTGTCCAATTAAGTCCAGTAAGGGGCAAAACTCATCGGAGAGGGGTGTTGGATTGAATCTTTTCTATTGTGCTGGAGCAATAAAGCTGATTTTAGCTTTTTAAAAGTAGCAGCGTGCAGCTTCTTTACATTGGTCTGTGTGGGAGAAAACAGATCCCGTAGACACAAGCATGTGGAGCTGATATGCCTACAGGGGATGGCATTAGATCAGTATCAAGGTTTATGTGAGTAAACACGTTTTAGGTGGGTTCGTTCACTGTGGTACCATCCTCTACAACGCGTGTTTTCAATCAGCAAAGATATAATAAAAAAAAAAAAAAAAAAAGATGCACACGCTAAAAAATCTGTATGATCCCGGACGAGCCCCCAATTTTTTTGGCTACAATTTCTGTCCTAGGTTGTATAGCAGTGCTCAATATCAAGTTAAGGCGTTTGCCCAAAATATGGATCATTTCATATACCGTATATACCCGAGTATAAGCCGAGTTTTTCAGCACATTATTTTTGTGCTGAAAATGCCCCCCCTCGGCTTATACACGAATCAAGCACTTTTCTGCAGCAGAGAATGACATTTTCTGAACCGAGTTTGGGGCCCCGTATCTCGGGGTCACTTGGTGCTAGGAACCCCAAATTTGGTGTGCAAACCCAGTGGAACTAACACTACAACATATCTAAGCTGGGGTTCCTAGCACCAGAAAAGTGCTTGCAGAAAAGTGCTTGACATTTTCCAAACCAAATTTGGGGCCCCGTACCTCGGGGCCACTTGGTGCTAGGAACCCCAGCTTTGGATATGTTGTAGTGCTAGTTCCACTGGGTTTGCACGCCAAATGCAATAAATGAAATAAAATTCCTTCAGGAGGAATACAGAGGGGGGTGAAGAATGGTGCATTGTATAACTCCAAAGAGGACCTGTCTAGATGGAAGATGGAAGGGGTCAGGTGCAGCCAAAGATCTGGTCCATTACCCAAGGCTGCCATACCCGCCATTTCTGGGAGAAGCACCTTTGCCGGGAGTTGGGCACCACCTAGTGCTGGAAGGGAGCTGGCACCGGTCACATTTGTCCTGGTGGTTTGCCACACCAAAAATTTTTAATGTCCAAAGAGTTTAAAAAACAGGTACCGTATATACTCGAATATAAGCCGAGTTTTTCAGCAGATTTTTTTTTGTGCTGAAAATGCCCCCTTCGGCTTATTCTCGAGTCAAGCACTTTTCTGCAGCAGAGAATGACATTTTCCGAACCGAACTTGGGGCCACTTGGTGCTAGGAACCCCAGCTTGGATATGTTATAGTGCTAGTTCCACTGGGTTTGCACGCCAAATTTGGGGTTCCTAGCACCAAGTGGCCCCGAGATACGGGGCCCCAAATTCGGTCAACTGTGTCCATCTGCAGCAATGTCATTTCTGGACCCTTTGGGTTCAGAGACCCCAAATTTTGGCTGCAGCTAGGGGGGCATCTAGGAACCCTTAACTACAGAGTTTGAAGTTTGGGGGACCTATGGCTGCAAATGGGCACAGTGAGGCATGCAAATGGGCACAGTGAGGCTGCAAATGGGCACAGTGAAGCTGCAAATGGGCACAGTGAGGCATGCAAATGGGCACAGTGAGGCTGCAAATGGGCACAGTGAAGCTGCAAATGGGCACAGTGAGGCATGCAAATGGGCACAGTGAGGCGGCTGCAAATGGGCACAGTGAGGCTGCAAATGGGCATTGTTGACCCTCTTTTCCACTTACAGTAGGTGCGCATTTCTCACCCTAGGCTTATACTCGAGTCAATAAGTTTTCCC
The DNA here is from genome assembly GCA_037952925.1 of Lithobates clamitans. NCBI lineage: Eukaryota > Metazoa > Chordata > Amphibia > Anura > Ranidae > Lithobates > Lithobates clamitans. Next base: position 29,689 of record JBBGZY010002648.1, on the reverse strand, counting down.
AGTTTTTTGTGGTAAAATGAGGTGCCTCGGCTTATATTCGGGTCGGCTTATACTCGAGTATATACAATTTATGCTATAAAAATCACTAAAATAACTAAACTATAGCAACATAGGGACATGGTGTTCTGTACGGTGCGCTTCCTAATGCAGCGAACCTCAACGCACATAAATGCATAGGTCGCAGCGCACTGCCTTGTGGCCTGTATGGGCCCTTAATCTCTCAGCTGCAAAGAAATGTAATCGGCATTGTTTCCCGGGCCTTTGCATGTTTTTTTTGTTCTGTTTGTGTACATTTTGCTTTGAAAACACAACAAAAACGTTACTTAAAATTCAGCAAGATGCCTTTAAAGTAGTATTTGCATAATTTGTTACCATAGTGTGTATCCAAATTTACTCTTTCCAATTAGACTGACGCAAAAAGAGGAAACAGTAAAGCGCAATGACTACATTACATATGCAGGTTCTGCTTCCTCCTGTGCAGCTTTGTTAAAGAGGAAGCATGTTTATATGTTCAGTATATGTGCCTAGGTTTTGGCAACGGCACATATGGCACCACGGTATCGTCATCACTGTTTGCAGAGTATGTATGCTAGAGATTTTATCTGTGCTTCTCCTTTTTCCAGTGCCTGAAACATGAGAGGGACCCGGCTGCTGCATATAAGTGAGCACAGATAGGAGTCACTGCAGCTCTCTGCCTCCTCTCCCTTCCCTCATTCATGACTTTTGTTTGTAATATTTGGCTTCCTTTTTGTTACTTTGTTGCAGATATTATAAGTGATGGGGGAACAGATTACTAAATCGTTGTGTTTCTCTCTACAGCAATCATTGAGTTTCCAGACGATCTATTCAACATCAAGGAGCGGCAGCAAGGCGCCATACTGCTTCACATCTTCTGCGTAAGTCACACATCTTGTCGTCTGTATGCAGCTTATAAACATTATCTGCTATGGCTCCAATTCATCAAGCTTCAGGAAGCACCTAAGGAATGCTAAAGTGGCCTCTCTGGCATTATCAGGGTGTGACACTTCAGCACCATTGCAGCTTGATGAACGAGGACCTATATTTACGAAGTAGAGAATTAATCGTTCTCATTTAGTATAAAAGTGAAAGTAACCGCTGAAATCTTTCTAGTTTTGCCAAAACACCAGTAACTTCTAAACCACACGTGTCAAATACAAGGCCCCCCGGGCGGATTCCGGCCTGCCAGGTCATTTCATGTGGCCCTCACAGCTCTCCTGTAGCTGTGGCACCTCCCTCATCTCTGCCCCCCACCATGTCTCAGCAGTTGGCATCAGAGAGGAGGAAAGAACTCCTTCTACAGATCCTGCGCTTATCCGTGCAGCCGCAGCACCCCCTCCCCTGGTCTCAGCTTTCAGCATACTCTGGCAGCTGACTCCAGCCCTCCTCTGGTCCTCCTCCAGACCCTGCACTTTCTGTTTCCCAGCTCCACCCCCAGCTTTTTCCCGGTATCAGCACAATGTAAGGGGGGTGCACTGTGATGTAAGGGAGGGTGGGGGGCTCTTGATTTATGGTGGGGGGGGCTCTTGACATCTGATGTAAGGGGGGAGGGGGAGTGCTATTGACATCTAGTCTTACAGGTGCAACCGGCCCTTTGAGGGCAACCATAATGCTGAAGCGCCCCTCGTTGAAATTCAGTTTGACACCCCTGCTCTAAACTCAAAAGTGAATTCAAAGTGAGCAAATTAAAAAATCTAAGCTGAGGTCAACTTGTGGGAAAACTGCATGCCAGAATATGTAGCAGATCCAAAATTACGGGGGCAGCTGAAGTTATGACATGATCTCCACTGTTCTTGTAAACTTGGCCCTGCCCCAACCCTCATCATCCAATGGTGAGGCTGGAGGGGGGGAGCCTAGCTCCTTTGTTACCTGGAAAAGCCAAGATTTGAATATAACTTCAGCTGCCTGGATTTTACTGGACCTCTGCATTATCTCATTGGCATTGCATGTATAGAGTTTGTTTTGACCTTCTTCAAAGTAAACATGTCGAGAGTGACACATGGAGACGGCCATTGCTGACCTCGCCCTCTAGTTGTCTTGGCTGCAGTGCTGATCATCTGCCTTCAAGGCTTTGAGTCGCAGCCCTGGAATAAGCATGGAAAAAATGACTTCTGACTTTGCCTGATTTCCCTTTGGGCTGGGGGCTCAGAATGTATTGAAGCCATTAAATCATAATAACAGCCAGGCACCTGGCATTTTCAGATGGAGATTGGCAATGGCAGCCCCAATGTTTTGTACATGACAATTGACCCCATTGCTGGTTCTCTTCCAGCCATGAAAGGACCCCATTGCTGGTTCTTTTCTAGCCAAGAAAGGATCCCATTGCTGGTTCTTTTCTAGCCAAGAAAGGATCCCATTGCTGGTTCTCTTCTAGCCAAGAAAGGACCCCATTGCTGGTTCTTTTCTAGCCAAGAAAGGATCCCGTTGCTGGTTCTTTTCTAGCCAAGAAAGGATCCCGTTGCTGGTTCTCTTCTAGCCAAGAAAGGACCCCATTGCTGGTTCTCTTCTAGCCAAGAAAGGACCCCATTGCTGGTTCTCTACTAGCAAAAAAAGGATCCCATTGCTGGTTCTTTTCTAGCCAAGAAAGGATCCCATTGCTGGTTTTTTTCTAGCCAAGAAAGGATCCCATTGCTGGTTCTTTTCTAGCCAAGAAAGGACCCCATTGCTGGTTCTTTTCTAGCCAAGAAAGGATCCCATTGCACACACAAATCCACGTTCTCGCTCTGTCAGGAGCCATCGCGGGTGCTAGAGCTGCACGATTAGTCGTTAAGAATCGGTATCACGTTTTTATCCCCGATTGCGATCTTGACAAAGTATTTCCGGATTCTTTCTATGCAGAGAATTCTCTCTGCTCTGCTAAAGCCGACAGCCGTCAAAAGAAAGGGGAAAAAAAAAAAACGGGCAGTCTGCCAAGAATCACAACATTCTTTAGCAGTGGAACTTAAGTATAAACATTGTAACGATTTGTCCTTTAGATCAAAGGAGTACACTTTGGTGTGTAAGTGAGGGAAGTTTAACCACTTAAACACTAAACCTTTTTCTGACATTTGTTGATTTCAAGTTAAAATCTTTTTTTTTTTTGCTAAAAAATTACTTATAAACCCCCAAACATTATATATCTAGAGAATAAAATGGTGATTGTTGCAATATTTTATGTCACACTGTATTTGCGCAGCGGTCGTTCAAATGCAATTTTTTGGGAAAAAATTACACTTAATTGAATTAAAAAAAACTAACCAGTAAAGTTAGCCCAATTTTTTTGTATAATGTGAAAGATTTTACGCTCTCGCGGGTGCCCAGCAGACATCACAGCCCCTTTGAAGACGTCAGTTTGTGACGAAACATGTAGGGCGTGGCTACGTATTGTTAGACATCACAGCCGCCAGGCACGCGCATCGGCTCCTTAAGAACGCGGGTCGCGCGTGCCCCCCCCACATACTCCTTAAAGCGCCCACCGTACAGCTACGGCGATTTGCGCAGGAGTACCATTCTGCCGCCGTCAATCGACGACGGGCGTTTGCTACAGGGCGGATGTTCTGTGCAGAATCACATATACAATGGATATAAAAAGTCTACACACCCCTGTTAAAATGTCAGGTTTCTGTGATGTAAAAAAAATGAAACAAAAATAAATCATTCCAGAACTTTTTCCACCTTTGAATGTGACCTATAAACTGTACAACTCAGTTGAAAAACAAACTGAAATCTTTTAGGGGGGAGTAAAATTAAAAAAATAAAATAATGTGGTTGCAGAAGTGTGCACACCCTCTTATAACTGGGGTTGTAGCCGTGTTCAGAATTAAGCAGTCACATTCAAACTCATGTTAAATAGGAGTCAGTACACACCTGCCATCATTTAAAGAGCCTCTGATAAACCTCCAAATAAAGTTCAGCTGTCCTAGTAGGTCTTTCCTGACATTTTCTTAGTTGCACTCTACAGCGAAAGCCATGGTCCGCAGAGAGTTTCCAAAGCCTCAGAGGGATCTCATTGTTAGAAGGTGTCAGTCAGGAGAAGGGTACAAAAGAATTTTCAAGGCATTAGATATACCACGGAACACAGTGAAGACAGTCATCATCAAGTGGAGAAAATATGGCACAACAGTGACATCACCAAGAACTGGACATCCCTCCAAAATTGATGAAAAGACGAGGAGAAAACTGGTCAGGGAGGCGGCCAAGAGGCCTACAGCAACATTAAAGGAGCTGCAGGAATAACTGGCAAGTACTGGCTGTGCGGTACATGTGACAACAATCTCCCGTATTCTTCATATGTCTGGGCCATGGGGTAGAGTGGAAGACGGAAGCCTTTCTTTACGAAGAAAAACATCCAAGCCCGGCTAAATTTTGCAAAAACACATCTGAAGTCTCCCAAAAGTATGTGGGAAAATGTGTTGTGGTCTGATGAAACCAAGGATGAATTTTTGGCCATAATTCCAAAAAATAAGTTTGGCGCAAAAACAACCCTGCACATCACCAAAAGAACACCATACCCACCGAGAAGCATGGCGGTGGCAACATCATGCTTTTGGGGCTGTTTTTCTTCAGCTGGAACAGGGGCCTTAGTCAAGGTAGAGGGAATTATGAACACTTCCAAATACCAGTCCAAATACCAATATTGGCACAAAACCTTCAGGCTTCTGATAGAAAGCTGAACATGAAGAGGAACTTCATCTTTCAGCATGACAACGACCCAAAGCATTCATCCAAATAAGCAAAAGAAAGCTTCACCAGAGGAAGATTAAAGTTTTGGAATGGCCCAGCCAGAGCCCAGACCTGAATCCCATTGAAAATCTGTTGGGTGATCTGAAGAGGGCTGTGCACAGGAGATGTCCCCGTAATCTGACAGATTTGGAGTGTTTTTGAAAAGAAGAGTGGGGCAGATATTGCCAAGTCAAGATCTGCCATGCTGATAGACTCATCCCCAAAAAGTTGGAGCGCTGTAAATAAAATCAAAAGGTGCTTCATCTAAATATTAGTTTAACCACTTGCCGACCATCTGCGGCGGAATGGCACGACTGGGCGAAACGACGTTATGTGGCCACTAGGGGGCGCGTGAGCGCCAACTGCTCGGCCACGGAGCCGATGCGAGTGCCCGGCGATCGTGATCACCCACGATCGCTCAGGGAACACCGAGAACCGGGATCTATGTGTGTGTAAACACAGTTTCCGGTTCTCTGAGGGGAGAACAGACAGATCGTCTGTTCATACAGAGTATGAACAGCGATCTGTCATCTCCCCTGCACAGTCCCCTCCCCCCTTCAGTTAGAACACACAATAGGACACACTTAACCCCTTCGTCGCCCCCTAATGTTAACCCCTTCCCTGCCAGTGTCATTTTTACAGTAATCAATGCAATTTTATAGCACTGATCGCTGTATAAATGACAATGGTCCCAAAAATGTGTCAAAATTGTCTGACGTTACCGCTATAATGTCGCAGTCCTGATAAAAATCGCAGATCGCCGCCATTACTACTAAAAAATAAATTAATAATAAAAATGCCATAAAACTATCCCCTGTTTTGTAGACATCATAACTTTTGCGCAAACCAATCAATATACGCTTATTACGATTTTTTTTACCAAAATATTTTTTTTTATATTTTTGGGGGATATTTATTATAGCAAAAAGTAAAAAATAATGCGTTTTTAAAAAAATTGACGCTCTATTTTTGTTTATAGCGCAAACAATAAAAACCGCAGAGGTGATCAAATACCACCAAAAGAAAGCTCTATTTGTGGGGAAAAAAAGGACGCCAATTTTGTTTGGGTGCAACATGGCATGACCGCGCAATTGTCAGTTAAAGCTACGCAGTGCAAAAAGTGCTCTGGTCAGGAAGGTGGGAAAATCTTCCGGGGATGAAGCGGTTAAGGGTGTGCACACTTATGCAACCATATAATTTTATTCTATTTTTACTTCCCTCCACCTAAAAGATTTCGGGATGTTGTTCAACTGAGTTGTACAGTTTATAGGTCACATTAAAGGTGGAAAAAGTTCTGGAATGATTTATCTTTGTCTCCATTTTTTACATCACAGAAACCTGACATTTTAACAGGGGTGTGTAGACTTTTTATATCCACGATTATTACTCACAGCAGAAGCCGAGCTACAGGTACCGGGCAATGGATGACCTCTGGCAACCGCTGATCATCAAGCAGAGACACAGGATGTGTCTATGTAAACAAGGCAGATCTCCATTCTGACAGGGAGGAAGGTATGGATTTTGTGTCCCTGCAAAGCAGTGAATAAAATCCATCACTTCCCTTAGTAAAAGCAGCACACAGTTTACACAAAAACACAGTGACAGTGTATATTTTTAGCACTGATCACTGTATTAGTGTCACTGGTCCGTACAAAGTGTCAGTTTATGTCAGCTATAACGTGTCTTTTATAACGTGTCTTTTTTCACCGATGATGTCTTCTCCCTCCTCTGGTTCTTCTCCCTCCGCTGCTGATGAATTCTTCCTCCAGTTCTTCTCCCGCCACTGCTGATGTCTTCTTCCTCCAGTTCTTCTCCCGCCACTGCTGATGTCTTCTTCCTCCAGTTCTTCTCCCGCCACCGCTGATGTCTTCTTCCTCCAGTTCTTCTCCCGCCACTGCTGATGTCTTCTTCCTCCAGTTTTTCTCCCACCACTGCTGATGTCTTCTTCCTCCAGTTCTTCTCCCACTACTGCTGATGTCTTCTTCCTCCAGTTCTTCTCCCACCACTGCTGATGTCTTCTTCCTCCAGTTCTTCTCCCGCCACTGCTGATGTCTTCTTCCTCCAGTTCTTCTCCCTCCACTGCTGATGTCTTCTTCCTCCAGTTCTTCTCCCACCACTGCTGATGTCTTCTTCCTCCAGTTTATCTCCCACCACTGCTGATGTCTTCTTCCTCCAGTTCTTCTCTCACCACTGCTGATGTCTTCTTCCTCCAGTTCTTCTCCCGCCACTGCTGATGTCTTCTTCCTCCAGTTCTTCTCCCACCACTGCTGATGTCTTCTTCCTCCAGTTCTTCTCCCGCCACTGCTGATGTCTACTTCCTCCAGTTCTTCTCCCGCCACCGCTGATGTCTTCTTCCTCCAGTTCTTCTCCCGCCACTGCTGATGTCTTCTTCCTCCAGTTCTTCTCCCGCCATTGATGATGTCTTCTTCCTTCAGTTCTTCTCAAGCCACTGCTGATGTCTGTGAACTGGAGGAAGAATACAGCAGCGGAGCGAGAAGAACTGGAGGGAGAAGACTCAGAGCTACAACGGGGGACATTCCTTATTTTTAATAAAGGACTTTGACACTTTTCTGGTGAATGTGTAGGGGTACCCCTACTCATTCACATAGGGAAGGGGTCGGGATCCGATAAGCCTGCTGCCTGCAGACCCCCACAACCAATCCCCATGTCGAGGGCATGTGCTCGCTCGCCCTCAAACCCCCCCCCCCCCATTTTCTGATTTGCTGGGCTGCATGTTCAGATAAGGGTCTGGTATGGATTCTGGGGGAGACCCCACACCGTTTTTTTTTTTTGTTTTTTTTTGGCGTGGGGATTCCCCTTAAAATCCATACCAGATCCCAAGGGTCTAGTATGGTCCTGGGAGGGCACGGCGTTGTTTCTTTCAAATTTTGGCGTGGGGTTCCCCCTTCAAGATTAATACAAGACTCAAAGGGCTTGGTTTAGTCGGATCCCGTCCACTGAAGACGCATGGAAGTCAGACATGAAGTTGTAGGGCGATGTCGGATCGGAAGTCGTCCGACTTCCATGTCGGAGCATTGTTGAACCCGGCCTAAAACCTGCAAGCTGATTGGTTTCTATGCAGATTTTTTGCACTCTCCAGTTTGAGTAAATAATCCCCATTGCAACTTCTGATCATTTTGCATCCTTCTAGCAATAGACAACCATGCCTTGTCCCCGAGTCGCATTGTTCGCCTTACTTCCGATTCCCAGTTGCCGGACTTTGAAGTTTTTTGGGGTTTTTTTTTTTTAACAAAAACTTTATGGTCAGTCATTCGTATTCCCGGGAGCCATTGAATGAATACTTTCCAGTGTGAATGGAACTGCTGTGCTGAAATAATCACAAGACGGGAACGAATTGATTTTTAATGGCGTTTACAGCGTTTACGTATAATTACATCCCGCGTTCAGCCCGGACCCGGCCATCACATTATCACTAAATTGCATTTTTTGGCACTCAAAGAAATCAGAGTCTTCTTTAATCTAGTCGGCATGTCTGGGGAAATCCAGAGACTTATGTAACCTTCTCCTTGCATTCTCATTTCATTCCTTTTTAATTACAGCGCCGACTGCTTTGTCTGTGCCGGAGCCGGTAATAAATCGCCGGAGTGGAGCATTAATTATCGGGGGGGAACGTTAGCCGAGAATAGATTAAAGGGCCAACGGGATTATTGGCGAGGAAACAATTAGCTGAAGATTTGTGTAATAGTATTCCTGGCGTCATACTTGGGTGCCTTAAAGCTGAACTCCGGGCACGACCATTTTTATTTAACCACTTCCCGCCCCATAGGCCGTCATATGACGTCCTGGACTTTGAGCGGTGATATCTGACCGATGGGTGCAGCTACAGGCATCATCCAGATATCATCTTTTTTTGGGCCGGTCGATTCTGTGCACCATAAGAACAATCATAGCGGCAGTTCAGCTGCTTGATCATTCTTACAGGCGGCGGGAGGGGACACCTCCCCCCAGCCCTCCGGCGCTTCTCCCGGCTCGCCGATCGAAGGGAATGAATGAGTGAATGAATCGGTCGCCGCCGGAAGTTGTGTATAGAGATTTCCGGTGACCAGATGGTCCCCAGTCATCTCTATGACCCTCGGAGGCCCGGTCCGCAACGTTGTGACGTCACGTCCGGGCCAGCGGAAGTAAACAATGGCGGGGACGCGGCAGGAAAGGCCGAGAGAGTTTATTTTTTTTTATCTCAGCCTTTACAGCCCGGAGGAGAGATGTCTAAAGCCTCCTACACACGATCGGATTGTTGGCCAAAAACAATGTGGACTTTTATCCGAAGGGCGTTGGCCCAAACTTGCCTTGCATACACACGGCACACGATTTTCGGCCAACAAATACGAACGTAGTGACATACTTCGTTGTTTTTCAGCTCTTTAGCGCCACCCTTTGGGCTCCTTCTGCTAAATTCGTGTTAGCAAAAGTTTGGCGAGTGTTGATTCGCACTTTTCATTTCATGCTTTTCATTTTGCGCTTTTCATTTTGCGCTTTTCATTTTGCACTTTTCAGCCCGGTCGGGTCACAGGCATAAAACCCCCCCCCCTCAGGTTGGTCAGTCACCAGCCCCGCACTTACCCCATCTAGTTTGCGGGCAGCGCTTCCTCCTCCTGGTGCTTTGCTGCGGCTTCCCTTGTGTCTCCTCCCTCCTCCTCCTCCTCCTCGGTGGACAATAGGATCACTTTTCCTCTTGGCCAATCGGGTGATGTGTCTCAGCACCCACTTCCCGATTGGCCGGTGGGAGAATCAGGAAGACATAGCAAATATTAATTCGCTTTTGTCACATGACTGGGTGGGCTCAGGGTGCAGTGCTCTGTGCCCCGAGCCAACCCTTTTTGAAAGCCTATTAGAGCCTCAGGCTCTAGTCATGTGCTTAAAACAAAAAAAAACTCCAATTGGAATCCATGCGTCCGGCGCCTCGCATTTAGATTAGGGGGCCAGATGCATGGATTACAGGGGCGGCGTCCCTGCACCCTGCATTATGGGCCGCCACTGGTTACATGTTAACTCCTAGATTGTAAGCTCTAACGAGTAGGTATGTGCACTGACAAAAAAATTGTTCGTTTTCGTTTCATTTGTTTTTTTTGCTTTTTTCGGAAATTCGGAAATCCAAAAATTCGAATTTTCAAAGTTCAGAATTTCTGAATTTCGAATTTTTGGATTTCCGAATTTCCAAATTTCAGATTTCAGAATTTCCGAATTTTCAAATTTTCGAATTTCGAATTTTCTGATTTCCGAATTTCGAATTTCCGAATTTTCAAATTTCTGAATTTTCGAATTTCCGAATTTCGAATTTCCGAATTTTCAGATTTTCCGAATTCGGAAATTCAAAAATTCGAAAAACCGAAAATGTGAAAATCTGAAAAAAAGCAAAAATCTGTAAAATTCAAAATAATAACTAACTATTAAATTATAGGTATTGAAATTTCCTTTCGAATTTGGCTGTTTGTGAACGTAACGAATTTGTTTGATGCAGCATTCGTTATTTCAGATAATTCGTAACTTCGGATAAAGTCGTACTCGTTATGTTCACAAACAGCCAAATTTGAAAGGAAATTCCAATACCTATAATTTAATAGTTAATTATCATTTTGAATTTTACTGATTTTCTTTCTTCGTTTCAGATTTTCGAATTTTCGAATTTCCGAATTCCTGAAATTCCGGAAATTCAGGAATTCGGAAATTCGAAAATTCGAAATTTGAAAGTTCGAAATTCGGAAATTTGTAAAATTCGGAAATTGAAAAATTCGGAAATTCAGAAATTTCGGAATTAACGAATTTGTCAAACTTCCTTAAAAAACCAAGTTGTAATTAAACGAATTTCACATGTCTACTAACGAGCAGGACCCCCTGATTCCTCCTGTATTTAATTATATTGTAACTGTACTGTCTGCTCTTATGTTGTAAAGCGCTGCGCAAACTGTTGGCACTATATAAATCCTGTATTATAATAATAATGTAAACAAATAGTGCCAGAAAAGGCCCGGACTGGAAGTAGTTAAGGTGTGCATCAGGCATAAGTGAGTGAGAAATAGTAGGAGCTTCTTATTGCTGCCTGTGTCCCCACTGGGCAGATTTCTTCTCATTTCCTGTCTCGGAGACACGGCAGGAAGTGAGGGGAAATATCATAGTAAGGGAAATTCCTGCCTTTGCCCCTCTAATGTATTGCTGGAGGCGCTCAATAATCCAGACGCACCACACGAGAAGTTCCCACTAGAAGGTAGTTGATGATGAAGGTCAATTTCAAGGTCAAGGAGGACCAAATCCCGAGCGGTGAGAACTCTCCCTGACTTTTCAGCGCCGGTCCGGCAAATTGAGGTTTCTCCGGCGTTTCCGATAGAGGGAAACCTTCGCAGCATCCTAACCTAATTAAACTGAGCCCTCCGCCATTATCTCCAAGTCCTAGTCCCAGCGGCCTTCCATTAGTGGCGCTCTCAGGAGATCGATGGAAAGCTCGGCGGGATCGTATATCCGCGTTCTCAGCAATGTCATTTCTCGTTGACATAAAAAATGTATTTGTAATGATTTATCAGAACAAATTGCATCAGCCCTCTATTTATGACCGGACTCAGCATGGATTGATCGACGGTAAAAAAAACGCTCCGCGTAGATCAGAGATCTCCCGACTCCTAAAAAAAAAAAAAATGAAATAGATCGATTTGTTTGCTACTTTGTATCTGCTGAATAATTCATTCTGTGAGAGCCGGACCGGACAAGATGGCGGTCGCCAGTGATTGGCTGAGGGGGTAACAATGGCTTGTCTTGCTCTCTCTCTCTCTGCAGGCGCTGTACATGTTCTACGCTTTGGCCATTGTGTGCGATGACTTCTTCGTCCCGTCTCTGGAGAAAATCTGCGAGGTCAGTTCACCTATTTCTTCTTTTATATGAGTGTTGTAAGGGTGCGTTCACACTGCTCCGGTGAAAAAAAAAACTCATTAAAAATACATTGGGTGCGATTTTCTGGTTGGAATGCACTTGAGAAACATGGACATGTGATTCACAAATTATCTTAATAGGGGTGGGGGTCTGGGAGGAATAGTGCCCCATCATTGGTGTCAGTGGGAGGAATAGTGCCCCATCATTGGTGTCAGTGGGAGGAATAGTGCCCCATTATTGGTGTCAGTGGGGGGAATAGTGCCCCATCATTGGTGTCAGTGGGAGGAATAGTGCCCCAATGCTGGTATCAATGGAAGAAATAGTGTCCCATCATTTGTATCAGTGGGAGGATTAGTGCCCCATCATTGGTGTCAGTGGGAGGAATAGTGCCCCATCATTGGTGTCAGTGGGAGGAATAGTGCCCCATCATTGGTGTCAGTGGGAGGAATAGTGCCCCAATGCTGGTATCAATGGAAGAAATAGCGCCCCATCATTTGTATCAGTGGGAGGAATAGTGCCCCATTATTGGTGTCAGTGGGAGGAATAGTGCCCCATCATTTGTATCAGTGGGAGGAATAGTGCCCCATCATTGGTGTTAGTGGAAAGAATAGTGCCCCATCATTGGTGTCAGTGGGAGGAATAGTGCCCCATCATTGGTGTCAGTGGGAAGATTAGTGCCCCCATCATTGGTGTCAGTGGGAGGAATAGTGCCCCATCATTGGTGTCAGTGGGAGGAATAGTGCCAAATCATTGGTGTCAGTGGGAGGAATAGTGTCCCATCACTGGTGTCAGTGAGAAGATTAGTGCCCCCATCATTGGTGTCAGTGGGAGGAATAGTGCCCCATCATTGGTGTCAGTGGGAGGAATAGTGCCCCATCATTGATGTCAGTGGGAGGAATAGTGCCCCATCACTGGTGTCAGTGGGAGGAATAGTGCCCCATCACTGGTGTCAGTGAGAAGATTAGTGCCCCCATCATTGGTGTCAGTGGGAGGAATAGTGCCCCATCATTGGTGTCAGTGGGAGGAATAGTGCCCCATCACTGGTGTCAGTGAGAAGATTAGTGCCCCCATCATTGGTGTCAGTGGGAGGAATAGTGCCCCATCATTGGTATCAGTGGGAGGAATAGTGCCTAATCATTGGTGTCAGTGGGAAGAATACTGTTCCATCATTGGTATCAATGGAAGGAATTATGCCCTTTCATTGTTGTCAATATAAAGAATTTTGCCCTATAGTTGGTATCAGTTGGAGGAAATGTGCCCCATCATTTGTCATTGTAAATAATTCTGCCCCTTCACTGGGAGGAATAGTGCCCCATTGTTGGTGTCAGTGGATGGAATGGTGCCCCAAGGGCCAGATAAAGGCAAGCAAAGAGCTGCATTGGGCTCCAGGACCCGCAGTTTGGAGACTGGGGAAGAAGATACCAGGCTAGTATCCCCACATCCCACTAATAGACATAACAGAATGTGCGTTGTAGTGAAGGGACTGTATAAGGACATGTAGTGGGCAAAACCAACAAAATAGAAATGTATCCCATAAAATTCCCAATTTATTATAGAAAAGTTAAAAAAGAAATAGTAGTAACCACATCCATGTGTTGTACCAGGTAATGTTCACATCTATAATACAGAGGTTATTCTTGTTTTTACAAAACTGGTCCACATAAGAAGCTCAACGCGTTTCAAAAACACTCTTTCTTCTTCAGGAACGCGTGTGAATACATATGATATCCAGAAGAGGGTCAATATACAAAAGCAGGGTTAAAAGACCTTGTCTTGTACAATAGAGTTGCAGTGAGTCAGCAACAAGATGGAACAGCAGGGAGCATGTAGAAAGAAGAAAGAAGGTTTTTTCGAAACGCGTCAAGATTCTTAATGTGGAGCAGTTTTGTAAAAACTGGAATATTCTCTGTCTCCTAGATATGAACTTCACCTGGGTACAGCACACGGATGTGGTTACTTCTATGTTTTTTAACAACTTGCCGACCGCGATATAGCCGAACGATGGCTACAGCGCAGCTGGTTAGTTCCGGGAGGTGGTCATATGATTGCGTCCCATGATCACCCCGCCGCACACCCGCTGTGGGGCGCAGGCGGTGCGCTGTGTGAACGCAGTGTCCGAAGGACAGTGATAGTCACAGATTGAGGTAAAGAACCAATCAGCGGATCTTTACCACATGATTAGCTGTGTCCAATCACAGCCGATCACGTATGTAAATAGTAGACATGTGCACTGACAAAAAAATGTGTTCGTTTTCATTTCATTCATTTTTTTGCTTTTTTCGGAAATTCGAAAATTCGGAAGTTCAAAAATTCGAACATTTGAAAATTCGGAAATTTGGAAATTTGAAAATTCGAACATTCAGGAATTCGAAAATTTGGAAATTCGAAAATTTGGAATTCTGAAATCTGAAAAATCGGATTTTCAAATTTCTGAATTTCCAAATTTTCAGATTTTTGAATTTTCGAATTTCCGAATTTTCGAATTTCAAATTTCCGAATTTTCAAATTACTGAACTTTCGAATTTCCAAATTTCGAATTTTCGGAATTAGAAAATTCAGTAATTCAAAAATTCGAAAATCTGAAAAAAGAAAAAAAATCTGTAAAATTTGAAATAATAACTAACTAATAATAACTATTGAGCTATAGGTATTGGAATTTCCTTTCAAATTTGGCTGTTAGTGAACGTAACGAATACAAATTTATCTGAAGTTACTTATTATCTGAAATAACGAATGCTGCATCTTAACAAATGGAACGGAACAAATTAATAATAAATAATAATAATAAAAAGGTTTTATTATTATTATTGTTATGTATTATTATTAGATCGTTATGTTCCATTCGTTTAGATATGGCATTCATTATTTCGGATAATTCGTAACTGTTCACTAACAGCCAAATTTGAAAGGAAATTCCAATACCTAGAATTTAATAGTTATTATTAGTTAATATTTCAGATTTTCGAATTTTCGGATTTTCATTCTTTTGAATTTCCAGATTTTCATCCTTTCGAATTTTCGAATCTCCTAATTTCGAATTTCCCAACTTCCGAATTTCTGAAATCGAATTTTCCAATTTTCCAATTTCCGAAATTTCGAATTTCCGAATTTCCAAAATTTCCAATTTCCGAAATTTGAAATTTCCAATTTCCCAAATTCTGAATTTTCGGAAATTCAAAAATTTGAAATTCAGAAATTCGGAAATTCTAAATTTCAGAAATTGAAGGTTTTATTATTATTATTGTTATGTATTATTATTAGATCGTTATGTTCCATTCGTTTAGATACGGCATTCTTTATTTCGGATAATTCGTAACTTCGGATAAATTCGTACTCGTTATGTTCACTAACAGCCAAATTTGAAAGGAAATTCCAATACCTATAATTTAATAGTTATTATTAGTTAATATTTCAGATTTTCAAATTTTCGGATTTTCATTCTTTTGAATTTCCAGATTTTCATCCTTTCGAATTTTCGAATTTCCTAATTTCGAATTTCCCAACTTCCGAATTTCTGAAATCGAATTTTCCAATTTCCGAAATTTCAAATTTCGAATTTCCCAAATTCTGAATTTTCGGAAATTCAAAAATTTGAAATTCAGAAATTCGGAAATTCTAAATTTCAGAAATTGAAAAATTCAGAAATTGAAAAATTCAGAAATTTCAGAAATTCAGAGATTTCGGAATTAACGAATTTGTCAAAATTTATTAAAAAACGAATTTGTAACTAAACGAATTGCACATGTCTAGTAAATAGAAGCCGGCTTTCGGCACTCCTCTCCTCACTAGGGGCAACTAGGTTGCCCCAAAAACAGTTGAGAAAATCATATTCTTATTTTAACCCCTTCACGCCAACGTCACACAAATATGTGGCCCCACTGAACTGGGCCTTTTGCCATGGGCCGCGTGTTTGCTTACCTCCCTTTGTGCTGGGAGCGCACCGCACGGCGCGCTCCCAGCACAGAGACCGGGGTCTCACTGTGAGCCCCGGGCCCCATATTACTGATCGGGATTAATGATCCCAATTCCGGGTCACCTGATCACTGAGATTTGCTATCACAGTGATCAGCCACTGTTAGGCCCACCCCAGTGTTTTCTTTTCCTATGAATGGAGCAGAGATGCATTGTATCACTCTCTGTCCTTGCACAGAAAAAAAAAAAGTGTGTAAAAAAATAAATAAATGTAATAATAAGAACAATAATAGTAAAAAATCAGATAAAAGATAAAGGAAAAAAATACCTAGATCGAGGTTTGATTTAGGTCAGTGCCACAGTTAGTGTTTGGGTCAAGGTTAGGATCAAAGGTCAAGGCCAGAGTCAGTGTCAGTGTTTTGTTTTGGGGGGGGGGGGGGACAGTATCGTTTTTTTTTTTTCTTTAATTTGTATCAGTGTGTTTTAGGTAGGATAAAAGAAAGCAAAATGCACACTATTGTTTCTGGGCTGTACTACGAGTACAAACAACAAATAACATACACATATGTGGTATCGCTGCGATCGCCAGGAGCAGGAGAATTTATTTTGAGTTGTTCTTTGGTGGAAGGTTATGGTAGTACTAAAGAATATACAGGTACATTTAAAAAATTTTTTTTTTTTACTATTTTGGGCCAGTTTTCCTTTGATAATTAAAAAAAAAAAAATCAGGAGATATCCATTACCATTTACCACCAAATGAAAGCCCAATTTGTCCTGAAAAAAAAAAGACGGTATAATCCACCTTGATGTAAGTAGTTGTGATGATACGTACAGTTTTACTAACATATGTCAAAATTGCAAAATTGGGCTTAGACATTAAGATTTGTTTTACCCGTAGGCGTGAGGGGGGTTAATTAGTTTGAGCTACAGACCGCGCTGGGCTGATTAAATGGTCCATGGTAGATATTAGCTGGTTCTGCGGGTTGAGTGGTTGTGTCGATCTCCCTTTGGAGGAATGGGCTGCTACCTTACTGGCATGACCAAGAAAAAAAACGATACTATGGGGAGAAAAGAGCTCCCGGTGATGAATGGTGAGAAAAGAGCTCCCGGTGATGAATGGGGAGAAAAGAGCTCCCGGTGATGAATGGGGAGAAAAGAGCTCCCGGTGTCCAGAAAAATGCAGCTCTTGCTGAGAGAAAACAATAGTTTATTAAAAATTTAAACATTGAGCCAACGTGTTTTGGGAGCACGCCCCCCCTTTCTTCAGGACTAGTGTACAAACAGAAACCTATGTACACCCACCCCCATCAAAACATTCCCGTATCTATTACCTTTTGTACCACATCCTGGCTTGACACTGAAACTTTTTATTCTGTAGGAAACCTCCCTCGTCAATAAAATCTGTACATAAAGACTGTAGTCTGTGCATGAACAAATACGTTTAGATTTTGCTGGCTTTGATTCCCCGATTCGCACGTCACATATCCGCCATATCCGTTTATAGATCAGGCCCAGTGAGAGGTGCTGATGGAAGCGGAGGCCCGGAGCGCGGTGATGATTCCCCATGCCTCATCTGTCCTTGTGGCCAATAGATAAGATGAATAGGACTCAGAGTCCTTATCATTCAGTAGAGGAAGAACTGCTTCTTATCGGGAAACGTTCACCCGTACGTACAATGGATGGATCACCGAGATCTCTCCTCCATAGACAAAGTATATTGTGGCTTCATAACTGTTGATAAGGAAGCGGCACCCGGCTCCGAAACCCAATGTCTTCATTATTCTTCAAAAACAAAAAAATTACAAAATAAAAGAACCACACGGGTCGTCTTTATTACAGGAGGCTTCCGCAAGCGCTCCTTAAAAGAGAGTCTTTCTCTGAGTCTGGAGTCAGTGAGGATGGCAAATGTGATCAACTTCTCCAGCTCAGTGGGTATCTCTCAGGGCTGCTATGTCATCCTTGATGGTATCTGAGAGACCATGAGAGAAGGCAGCCACGAGGGCCTCATTGTTCCAGGCAGCCTCTGCTGCCAGAGTACGGAATTCAATGGCGCAATCGGCAACAGTTCTCGTTTGATGGACATGAGGCACTTGGCAGCAGAAGCAGAGCCTGCGGGAACGTCAAATACCCTTTTAAAAGAAGCCACAAACTCAGGGTAACTCAGGGCAATGGGTTTTTGTGTCTCTCATAGAGGGTTTGCCCAGGCCAAGGCTCTCTCAGAAAGCAAAGATATCACGAAACCTACTTTGCTTCTGTCCGTGGGAAACTCCTGGGGAAGCATCTCTAAGTATATCTCAAACTGGTTGAGAAACCCTCTGCATTGGACTGGATCGCCCCCAATTTGCTGGGGAAGCGGAGCGGAACCAGACATACCTCTTATAGAGGTAATACTCAAGGTGGGTGCTGCACAGCAGGGACAGCCTGCAACACAGGTTGTACTGGAGCAGCCACATTGGGAGATTCCAGGTGGCCGTGCGACTCAGGAGCGTTTGTAACGCCATGGCAAACTGATCCATGCGGTGATCCTGCTCATCCAATGTGGAAAAAATATTACCAACAAGTGGATTGACTGCATCATCTGAATTCATGGCATTTGCCTACTGTCAGAAACCATGAATCAGACAGAGAGACAGAAGTACAGTTAAATCACGCTTGTTAAATAATAAAAGTAAATAGAACAAACGTAGTCAAAACAAAGTTCGGTAACCGTAACGGATAGTCAGACAAGCCAGAAAGTCAGGAAGCCAGGAATCAGCGCAGTGGAACCAGCAAGCAGGATCTGGAGCCAGAAGGAATGTCAGCCAAGCAAGTGTAGCACTAACTCTCGGTGGAGCTGCTGGTTTAAGCGGGCTTGTTACCTTCACTCTCCTTCCCTCTATTTCACCGACACCGGGTCTAGGGTTCCGTTGAGTTTACCTCTGGACGATACAAGCACCAACACTTGGGTGCGTTTTCAATGCTTTATTGAACAGTTAACGAAGGAAGTAGCAGGAAAGAGGCAGAAGGGAAACTGCAGGGAAAGCTCAAATACCTTTCTGTAGGATTCTTGACAAATGTCCTTTAGAGTTGAATATTACAGTAGAATGCGCTCCCCTCGTGGGACACACTCTCTGCTCGCCTGGATAGGCCTCTCTCACTTGCCTAGCAGCCAGTACGTAGCACGAACAAAAGTCTCTGCCACAGACTTACTTGGGATGAACCAGTACGATCCTCTGCCACAGGATGTATGTGTTTTGTGATGAAAGTCAGTCACAGTGCTTGAACCTTTAAGCCAAACCCGGCAACACTATGCTGTAAAGTTACTTTAGGATACGTCCTCCAACCGAGTCACCAGGCCCCTCTCCAGACCAGCACTCTGCGTGATCATTCCATGACGGGTCCTCCCCTGGGATCTCCTCGGTTGTCCAGCTTTTTCACTCTGGATAGACAGCTCAGGACCATTCCTCGGCTGCTGTGGTAGGCCCCAGACAAGCTTCTAGGGCCCACCCATGCGCCGCAGCGACGCGGGCCTCCGGAACGGAGGACCTTGAGGTAGCACTCTAATGCATACCTGTCGGCCAGGAGGGCCAGCAGGTGGCTGTAAAAAAACCCCGCTAACATGGCGTCTGTCCCATAAATACCCTCTCCCAGAATGCAACTCGGAGGACCACCTCCACCGAATTGTCTCCGGGACAGAAGAGCATCCATACGCTTTGACACGTTGCCCTTCCAATACTAGCCAATAGTAACAACGACACCCACCGGCCCAGTATGGAAACACACGCAACGTCAGCCAAGCTGGAACAGAGGCAAATCTAACTTCCCCTAACGAGCAATTCACTAAATTTATCTATCAGATGCTAGATCGCAAATCTACCAGCGCTACACAAGTCTTTAACAGGAATGCAGGAGAAAGTCTCTGTGATGTTGACCAGACGATGGCAGAGATCTTCTGGGCTGGACGGCTTAAGTAAGCAGGACTGACAAGCAGGAAATCATCAACAGGTGAGTCACTGTGGAGAGATGGGAGCAACCGACAGCTGATCGGCCAGCTCAGAGAAGGAAGGGCTGAGTCCAGCCCTGACAATTACATAGACAAGAGAAGAAAATGCACTATGCGAGAGCTGGGATTTTTTAGGTGCCGATAACCTAGGTCACAGCATCTGATAAAAATCAATCAATTTATTCAATTATTTCATATTAAAAAACAGATAAAGAGAATAAGAATGTATTAAAAAAACATGGGATCATTTCATGTTTGATATCCACATCAAAGACAGCCATCCCGATATGTTTCGCCCTTTTATTGGGCTTCTTCAGGAAATATGTACTACCACACCAATCTCAAAATGTAACTGTGCAAACACTGATCCACAAAAAAAATTCAAATACAAGGATTCAAATCCAAACTTAGCAGAAGGAGAAAAGGACAAGAGGAATTTATCCTTCCACCATGAGCACCGAGGTAGGGAGCCGTATATGATTGGCCGCAGGAGGAACAATCAGGGCTCTTCCTGCGGCCAATGATAGCAATTGTAATCAATCTTTAATGTGGATATCAAACATGAAATGATCGCATAATTTTTAATATATTCCTTTTCTCTTTATCTGTTTTTTAATATTTGTAGAGAGATTTGTGCTGGGAGGGGGGATTTTAGGAAGGGGGATTTATGCTTTGGGAGTAAGCAAGCAGATTAATGCAAAATTTTTCTTTTGGGGGGGGGGGGTATTTTTGCTAACACATAATGCTCATATATCTGGGGGGGGGGGGGCGCAGTTTGGCATGTTCTCCCTGGTCTCTAGATGAACTTGTTAAAAAAATACATAATTAATATCTTTAAACTGTCCTAAATTGTTATACAAATATATATTTGAAATCAAATCTGTATTATTTTCTTGGAAAAACATGGTGTGGGCGGATTTCTGACAGTCGCAAGCTGTGTCACGCCCCTCCAGTCTGTGTCTTAGAATAACAGGGAGGAGAAGCCTCCATCAATCTACATGTAATATCCCTCCCCCCATTGTGTTTAACTGGTTAGTAGGCATGGAGGAGGAGGAGGGAGAAGTGGGCTGTCATTTTCCACTGTGTATACGCCCACATGTGTGACTCTATAGTCACATGGGCTGCTCAGATGTGATAGGGAGGAAATGCTCAGCATAGAAACTCACTGAAAGCTGAGCATGTGCAGAGTTGCCACCACAGCTGCAAAATCCTTAGCTGCATTGGGGACATGAACAGAAGGGGGAGATAGAGAGAGCAGCAGGATCAACCAGGTGCAGAAAACGAATCTCATAGTGACTGAGTGAGTATGAACAGCATGTAATACACCATTTATTCATAGATTTTATGGTGTGGGTTTAGTGACACTTTCATGCAGAGTTGCATCACAGGCGGGAAGTCGGGGCAGGAGTCGTTAAGGCAGACGTGTGTCATGAGCAGAAGCTCAGGGCAGGAGCAGTCCAGGCAGAAAAGTATAAAAAGCAAGAACCTTTTTAGTGATGTTTCGTTTATAGACAGATCATGAACACCCCTCCAGTAAAGCTCTCTGTGCCCACCCAGTCTGGGTTCTCACCCCTTCTGCTACAACAACAGCGTTCCCATGTATGTCCATATTATAAAATAAATTGGAAAATCTAAAACAGAGAGCGGGACCCCTTTCATAAGGGTTGTGTAAGGCGTTGACATCTGGGAACCATTTGGTGTACTAAATGGCACCCTAATGCCAAGGGACCTGCGGTGCATTGGGCGGTTAAAAATGTTGCATGTAGGATTTTTGGTCTGCTGGCATTGAAATTAGTGTGCTGCCCTAACACAACACACACTATAGCCCATAGCACCATAGCAGCCAATGTGGCTACTATGGGGCCTGGGGGTGGGAGGGGGCCCCCCCATTAGGGATGTTGTTGAGGCCTAGAAGTCATCAGGATCAGTGCTAGTAATATAGTATAGTATATAGCAGGGGCGTAACTAGAAATCACAGGGCCCCATAGCAAAATGTTGTATGGGCCCCCGCCCCCCCTGCAGACAGCCCCCTCCCCCCCACAAAAAAAATGAACTAATGCCATTGAACAACAGATTACCACACTCATGTGGCACAGTACCCAGGCAACAGCTTATATTAATTTTGAACAAAATTGCCAATAAAATCTACAGGTTACATTCAGTACATTATAGTGTAAGTAAAGTCAAAAAAGTTTTTTTCAAGTTTTGCACCCCCACAACTAACGCCCCAGGGCTTGTGGGGAAGAGGCCCTTGTCCCCATTTGCATGGGGACTAGGTGCTTTTCTAGGCACTGTGCAAAACAGATGACAGTCTCCCACTCCCTTCCTACCTCCTGTCCAGACTCCAGAGCCTCCTCCCGTGCCGAAAACGATGTCCCTTCACAGGCGCGCTCGAGCGTTTGTCTGTGGGAGGAGTCTTATAATTAGGAGGCGGACATTCATTTGTAGGTGTGGCCTAGTGGGGAATGAAAAGCGTGCCGCGGTGAACAATGGGCGTGGTTTAAGCATAATATTGGGCGTGGCTTAAAGGGTGTGACTCAAAGGGGTGTGGTTAGAGTCTGAGATGAGCGAGGGATGGAGGGAGAAACAAAGAAAGAAAGAGAGAGAGAGAGAAGGAAGGAAAAAATGAGGAATGGAGAGACAGCAGGCCCAGATCCTACACCACAATAGAAATATGTGTATTCCAGAAAGTTTAACAATAAGCAGATAAAGACACTCCAAACATTTGGTGTTAGCTCTTCAATCTTCCTGGCACCATGGTTGTTATGGTGTCCCCAGCGGAGTGCCTCCTTACATCTCAGGTGTCCCCAGCGGAGTACTTCCTTACATCTCAGGTGTCCCCAGCAGAGTGCCTCCTTACATCTCAGGTGTCCCCAGCGGAGTACTTCCTTACATCTCAGGTGTCCCCAGCAGAGTGCCTCCTTACATCTCAGGTGTCCCCAGCGGAGTGCCTCCTTACATCTCAGGTGTCCCCAGCGGAGTGCCTCCTTACATCTCAGGTGTCCCCAGTGGAGTGCCTCTTTACCTCTCAGGTATCCCCAGCAGAGTACTTCCTTACATCTCAGGTATCCTTAGCTGAGTGTTTCCTTACATCTCAGGTGTGCCCAGCGGAGTGCCTCCTTACATCTCAGGTGTCCTCAGCGGAGTGCCTCCTTACATCTCAGGTGTCCCCAGCGGAGTGCCTCCTTACATCTCAGGTGTCCCCAGCGGAGTGCTTCCTTACATCTCAGGTGTCCCCAGCGGAGTGCCTCCTTACATCTCAGGTGTCCCCAGCAGAGTGTTTCCTTACATCTCAGGTGTCCCCAGCGGAGTGCCTCCTTACATCTCAGGTGTCCCCAGCAGAGTGCCTCCTTGCATCTCAGGTGTCCCCAGCGGAGTGCCTCCTTACATCTCAGGTGTCCCCAGCGGAGTGCTTCCTTACATCTCAGGTGTCCCCAGCGGAGTGCCTCCTTACATCTCAGGTGTCCCCAGCGGAGTGCCTCCTTACATCTTAGGTGTCCCCAGTGCAGTGCTTCCTTACATCTCAGGTGTCCCCAGCGCAGTGCTTCCTTACATCTCAGGTGTCCCCAGCGGAGTGTTGCCTTACATCTCAGGTGTCACTGTTCCCAGCCAGCGGAGTGCTTCCTTACATCTCAGGTGTCCCCCCCATTGGAGCCCTTCTATATCCCAGCAGAGGGATACTGGAGGCCGAGGGGGAACAAAATAGAGGCGGAGCCGGCCAGCTACAATAGAAATTGAGCTGCGGCACCGCCCACCCCCCACCCCTTTCCACAACAGGTCACAGATGACAGACAGACCGGGGGCGGGGAGTGGGCCGCGCCACAGCTCTATTTCTACTGTAGCCACTCGACAGGCCCCGCTTCTCGTTTCTAACTCATCTGGTCTTCTGGAAAACTCGACTCGGCTGCGGGCCCCATAGCACCCACGTGGGTCGCTATGGCAGTAGTTCCGCCACTGGTATATATATATATATAAAATATGTGTGTGTATAGTATACAGTATATAGAGTATAGTAGTATATACCCCCAACCCCTCCCCCCCCCATGATTTATATCTGTAGGTAGACAAGTTTGTCTTTGGTTTGATTTAGGATATTGCAGCAATTGTGTGCAGGAGCACTTACACTTACACACACCGGTTTACTTTATTAGGTACACCTGTACAACAAATTGTTAATCAGCCAATTACATGGCAGTAACTCAGTGCATCTACAGGTGGTGAAGACGACTCGCTGAAGTTCAAGCCCAGCATCAGAATGGGGAAGAAAGGGGATTTAAGTGACTTTGAACGTGGCATGGTTATTGGTGCCTGATGGGATGATCTGAGTATTTCAAAAACTTGCGATCTGCTGGGATCTTCACACACAGCCGTCTCTCGGGGTTTACAGAGATTGGAGGGAAAAATAGAAAATATCCAGTGAGCGGCAGTTGTGTGGAGGAAAATGCCTTGTTGATGTCAGAGGAGAATGGGCAGATTCAGATGATAGAAAGGCAAAAGTAACTCAAATATCCACTCGTTACACCCAAGGTATGCAGAATACCATCTCTGAACACACAACACATTAAGACTTAAGGCAGATGGGATACAGCAGAAAAAGACCACACCAGGTGCCACTCCTGTCAGCTAAGAACAGGAAACTGAGGCTACAATTCACACAGGCTCATCAAAATTGGACAATAGAAGATTGGAAAAACGTTGCCTGGTCTGATGGCTCTGGATTTCAGCTGCGACATTCAGATGGTGGGGTCAGAATTTGGCTCATGGATCCATCCTGCCTTGTATCACCGGTTCAGGCTGGTGGTGGGGGTGTATTGGTGGGGCGGATATTTTCCTGGCAAACTTTGGGCCCCTTAGTACCAATTGAGTATCGTATAAATCCCACAGCCCCCCTGAGTATTGTTGCTGACCATGTCCATCCCTTTATGACTACAGTGTCCCCATCTTCTGATGGCTCCTTCCAGCAGGATAATGCACCATGTCACAAAGCTCCAATCATCTCACCACTGGACAATGAGGTCCCTGTCCTCCAATGGCCTCCACACTCACCACATCTCATCCAATAGAACACCTTTGGGATGTGGTGGAAGATTGGCATCATGTATGTGCAGCCAACAAATCGGCAGCAACTGCGTGATGTTATCATGTCACTATGGAGCAAAATCTTTGAGGAACGTTTCTAACGCCTTGTTGTATCTATGCCACCAAGGTAAAAGGGGGTCCAATCCGGGACTAGCAAGGTGTACCTAAAAAAGTGGCCGGAGAGTGTATGTAATCGTATGAAATCTGCTGGTTATTATTGCAACTAAGGTAAAAAAAGTTTATTCCCTGCACTGTTGCTTCTCCCTGGGAACGGCTATGCTCGGCACTGGTCCATACCTAGAAAGTACAGGCCGGCAACTTGACAGCTTCTCCATAGAAATTTTTTTTTTAAGCATTACAGCGATAACATCACCCAAAACTGACGCGTTTCGCCCTTAGGCCTTCATCAAAAGCTGGTCCATACCTGCTGCCTTTCCTTGATTTAGACATTTTTTTATGTTAAGATCATGTGATAGACTCACTCGGGTCGAGGCTTTTGGACTGTCCCGGGTGAGTCGATCACAGATCAGTTTTGCTATGGAGCCCCGTTATCTGTAGTTACACTCGTGGTGACAATGCCCGCTAACACATGTGCGTTTAATGCACCGGTGCAGACCAGGGTGGAGTGAATGAGTGAATGGGTCCTTATTAATCCGTTTTCTTTCTTTGCAACCTTCAAAGTCTCAGCAGGTGTTGCACCGCCCTCCCCCCATCTTGCATGCCTGAGAAAATCTCACGCTCCTCACCTCTGAATTTCAGACGTTTGATTCTTGGCTGTTTCGCTGCGCAGAAACCTCGAGCAAAGAGCCGCGTGAATAATTACAAAATCTGTTGTACATTTGGAGCTGCTTCAGAATATTAACTGTTTATCTTGAATTATTCAGAAATAGCAGAAGCAGCTTGAGCATGCATAATGTATAGGCATATGTTATGTCAGCGGCTGACTCCGCATCGCTCGCACCTTGCCAGAATAACTCCCAGAATCTTCTCTTTCCCGGGGATTACACTCAAGAGGGCGCCCTCTGCTTTCCTCATTAAAGTGGAACTTTATCCATGACAACTTGATAAAAAAAGAATGTTCATTTTTTTTTTTTTTATACATTTTTTTATTAGTTTTCTTAACAAACAAACAACACAAATCACAACAAAAACATCATACACACTGAAACAAGAATAAGAATAAAAATTTCTAAATCCAATATAGCAATAATGAATCTATAGGAGAAAGAAAAAGGGGAGGAAAAAAAAAAGGACAAGCATTAGTTCCTTCTCTCCCCAATGGCTCCAAACCTATACTCATATAAAAATTCTCGTATTATGAATAGTGGCCCCCGTGGACGTTCGATGCTGTAAACGGTTTATCCAACCACTTGGCCCACACCTTATCGTACTTACTAGGGCAACCCTTTTTCATATACGTATCTCTATATAATGGAAGATTATTATTTACCAATTGTTTCCAATATGAGAGCGTCTCATATTGGAAAAAGAATGTTCATTAGCAAAGGAACAAACATTCCACATTAATAATTATGCTACCAATATTAGTGTGAGCTGTAAATTGCCTCCAGCATTGCTCCCGTTTCTTCTTGCTGGAGGTGGCCATTTTGATGAAGCCCAAAGCCCCTGAGCAGCAGTAAATTATAATGTGGCGCTGGCCCTGACCTCCAAAGCCTAAATGGTGACCTCCAGACATCCTTCCCTGTAGAGTGGGTTACTAGGCATAGTGGGTGTAATGCAAGATGGAATGATTGGGCACCAGTCACTTTTTGGATGCGACTGGAGGAGAGAGGGTTAGGCATACCTCCCAACATTTTGAGATGGGAATGAGGGACACCTACTAGAAAACGTATGTAGGCATAGGGCAAGCCCCCCTGCCACACCCCCTTAAAGGGGAAATAACCCAAAAAAAAGGTTAATTAAATCCACAAGGGCTTTTTTTTTACCACTATTATTCCTTTATATTGGCTTTTAAAATTGAAAAATGCAGCAATTTAGAAATTGGATGTAAGGTTTAGCACTGGGAAACACTTTTTGAAAGATAAAAAGTGCATTTTATATATAGCTATATAGATTAGACCAAAATGAGGGACAAATGAGGAGGAATGTGTTAGAAAGGAAAAAGTGTTAAAAAGAAATAAAAACACAGATACAGTTTTTGACAATTTCTTTATTAAAAAAGCAATGTCCCCCGCTGTAGATTCTTTGTCAGTCACGACGCCCGCCACCATTGCCGACCTGAAAAAAAAAAAAAAAACTCTGCTCCCGTTACAGGCTCTTGCTGTCTGCCTGCTTCAACATCTGACATTTCTTAAATAGCTAAGGGGCGGGGCCACCCAGCAACATCACCTGGTGACACCGCCCCCTTGCTAGGTCACTGACCCAGCATTCACCGGTCTGTGCCCCCTGAATCCCCCAACCCCCCATCACAAATGTTGGACCCTCCCCAAAAATATCACCCCTCCTAGCACAAGTCCTCTTCAAATTTCTTTCACCCCCCCCCCACTCCTAATCCCCCTCCTAGCATAAATACACCCCCCAATTACCCCTACTAGCACAACTCCCCCCCCCCCCCCAAAAAAAGTGTTTCTCATCCTAGTACACATCCTCTTCCCCCTCTACCATATCACCTCTTCTAGCACAAACCCACAAATCCCCTCACCTAGCACAAATCCTCTTCTTTTATTCCCCCCTCCCAACACAAATGGGATGGTGGGGATGGGTTTTGCTGTTAGTACCAGGTCGTAGTCCTCCGGATTGCCTCACCAGGAGGTGAGCAAACCGGGGTCCAGTAGCAGATATGACAGGTAGGGATCAAACAGAAGTGTAGTCAGAAAACAAGCCGAAGGTCAGTAACAAGTGGTTGTAGGTTGGGATCAGGCAGAAGCGTAGTCGAGGAACAAGCCAAAGGTCAGTAACAAATGGTTGTAGGTTTGGATCAGGCAGAAGCGTAGTCGAGGAACAAGCCAAAGGTCAGTAACAAATGGTTGTAGGTTGGAATCAGGCAGAAGCGTAGTCGAGGAACAAGCCAAAGGTCAGTAACAAATGGTTGTAGGTTTGGATCAGGCAGAAGCGTAGTCGAGGAACAAGCCAAAGGTCAGTAACAAATGGTTGTAGGTTGGGATCAGGCAGAAGCGTAGTCGAGGAACAAGCCAAAGGTCAGTAACAAATGGTTGTAGGTTGGGATCAGGCAGAAGCGTAGTCGAGGAACAAGCCAAAGGTCAGTAACAAATGGTTGTAGGTTTGGATCAGGCAGAAGCGTAGTCGAGGAACAAGCCAAAGGTCAGTAACAAATGGTTGTAGGTTGGGATCAGGCAGAAGCGTAGTCGAGGAACAAGCCAAAGGTCAGTAACAAATGGTTGTAGGTTTGGATCAGGCAGAAGCGTAGTCGAGGAACAAGCCAAAGGTCAGTAACAAATGGTTGTAGGTTGGGATCAGGCAGAAGCGTAGTCGAGGAACAAGCCAAAGGTCAGTAACAAATGGTTGTAGGTTGGGATCAGGCAGAAGCGTAGTCGAGGAACAAGCCAAAGGTCAGTAACAAATGGTTGTAGGTTGGGATCAGGCAGAAGCGTAGTCGAGGAACAAGCCAAAGGTCAGTAACAAGTGGTTGTAGGTTGGGATCAGGCAAAAGCATAGTCGAGGAACAAGCCAAAGGTCAGTAACAAATGGTTGTAGGTTGGGATCAGGCAGAAGCGTAGTCGAGGAACAAGCCAAAGGTCAGTAACAAATGGTTGTAGGTTTGGATCAGGCAGAAGCGTAGTCGAGGAACAAGCCAAAGGTCAGTAACAAATGGTTGTAGGTTGGGATCAGGCAGAAGCGTAGTCGAGGAACAAGCCAAAGGTCAGTAACAAATGGTTGTAGGTTGGGATCAGGCAGAAGCGTAGTCGAGGAACAAGCCAAAGGTCAGTAACAAATGGTTGTAGGTTGGGATCAGGCAGAAGCATAGTCGAGGGTCGAGGAACAAGCCAAAGGTCAGTAACAAATGGTTAAGGGTTGGACACAGGCAAAAGCGTAGTCGAGGAAAAAGCCAAAGGTCAGTAACTAGTGGTAGCAAAGATGCAGACGGCAGCAGAAGTGAAAAGAGTGAGATTCTAGCTGGAGAGAGCACAATAATCTGTCAAGCCAGAAGTGCAAAGGCGTGTCTTAATTAGGAAATTCGTGGGAGGAGCAATGGGTCCAAGGTTCACCAGAAACAAGGCACAAGACAAGATTGTCCAATTAATTGCCCAGGTAGCTGTCCAGCATCTTAGGTGGCTCAGCAAGAAGAAATACTGGCACGGCAGAGACATTGCAGGTTCAGATCTAGGTCCAGATAAAAGGGTCAACTACTCTTTTAGGTCTAGGGACCACAAAAAGAAGTTTTACACAATCCTCTGTAGGCTCTCTCCAGGCTATAAGACTTGTCCTCAAAGCCTTTTCTCCCCTATAAATGAAGATGTACGCCTAGGTTAATTCCCCCTGGAGGTAGACCAACGGTGCTTCAAAGTGCGCAGTGTCTTCCTGGACCCTTCAAACAGCATGAGAGTATAAGATGAAGAGCCGGCAACTTGCCCTCCCGATAAAAGTACTTTATTGATCAAAGTTACAGCAGGTTACACGTTTTAGTAAAAAAAATGAATAAGGTTTTTCCCAAAATGCGTAAGCTGCTGTAACTTGCACACTGTACCCTTTAAAGTACTTTTATCTGGAGGACGAGTTGCCATCTCTTCATCTTATACTCTTTTTTCCCATTTGCTCTGGTGATCACAGTCCTCTTGCATCATCAGTTCCAGTGCAGAGCCCATAGCGGAATGAAGGGACGTAATGGAGAACCAAAATGAGTATTTGGCGCTTTCTGTGCAGGGGAGGATGTTTCCTTCCCCTTGAGATGGGATATAAAGTTCCCTTGGACTCATTTGCTACTTTGCGTTCTTCACTCTGGATTCTGATTCCGGGCACCCCAGGGTGACCTTGTCTGAGCAGCCTCACTAGGGCCATTGAGCCTTAGAAATTGGGACATCTTAGAAATGTTGGGCTTTTTTTTACTTGTGAAGTGTTAACAGTTTTGGGGGGGGGGAGGTTAGTTTCTGGCGCATTAATCAGATTTTATTTTACAGAGGCTGCACCTGAGCGAGGACG